>JARFIW010001522.1:0-434230 GCA_036346225.1 Platerodrilus igneus | reverse complement strand
TTCGTTTATCTGCTTTAGTCAATTAAATTTTTCCTAGCTAGTTCTATTTTAACATTTTCGGAATGGTCTTTGCTTTTAGAAAAACTTATTAATTTTTCAATTGCTTGCGCATGTCTCACGCCTTTTATAAGTACGATTGGTGCAATCCAGTTGACTCATATTCAACAAGGTTTAGCCAATTTTCTATAGTTTTAATATACTCAGTTCTTAGTGTATATTTTTTATTACAATAGGCTCTGAATAGCCTACGCAACTCCCTCCTGCTCCATTGAGTTAGATTTTGGGTGGTATATAGTGGATTGCCTCATTTCAATATTTAAATCAATCATGGTTTCTTGCCATAAATTGCTTATAAATTATGTTCCATGATCTGATAGCAAACAAGAAGGTTTACCTATATTAGGAATAAAATCCTTTATAATTTTACTAAGTAATACTCTGGCCGTTGGCGGTTTTATTGGATACAGTTTGATAAATTTGCTAGACATTCTTAACCACAAAAGTATGATTTAAACCTCCTTTACCCACAGGCAAAAGACCATACAAATCAATGGATACTAATTCTAGCGGTTGGCTAGGCTTTATATTTTGCATAAGTGTGCTGTTTTCTATTTTCTACCTTAGACTTCTGACAATTCGCATTTTGAAATTACTTTTCCCATCTTATATCCTAAATTTGGTATGTAGCAAGTGTCCTTTAATAGTGCCGTACATTTCTTTCCCCAAATTAGCCTATCAACTAGATGACTTGGTATGCATACAAGCCACCATTCTTCTCTCGATTTGCTTTTTTGAAACAGTAAGCCCTCATGAATCGTGAAATGTTTTCTGAACTTTTCCTTTTTCCCATAGTGTTATTTTCTAATTCATTTTGCACTAAGCGAATCCAGATATCATCATCTTGAATTTTTCTAAATTCTTTAGTAACTGCTTTTAATTATTATCACTTTGAATATTGAGTTTTACCGGTGCCACAACAATAGCCTCGTTCCTCTTTTCTCTCTCATAAATGTACCGAGACAAAAAGTCTGCCCCAATATTTTCCCTACCTTTACGATATTTAATTTCTAAATTGTAGTCCTGCAGGTATATGCACCAACGTATCAACCTTGCACTTAAAGCCTTGCATATAACCAGAAATTCCAGAGCTTTGTGGTCGGTTAAAACGAAAATTTAAATCCCAAAATGTAGGATATAAACTTCTTACAGCCAAAGACTATATCTAATAACTTGTTACGTTCATTTTCGTAAATAATTAATTAGTGTATATACAATAATTTGTATCTTAAATTCCTTTGGCGTTCAACACAAAAATTAATTCTGTTAATTAAAAAATAACCCTTTCGTGTATTAAAATTTGTATAGTAATTAATAATAAATATCCTATCTATGTCAGTTGATAAATCTTTGTGCTTCATTAGAAAAATAAATATCCTTTCTAAGAATTTCGTCCCGTGGAATTTACGCCTTAATTAGATAGACGACTTTCCAAGTATTTTAATAATTAAATGCTGGTGTGTTTTCCCTTGTTAAAAAATTCGCGAATTTATTTTAATAAAATTAGGGTTTTCCTGGTTTATTTCCTTGCTTTGGTGCTTTAACAAATGTAACATTTCATTTGCTGTTCGATTAGCGACCAGAAAACAGGTTGTTCTGTTTTGCTCGTTTTCTTGATGCGAATTTCCGGCACGCATTATTTAGCGTGGTGAGTATATGGAGTTTATATAAAACAATACTTTTTCGGCTTCATTAAATTAATTTTATTGTTCGTAACTATTCTAGCTTCCTGCGGGGACACGTTAATCCCTTGAGCTTTTCTGGGAATGCGAGGTCAAATGCGCTCTGCCTGGGCGTAAGACCAGCGACTGGTTCCACCCGATGCCAGTAACTCAGGGTGAGTCCTTTTTTTCTTTGTATGCGATTCTGACTTGAACCAGAACATTCTAAGATGGCATTTCCAAATTTGATTTTTTATATATGAAAATTATTAAACTATTTTGGCATTTACTGCTCTTGTGTTACGGCCTTACTCTTTGCTGCTAAATTACTAAAACTATACATTGTTTGTAAAAATAGGTTAAGTGAATATTTACGATAGTCTAGAGCTGTGGTTTTTAGGGTTGCGTTTGGTTCTTTCTTTTTGTTCTAATTACTGTCAGGGGGTAGCTGCCTAAAAACTACAGCTCACCATTTTTCTTGAATAATTTCTTTTTACTGTGTTGTGTAAATATTTTTTTAATTATAAGTTCTTTCTTTTCCGTTGTATGTTTTGTTCTGAGTGTGAATGAGTGAGTGTTTATATATATTTTTTTCCTTTTTTACCCGTGTGGGTCCGGGAATAGAATAGCCCCATGGTACGACCTGCCTGTCGTAAGAGGCGACTACAGCGGTCCAACACATACACATACAGACTTCATACACACATACACACACTCCATAAACGCACACACTTCATGCATCCACTCCTTTCTGTTTGGTTCTCCTTCGTTTGTTCTCTTATTGGGTTTTTTCCTTTTTCACCCGTGTGGGTCCGGGAACAGAATAGCCTCATGGTACGACCTGCCTGTCGTAAGAGGCGACTACAGCGGTCCAACACATACACATACAGACTTCATACACACACTCCATACACGCACACACTTCATGCATCCATTAATTTCTGTTCGGTTCTCCTTCGTTTGTTCTCGTTTTGGGTATTTATTTCTTTTTCACCCGTGTGGGTCCGGGAATAGAATAGCCCCAAGGTACGACCTGCCTGTCGTAAGAGGCGACTACAGCAGTCAAACACATACACACACGCACACTTTATACCCGCACAACACATACACACACACTTCTTACACCCCCACACACACACCCACATACATACACACACGCACGCACACGCCACCCCTACTCATACCTAACTACACTGTGATTTTGTTTTATTTTCTTTTGTACGATTTTAGTTTTGTTTTTGGGCTTTATACGTGGTATTGGTGTTATTCTTTTTTTATATTTTTTTTCTCTCTTGTTCCTTTCATCCCATTTTCCTTTCCCTATCCTTTGCTGGTCTTCTTTGCCGTTGGTCCCTATACCGATTGTGTTTCGTCCATCCGCTCCTGTGGTAGGTGCTTTCTAGTTCGTCTTTCTTTCTTCGGAAATCACGACTCAGTCGACTTTAGGACTAGTCAGCATTTCTCTTTTTTCAGTTTTCCTTCGGTGTGATTCTTCGTTACCACAGTTGAGAGTACATCGTTTCCTTTTACCAGCGTTCTTCCTATCTTCTTCTCGTGCTCCCTTGTTGTTCCTTTTGTTTACTTGAGGCGTGACCTTTGGGTCCTCTTCTGGCTATACTGTTGGTTTTCTTCCTCGTTCCTTTACTTCTTTTGAGGTTGAAGACCTTACTGTTTCTTCACAAGAAATATTCGTCCTCCGACGACTTTTTCAGTGTCGATGCCATTCCATCTTTGTTCTCGATTATTGTTACCTTTTCTTTTCCTATGTCCTTTTCATTTTTGGTTTTGATCCGGTTCCTTGGTCCGTCGAGCCGGATAAAAATTCTTTTTAGTTTTTTGTTTTTTTTTGGAGTGTTTCGTTAGTTTTTTTTTGTTTGGTAACGAGTTTTTTTTTAGTTTCCAAGCGATTTTTTTTTGTTGGTCCTACCCACTCCCATTATTTTGCTTCCTGACCCCGGCCTTTTAATTTTGCTGGGGGGGATTTGTTACGTTCATTTTCGTAAATAATTAATTAGTGTATATACAATAATTTTTATCTTAAATTCCTTTGGCGTTCAACACAAAAATTAATTCCGTTAATTAAAAAATAACCCTTTCGTGTATTAAAATTTGTATAGTAACTAATAATAAATATCCTATCTATGTCAGTTGATAAATCTTTGTGCTTCATTAGAAAAATAAATATCCTTTCTTATAATTTACGCCTTAATTAGATAGACGACTTTCCAAGTATTTTAATAATTAAATGCTGGTGTGTTTCCCTTGTTAAAAAATTCGGCGAATTTATTTTAATAAAATTAGGGTTTTCCTGGTTTATTTCCTTGCTTTGGTGCTTTAACAAATGTAACATTTCATTTGCTGTTCGATTAGCGACCAGAAAACAGGTTGTTTTGTTTCACTCGTTTTTTTGATGCGAATTTCCGGCACGCATTATTTAACGTGGTGAGTATATGGAGTTTATATAAAACAATACTTTTTTCGGCTTCATTAAATTAATTTATTGTTCGTAACTATTCTAGCTTCCTGCGGGGGACACGTTAATCCCTTGAGCTTCTTCTGGGAATGTGAGGTCAAATGCGCTCTGCCTGGACGTAAGACCAGCGACTGGTTTCACCCCGATGCCAGTAACTCGAGGGTGAGTCCTTTTTCTTCTTTGTATGCGATTCTGACTTCGGAACCAAAACGTTCTAAGATGGCATTTTCAAATTTGATTTTTTATATATGAAAATTATTAAACTATTTTGGCATTTACTGCTCTTGTGTTACGGCCTTACTCTTTGTTGCTAAATTACTAAAACTATACATTGTTTGTAAAAATAGGTTAAGTGAATATTTACGATAGTCTAGAGCTGTGGTTTTTAGGGTTGCGTTTGGTTCTTTCTTTTTGTTCTAATTACTGTCAGGGGGTAGCTGCCTAAAAACTACAGCTCACCATTTTTCTTGAATAATTTCTTTTTACTGTGTTGTGTAAATATTTTTTTAATTATAAGTTTTTTCTTTTCCGTTGTATGTTTTGTTCTGAGTGTGAATGAGTGAGTGTTTATATATTTTTTTTGTCCTATTTTTTTTCAGGTTCTCCTTTACTTATTTATATGTATAAAAGCTGCCTAAAAACTACAGCTCACCATTTTTCTTGAATAATTTCTTTTTACTGTGTTGTGTAAATATTTTTTTAATTATAAGTTTTTTCTTTTCCGTTGTATGTTTTGTTCTGAGTGTGAATGAGTGAGTATTTATATGTATAAAACCCCGCCCACTCGCCGATTGAGCCCGGTCATCCTTTTTTTCTTCTTTTTCTTGATTTTTTTTATGTTACGTCAATGTGCGTAGCAAACTAGAGTTTCAGTTTGTTACATTCACTTTCTACGGTAAGTTAAAAACACACCCGTCTTTGTCGTACATTATTCATGCACGTAGATTCTGCTTCAATATTCAAACAACACCCGGTATATTAGACCTTCTTACAATAAGTATGCTTTCTAAAAGTTTTCCATTTAAACCTATTTACTTCAAAACGTTGTGGTATGTGCTTCTAGACCATTTTTTCTTTTCTTCAGGAACCACGACTTAATCGATTTTAGGCCTAGTTAGCAATTCTTTTCTTCGGTTTTTTGTTTGTTGGGATTCTTGGGTACCACAGCTTCAAGTATTTTTATTTTTTTCTATCCAGCATTCTTGTGTTTCCCTAGCTTACTTTGAGGCTTGACAATTATTGTCTCGTTTTGGCGTGTACTGTTTGTTTTCTTCCTTGTCTCTTTTCTTACTTTGGTTTTTTTCTCGAGAAACCAATTTCTTTTTTTGAGGTTGAAGGCTTTAATGTTTCTTTACTAGAGATATCCATCCTCTGACGATTTTTCTTCAGTGTTAGGCCATTCCATCTTTGTCCTCGGTGATTGCTACCTTCTACTTTTTCTTTTCCTCTGTCCTTTAAATTTCTTGATTTAGTCCGGTATACTGGTACTTTGAGCTGGATGAGAATTCTTTCTTTTGCGTTTGGAGTGTTTTCTTTTGTTTTTTCCTTTCTTGTTTCTCGTTAAGCGATGTTTTTCTAAGTACTGTCCTATCCGCTGCATCACTTTTGTTTTCCTACCCCTACCTGTTAATTTTGCTGGGGGGAATTTGTTACGTTCACTCTCGACGGTAAGTTAAAAACACGCCCTTCTTTGTTTTACATTATTCATGCACATATATTCTGCTTCAATATTCAAACAACACCTGGTATATTAGACCTTCTTACAATAAGTATGCTTCCTATTAATTTTTATTTTAAACCTATTTACTTCGAAAGGAAAAGCACTTCTAATCTCAATCGTAAAGTAGGTAATCCTAATATTACAATACATTAGAATAGAAAATAAAAAGAACATGCTTTCTTAATTTAAGTAAATATAAATACAAATACATTTAGTGTTACTTAGAAGTTACTCAAGACCATAAAGAAAAGTTAAGTATCAGTAAAAGCAACTATTACTTAACTAGAAGTTTGAAAATTATAATTATTCCTACCAAGTTTAGGTCATTTGGTTTATTTTATAAAGTACTTACATTTTAATTAGGTTTTAGTTTTTGTCATTAATTCCTGTTTAAAAGATATCAATGTATTACAGTCTCGAATATCTTTTGGTAAAGTATTATATTTAATTAGACCTTTTTAAGAATATTGAATTCATAGTCTTTTTCAATTTGGTTCTTGCAACATATAAATTGCATTGTGACCTAGTTTTGTGGTTATGTATGTAACCGATAGCCATTCTAGGGTGTTTAACATTTTTTGAATGTTTATCCTTATGCTACATTCCAGTATGATTCTTAAACCTCTGTTCTGTAGTTTTTGAAGAGTACTTAACTTATTTTGGTCAAATAAATATAGTATTATTGCGCAGTAGTCAAAATGTGGTTGAATGAATGTTTTGTAGACTGCGTACTGCCGTGCTAAGAGAGAACTGCATATCTGCAGTTGCGTTACTTTTGAGAGATTTGGGTTGAAAGTTTGACTGTTTGCCATGTAGTACCAACGTTAAAAAATTAAATTTTATTTGTAATTTTAAGGTAAAATGTAGTCGAAAATGCATTAGAAACAAGAAAAAAATGCAATTGTTTACAAAAACCTAAAAAGGATCGAGTTACGTTGTTTAAACTTAGGAAAACTGTAGAATTTAAACTTCTTTATTTTGGTTGAAATCGACGTAGCTAGATTTACCAGGGTTTTTCTTAGCAAAATGAGCTTGAATCTTTTAATATTTTTAGTAAAACGTACTTAGTGTTTGAAATAAATAATATAAATTATGTTTTATAAGGACACGCACGAACAAAAGGAACATAAATACGCTACACTTATCATCTTACGGTTTAAACGACAAAAACTAACTTAAAAGTTAAATTGTACACTAAAAACTGAAAAGTAACTTCTTAAATATTAATGCAATACACTTTAAACCAAAGACCGAAATGTGAATAAAAGCGACATATTTTTACACAGGTTACAATTAAATTTTTTTATAAGCAAATCCTCCCAAAAACATCTTTGATTTTCGGGAATTACCCCACTTAAATTTTTTTAAATACTCTGCTTCTTTTCTTTTGTCACGCCACACGCTGTTACTCAGAAGAGGTAGCTGATTAATTCCTTCTTGTTTGTAAGCTTTTTTCGTAACAAAATCTAACTCTATCATATCTTCAGTACGTGATGTTCTATAATACAACACTTTCTTATTCCTGCGAGCTACTATTTAGATAGTATTCGCTAGGTAAGGCCAGGTACCATTTCTATTTTTTAGTTTTTGATAAGAGGCCCAATCTTTCCATTCAAAAAAGTTGGTTATATTCATTTCTTTGACTTTCACTTTGCACCGCACTTTTTTACAGCATTTGCAAAATCATGAAAATCATGTCTTGGTCTGTTATTTAAGTGATTTTTCTACAGTGCGGTGAAAGCTATCGGCACCCATGAAATTGTGATCTGGTTCATTCTGTAAATCAACGGATATTCAAATTGTATCATAATAGAACTTTGTATTGTTATCATTTTTATGTAAGTTCCTGGAATCACAGTTTAAACATTCGCTTTGAAGATTATCCAAGGTATGCTTAGGATTGTGCAACTTGAATTCTTTACAGAACTCACATTCTTCATGGCCAAGTTTGGTAAAAGATATATTTTTAGCAGATAATACTTTCCTATATAACTCGTAAGAACATTTCATGACCGAATTTTTACTAGAAAAATCTTTATACATTAATACGATTGTTAGGTCACTGGGAAGATATTTTCTATTTGGTGCATGCTCGCGTCTAGTGAGATATGGTTGGACCAAAACTTTCAATGTGATTGTCAATCATGTTCGTATCAATTTTGTTGGGATTTGCATGCCGCCCGCGTTGATCACATTTTGGAATCGTATGTGAAAGCGATAAATTTTTAAACGCTTTTTGTATAACCTAATCATTTGTATTCGTATATCCCAACAGATAAAAAGAATGGTTTGCAAACAAAATGAGGTCTACCTTCAGTATCTTTTAGTGAATATTTAAAACTACTTTGTCTTCTCGAATTTTCGGTTGTTTCAACAAGTTTTTTGTTTTTTATTACATTGTGTATTATAAAAATACGTTTTTCCATCCACGACCCCAGTATCCCTAGTTGATTTGGAATTGTCTGTCTTGATTAATTTTTGTAATACATTTGTGTCTGCATTTTTCGAAATTGCAAGTTTGCAAAATCTTATGTTTCTCTGTCAATATTTGAAATTTTTTACATTTTTCTTTGATTAACAGAGACCCCTAGTGCTTTCCTCTTTCTCACAGTGCATTTTTTTGTTAGGCTTGCTCTATCTGAATAAACAAATCAAATAAAATTAAAATTGAAAAAGAAAACATTTATGTTTATGACACTTTTCTAACAACTCCTGACTGTTTTCAGTTTGTTTTGATCCATCTCAACATTACCAGTATCGTAAAGCAACGCTGTCCTCGAGTCTAAATCACTGATACTGAATAACATTCTCATTTGCATTATCTGAAAACGCATCTAAATTTTGACAAAAGCATACATTTAAAACAAATACTTGGTAAAATTAAATCTGAAATGTTTGCATTTTTATTAGTATCATCGTCATTCAGATTTTCTATTACAACAGTCACCAAAAGGAAAAAAAGTAAAGCCTAAATCACTTTGATTGGCATTAATCATTGTAAGGTTATTTATATTATCTAAAAAGGTAGAATAAAGTTATTTCTAGAGAACACCTATTTGTTATTACCTAGTCCTAGTTCTTTATTGTTTTCATTTAGATTGAGATTGGTCTCATTACTTTGTGTCATGGCAGAATTGTAAAGTAATCTAAGGGTCGTACATCAGGCTGAATTCGAAAACTTTGTGATAGTTTAACAAAAGAGTTATTGTTATCACAAAAAGTTTCACTTATATTGTCAGGTAATTGTGGTGTTCTGCTATCAGTATTCTAGTTAATCTAAAAAGAATATTTATCAATTGCTTATTATTTTTTGCTGAAGCCTGAACGTTTTTCCTTACACATTCTGACGTGTCCATATCGAAGATTTTAACGGAATCTTCTATGTATAATTCTGGAATCAAATCGCTTTCTATAACATTTCCAGCTCATGCAACTATACGTTTTTCATGGCTTGCCATATTTTAAAAAACTATACACCACCACTTGCTAATTTTACAAAAAACTACACTAAATTATTGTATGATTCCTGCTGCAAAGCATGTAGCACGTCAAATAATCTTTAATAAACTGATTAGGTTTTATTTATTAAGTCTACCTGTTAGGAAGTAACGAGTTACAAGGGCGAATTGTAAAAATGTGCGCCAAAGATAACCACCTACTACATAATAATACGGTATGTACTACTTGCTAAGATAAACCTACGTAACTATATAAAAGTTACTGGGTTTTATCTTAGGAATTTCAGATACGGGATTCTATCGTAATAATACAGCAACAATTTCAATTTCACGTAATTATAATGTTACGTTTTCTCTTAAACTACGAGAGATACTGTGTTTACGCTTTGTAAAATCATAAATTTTTAGTCTAGCTTTAAGCTAGTAGCAAAATCTCAATTTTCACAAAGATCAGAGTTACGGGGTTCTTTCTTAGGGCGACATTGTAGATCTTGGTTTTATCGGTAAGTTCGCCTGCGTTATTAATACTAGTAAGACTCTTTTTAGCTCTTAGCTGGAGACTAAATTGTTTTATGTAGGCTCGATTATTCTTTTTTATGTAGAACCAACTGCACTGGTATGTGTTCCCCTGTTGCAGTGATTGTCACAGTGTTCAACATCTGTCGACCGTGGTAATGTTGCATCTGGATGCAAGCACCCTGACGCTTAGCTGATTCACCTCTGTGGATGCAATGGGCACATGATAGTATCTTGGCACATGGAGGTATGTTGTGATAGTCTTCCCATATATTGGGAGCAACTCTTTTTTTCTACTTTTGTTGTTAGTGCGTTGCTGGTGCTCCATAGTACTTTATTAACAGATTACTAGAATTTCTTTTACCATTAATATTTTTACTTTAACACCCTGGTGTTTTGAGAAAGTATAAACAGTAATTTTGTTCGTTCTTTCTTTTACTAATGAATTTCACATGTTAAACGAAATGTGCACTTCGTACATCAATTCTTAAAATTTGTTCTTTGTAATATAACTATTTATTTATTTTTTTTTGTTGATTTAAACCGAATTCTTTTTTTTTGTGTTGCTGGAAATCTCCCTCTCCGCATTGGTAGTTAGAATGGGATTTCTACGTTTCTTGTGTTCTGTTTTGTAATCGTGATTTGTGCAGGTCCTTACTTTAAGTATCTTTTGTTTCTGTCTGAGCCATACGCTTCATAACATAGCAAGTTATTGCATAATTACGTTCAGCAGCCAACAAACTCCTACTAGCAAAAGCAATGCTCCACACTTTTCATTTATCACTTATTTGAAATAGATGTGCACCCAATGCTTTAGTTGATGCATTGGTTTCCAAAAAAGGGCTTTGTAAAATCTGGATGCTTTAACTCCACTGCTTCGACAAATGCATTTTTTAATTTATTAAATTTGTCCTGTTCTGCTTCACCCCAATTTCATTTAGAATTTTTCCAATAAATAGGTCAAATTTGAAGTTAATCCCGACTGCTCTTTTACAAATTTTCTATAGAATAGAAAACACAAAAAGGATTGCAACACTTTTTTATTTCGTGGTACAGGGAAATCCGGAATCACCCTAATCTTACAAGGGTCGGCTTTAATACTGTCTGCACTTATAATTTGTCTTTAAAATTTTAACTCGTTTTTCAAAAATTTTGATTTGCTAGTCTTAATGGTCATACCTGCTTTGTTTAATTTTGCTAAAACTGCTTCTAATTGTTGAATGTGTTCTGTAGTGATTGATGATGCTATTACGATATTGTTAACATAAACTGTAGAAAAACTTTCAACTTGGGGTCGCAGTACAATGTCTAAACATTTGCTAAAAACTGTCATCGAAACATTTTGTTCAAATCGTAAAACCTTTAACTAATAACTATGATCATTAACCAAAAGAGCTGTTAGTGGACGACTATACCTATAGAATTTGATTTGCCAGCAGCCACTGGTAAGATTGAGGGCTGTTAAATATTTAGTTCCATTAAACTTCAGAAATAACTCTTCCATACTAGGGGGTGACTCTATCTGGTATCAATTCTTATTTAATTCTTGTGCATCCAGACAAATTCTTAACGAATTATCTGTCTTAGTTACAACGACTATAGTATTTGAATAAGGTTAATTTGACCTCTTGATAATTTCAACTTCTAACATACGATCGATTTCTCTCATTATCGCCTCCCGTTTTGAAAAAGGAATAGGATACGATATTTTTTAACAAAGGGTGTGTACTCCTTGGTTTTCAAACAACATTCAAATTTTGTACATACTTTTGGTGTCTGAAAAACGGAATTATATTTTTGCTTGACCTGCATAATTAATTTGTTCTCTGATACTGTATTTACATCCAGACTCTGGTTGTCGTATACTTAATGTTATCGTCCAGCTCTTTAATGTTTTTTTCTCATTGGATATAATTTTCCTTTATTTTATCTTTCTTAATAACCCTATCTTCCATAGGTTTGATTCTAACACCGATTACCAACTCTACGTCCTTTTTTACTTGCTTTAGCCTAATTTCAGTGATTCTCTTCAATTCATTGATCTGATTTCCCATTGCTTTACTCATTTTATTTATGTCTACATTCATTTGTTCATTACATTTAGAATTATTCTCTTTGATTTCATCCTTTAATTTTAAACTTTCTACCCTTACACTTCCCATAATTTTTTTAGTTATTTCCTCAAAAAATGTAAACAAGTCCCTACTATATCCTTTTTCCAGACTTTCCATTTGCATGCCCTGCTCCACCTTGTTCCACTCTTCTAAAGTAACGGTTTTATGAAACTTTTTGTGTAGCTGATTGGGTAGGAACACCATCGCTTACACTAATATTAGAGTTGTAACACTGTAATACTTTTTGTAATTGTCGGTCTGGTGAATGCTGCACCGTTGTTAACTTATAGCATTACATTATTAACATCGCCGGCTAAAGATGGATCTACGAAGTGAAGGGTTTCATCATTTCATGGTATTAAGCCAGTTTCATCTATTGTAACCAACACAAAAGTACTATCAGATGCTACTTTTGGAACAGCTACAATTTGACTGTCATCAACATGGGTATGATTACTAGACGAATTGCAAGATATTACTCCTTTTTCCCGATGTGGCGGAACAGATTCTGTTTTATTGGTGAACTGTTTTATTGACCTTTTTGTAGGTGCTGATTTTAGAAGTCCTGATTGTGTTGAATGGTGGAGTTGCCCTTGCGACATGCGTAACTTCAATCCTGATGTTTTAATCTTTAGCAACTTTGCAAAACTTTCATAGTACAATCCTACAGATTTTACAATGGTTCTATTCACTGAAGACATTTCTTTATTAACCATTTTTTTTTTGTGGAAACATAGATTTTGCAATTGCTTTCTTGTTTAAATTTCATTTCTACAAAACTACTACTTGCTTTAATTGCGCTTAGCTGTTCTTGAACTTGTTTTTCTAATAAAGCATCTTCAACTCCTATAAGCTTTTTGATAATTTCACCTCCTGCACCTTTAATAATAATAGTTCTTGAAGGGACTGCAATGTTATCTTGTTCCAGCTTAACCTTCTTTGAACTAGGTGGATATTAAAATTTATTTAGAATACGAACTGTTGAATGAATTGTATCTTTTATACATAAAGAGTTGAGAGTATTAGGAGATGCACGAACTGGGGAAGCAAATGCAGCTTTTTTAGTGGTCGATGAACTGCGATGCTTAAAAGATACTCTGGGAAGAGACAAAATACTTTTACTTCTAGAAGTGACACCAGTTCCGTGAGATTTTCTTGTACTTAGTGAAACTTTTTTTACTTTTGAAAAAACTCGAAAAGGTGCAGGAAGAATTTCACCTTTGGAAGTGATAATGGCCGTATGGGACTTTGGTGATACACCAGGAACTGCTGGAAGAATTCCAATAGATGGTAAACTGTAAAATTTGCCTGATACCTCACGTGTACTAGTTGCTTTTATAATAGGGGTCTTTTGTTGTAGAATATTAACTTTTTTATTTTGGAATGTCGAATGTGTTGTGACTATCTATAGCATCGCTATGGTGTATCTTTAACTGAACACGAGTGCCCATTTCTATATGTGATACCTACAAGCACTAACTTGTCTACTGCTGGTTCAAAACTAGTTTCACTTGTTAATCTGGAGACAGTACTTGTTGCAGGTACCACACTGGTTGAAGGCTTCATTAGCAAAGTTTTTTTTAAATAATTTCTGTGTTTGTTTAGTTACTACCCATTGGGACAACTATGTGTTTATTTGAAAGACTAGATCGACTATTTATTAAAACTGTAATTTGTTTTACTTGTTTTCAGTGATAAATTTGTTGCATATTTGCCTTTATGAGAATACGTTTTTAATACTGTTCTATCAGGACTTAAATGTGATTTACCAATTACTAATTTAAAAGGTTCAATTGGCTGTAAAACAAGATTTTAGAGTTGGAGCATTTGTTATATTAGATTATCCTACCCCTGAAGCTGACAATGTCTCAATATTTTCAGCCATGACAACACCTTTAAATACTATAGGCATAGTATTGATAGCAAACTTGCTAATTTCATCCATGGGTGCAGGTTCTGCTGTTGTTTATTTGTTGTTGATGATCATGATCGGCAATTAACACTAGGGTTTATAATAGTTTGCACTATGATATGCAATTTACCCTGAGGCACAGCAGAAATAGTGGATATTTGATTTGTGATTATTGTATTAGTTGTTCAGGTAATTGCAGTTTGCACCTGAAATTGACAAAAAGCTATGTGCCTCACTACAAACCTTAAATGCCGATGCTATTGACTTAGCTTCATGTCTGACAATGGGAGATTTCTTTGCTGCTATAGATAATAAAGCATTCACTAAAGAGTACTCGTGCTCACTGAAATCTGCACCAAATATAACAATAGGCTTAGAAAAGGAATTGTTCTCTTCAAATAAAAACGCTTTAGCATGAACTGAAGAAAAACAACCAATTGTAAATAAACATGAATTTGTTAAAAAATCTATCACAACTGACAACACAACATTTATGAAAGACGTGTTATCCGTTGCAGATGATTTTATAAATGATAAAACTTGTAAACCTGTAAATGAATATGCTTTTTTGCATGTAGATGTATCTGTTTTGCATTGTGTTCCACAGCCAACATTAAATACTTTTATGAAAGATGAAAGTATTGAGCCTGCTAAGGAAGGTCCTGTTTTACAAATGGAAATAACCAACAGTCAACCTGAAATACTTTTTATTTTTTCATATACTGAAATACTTGTTAAGAGAAACGTTAATGACTTTGTTGTAGGAGTGTCCATAGATGCTAAACCAAAAATACCAACTTTTCCACGTCGAGGCTCTTGTGAAACAAGCGACGAAAAGCCAATTAATTCGAAACAGCAATTTATTTGAACATTTAAATATCTACAATTACATGAACAATTAAAGTTATTAATGTCTCTTGAAAATAATGACACCGTTAATTTATTAAACCTAAATACTGATGCATTGAACAATAAAGATAGTACTGAAACATACACATTAAAAATGCTTGAAAGTCAAAAACAAAGAATACCAGATTTAAGAAAGCCAGCACAAATTCAACACCAATTAATCAAACTATTTCCGGAAGTACAGTTGATTCTGAACATTCAGAAATTGCTTTAAATTTAGTCTTACCTAGTACAGATTCATTTTCTAAAACCAGAACTGCTTTTACTTATGAACTTGCCCATTGTCTATAGTGATAACCCAGAACGAAATTGAAGATTTTGGGACCCAAAATACAGAATTGTTTGAAAGTTCTACTGTTCTTGTGTTGGATAACAGTGTTGAATCTTATGTCAGATATGTGTAAATGTTTCAGCAAAAAGATTTAACTAGGAATCAGGAGATTTATCTGGTTTATCAGCACTAACTGATGCTGCTTTGAAAGCTTTACCTATTTGTAATGATACTTCTACAAAATCATCTGAAACGTTGACACAAAGCATACTGAAAATTCCAATCCAACATTTCTAACAGATGTTTTAGCTGATGCCCAAGTAGAGATTACTAGTGTACCGTCGTTATCTTCAAAACCAGTTTCATTCACTAATTTTTCTATTGATTTCACTGATGTTAAAGATCTGCAAAGCACTGTCACTAAGCCAAAGAAAAATTTCCCCTCAAAAGGAGAACCAGTTTCTATTGAACGGTCATTAGATAAGGTTTTTGCAGAGGAATCGAGTTCAAAAAGTAATAAGTTTGCCAATGGTGCTGTTATTTGTCATGTATCTATTGCAAGTACGAATTCTTCTAATATCAAGTAGTTATCCAATGAAATACCTGAGTACTCGAGTTCATCCAAATTGTTATAAATTGTAACTGATCATAAGCTAAAACCAGAGAATCCAGTGGACGCAACAACTTTGAAAACTTGTAGCACCTCGAAACCACCAACCACATTTCAAGGTGCAAATCCTGGAATACTGTTTAGGTCAAAACCTGCAAAGAAAGATTCCAAAGGGTCATTATTGCTTGTGTCTAAATTAAGGACATTTGAACATTGTAAAGTACGAAAAACTCGTTCTAAACATGGTCATAGAACCTCCGAGTTCCTTAATAAAGTATCACATTCTATCAAAGCTCCCACCATTGCTAGCACTAGTTTAGCATCTGCCTTTTGAAGTTGCACCTAGAACTGCAATTATTTTACCCTACAGTAGTGCAGAAAAAAATGAACATTTTATTATTTGAACTGTCTGGCTTTCAATCGCCAATGTCTAATACTAAAACCACCTTGCATTCAGATATTTGAGAAACTATCTCACTTTCCTCAACTTCTGGAGCACAGGTATTATAGAAGCTAAAAAAAAAAGTAATATCTTCTTAAAGTGTTTTTATGCGAGTTAGAAAAAGTTTGCGAACTGGGCGGAACACGTTTTGATACAAGATGTGTTGATTTAGTGCACCTACTCTAGGTGTCTTTTCAAATTTCAGGAGTGCAGGTCTTATAGAAACTAAAATAGCGTTTTATATATTACTTTATAGTTGAAATATAAAATTTTTTACATTATATATATATATATATATATATATATATATATATATTCGGTGGCTGTGGTATCGGGCACCAGTGAAATATGTGTTTGCACCACATCAGGGACTCCAGTAAAACAAAATTGTGCGCAAGTGCTATATTACCCACCCACTTACTGTGCCAGCAACTAGCTTGAGTTTCAATTCAAGAGAGAGCATGAGTTTGGGCATGGGTTGTAAGTGGTAACTCAATATTTCAGAAATAAAAAGGATGCCACCAGATCTTTAAGCATAAATAAAATTAATTTGACTTAGGGGAGATGCAGAAATCCTTTAACAATTAACCTAAGATCTAAGTTAGAGAATACTTTTTCTTTATGCCTAAGTTTTCGAACTTTATTTAGTTCTTGTTTATAGGCTCAGTAATTCATTAAAGTTAACAAGTTATGCATTTAAAAGAAAACACTTACCAGGGTGAGGATTGTTAATAACTAGCCAAAAGAATAAAATTATCAATGTTATATATATTAAGAATATTAAAATTGTACATCTTCCTTTCTTAATGTAGTTGAGTATTTTTGAAAAACTTTTGACTTTGATCTGATATGTTGAGTTTCTAATTTGAAGTTGCAATAATAAAACTTGTGTGCAATGGTGTGTGTACCCACATATGTGTGTGTGTGTGTGTGTATTTTTGTCAGTAAGAACCTGGTGTATCCTTTAATTTTATCCTAAAATTTAATAAATACATGTATATAGAACTTAAATTACCAACATATATTATTTTATTTAATGTGCTAGATGATTTATAGATGCAGCACATTACCAGAAATAGTCTTTTATTTTTAATGTTTTCGATTTGTAAGTTTTTAGGGTTATCAAAATCTATTTTATGATCTGTATTTAGTATATGAATTAAAGTACATGCTTTTGGTTTTAGTTTTGTATCACTTTTATACTGTGTTATTTTTGTTGTATGAATTGAGATTTTTGGTCTATATATGGTCCTAAACATTGTAAACATTTAATCTCATATATGATATTTTTATGATTTGAAGTATATTATGTATATATGTATTATATATATGTATTATATATTATGTTTAACAAATTTTGTTTTCGTCTTTTAAAACTTTGATTAATTTTGGTGTTCGATATTCAGTATATGCAATTGATTTATAACCTATTTGTTCATTTGGATAACTTTGAATTTTATGTATGTTGTTTTATAGTTTCATTGTTAGATTTAAGTTGATCGGATAAAAGTTTTTTAATTAAAAAGTTTGGATAATTATTTTTTATATTGTTTTTTTAAGAATATTTATATTTTTTAAATACTGTGAGGTATATGATATTCTTTTTATTCTATTTTTAATTCTAAAACAAAATTTATGTATCTTCCAAAATTTGTGGGCTTTTGGATATGATATTCTTTTTATTCTGTTTATTAATTCTAAAACAAAATTAATTTTTATATTTATTGGATGATAGAGTAAAAATGTAAGGATCGTAGCCAACATCTCTCGCCCAAATACTACTGCTTCTTCATGATTCTGTGATGGCAGCTTCATCCTCTTAACTCGACCAGTTAGGTGTACTAATCTTGACTTGTACCCTTTTAAAAATAGTCAGTAGGATCACCTTCAAATTCTGACAAAACACTTTTAATCGACACAACGGTATTGTTGATTTCCACACACTCTACTGAAAATTCTACATTATAATCTGTAAGATCTATTAGACATCCTGGTTTATTCGATTCCTTCGCTAATAGACGACCTAAAATTTTTTGCTTGTCTACAACTGGTCTAGAACTCTCAATTCCTCTTATTCGGAGTTCATAATCGAACTCTTTTTTGAGTAAGTACACAACCTGAAAATTATCAGCCATTTTTATTCTCATATGAAGTAAATGTCAAAAAAAATTAACTAAAATCTTGAAATTTAAAAATTTCAAATCCAAATCTATCTCAACTATTCACAATTGACAAAATATTTTCAATAGGGAAACTAAAATTAGATCTAGAATTCACAACTTCTCCCTACTGATCACTAAATTACTACAGCAACCACTATCTTGTTTCCAATTAATTCATTAAGTCTTTAATAAAAAAAAATTTATGCGACATTGCGTGGCAATATTCTCAACAACGACAGAAATCTAATTACTACCTCTTAGTAGGTTCAAAAAATTTTTTGACATTCTCAACGCTGTATCAACATAGCTGTTAACAATCGAAACCTCTAACACAATGCTTTTTTTTATACTCGTGCCTTGTGTGAGTAAAAAAACAAAGCCCCATTCTGGTGGGTGCTAGCAAAACAAACAAAGGCTATGTCGTAGGCGTAAGCAAAATAATCGAGCCTCAATTTAGGTGTAAGAAAAATAATCGACCTTAATTTAGATGTAACGAAATAATCCAGCTCCACGTTGCGGGCGTTAGTATAACGAAATTTATAACTTACTGGTGGGGTTAACTAGTTAGGGGTTATTTTCATCCCCTAATGTGTCCAGTGACCTTTAAGGAAGGATTTTCTTAAAATGGTGGAACGCAAATATCTTCCGACTATGCTAGGGGTCTATTCCTTGGGCAGAGCTTATGAGGATTGGTTGTGGTTCTTTTTACAGACCATTATTTTCTTACAAGGGCTAGATTCTTAACAAAACAGGGGTTTAAATAGGGCGCCACCAAGTCATTAACTTTAAACACAGGGTTTCCCTAAGGGGGACTTGGGCGTCCTTAGGGAGGAATACCGTATTAACTGCTAACACAGAAGCTGTAAAGAAAATTTAGTTAGATATACAAAAATGAGGACACAAGAGGTATTCTCTTGTTACCTCATATAAAAAAACAACAAAGATTAATCAGGTAACAATAATTTGAACACAGATTGTATCATTCAAATTCTGAAAAGGCTATCAAAGCTTCTTGTTACATTGGGTTTACCACTTTACTCTATTTGATCTTATACTTTGTTACCCTATTTCTGAACGTACTTGTTCAGAATAAAACAATTAATTAAGAAAATTAAATGTTGCTTCTTTAATTAAAATTGTTCTTTCATAAAAATTGTAAATATAAAATTCATGTTTAAGGAAAGATAATACAAGTTTCATCTACTCATAAGGTAGGATTATATATTCAAAGAAAAATATCAAAACTTTAAATGTTGCTTTAGTTACAAAAGTTTAACTTGGATTTATACCAGAAATATCAGATGTTTTTTGTGTTTACATATTTATAAAACTTTAACTACGTTGTCTATTAATTCATTATTCAGAAATTGTAAGTGAAATCATGCATATATGAAACATTAATAAGAACTCTTTAGGTTTGCCTAATTTCATAAAAATTAATAACTGTGATTACACTGTACTAGTATTGACAATAAAAATTTACTAAGGTCCTTCTTAATTCGTTAAACGGATAAATGATAATAGGTGGTTACTAAGATATTTTTCGAAACAGCTTCGTATCAAAGGTCACCAAATGTGCACGTGGTGTAAGAATAATTTTAATCTCTTACCTTGGCTCAGCAGGTGTTGTTTACATGTTGGCGTACAGCATGTTAGGGCAGGTGTTAATACATACGTTTTTCAGAAAACAAGTGACTTAATATCCACATGTTCCACAGAACTAGAACAGCTGCGTGACCCTTGGACCGGACCATACAAACTTCCATGCGTTTTCGTTATACGCACAAACTGGACCAACCAAACTTCAGTACCAAACTTAGATGTTCTACTGTGTGTAGATCTTGACCAAAAACTTCAAAAGTACCATTTCAATGCATCATCGGACTTAATTTCCAAACCATAAAAATTTCTACATACTTTGTAGAACGTTTCCTTAAAATTCAAACTTATTGTGTTCTCCATAACATTACATAAAATCCAACAATTCATCGTACGGTTGAAGGACATTCATATTGGATCGATATTTTATCGCAAAGTTGACGTGAATGATCTATACTTGATACTCGCAGGTGCGAAAGTAGGATTTATATCCTCTTTAAATACAGCATACACGCTGCCTTATTTTTATAAAACCAGATGATACAAAACGACTTCTTAAAAGTTGAGAATTATAAAATAAATATCTAATGGAAGATTTTCTAACGAAGCGTTGAAAAACACGTTTTATCGTAACTTTTACGAAACTATTAAAGGAATATTTTAAGTGCTATTTAAACAAATGTCCAAAGAATTATTAAATTAATTTATCACAAGAATTATCCAAACGAAGTTATTTACTAAAAGCCATTTAAAAACGTCGTTAAAAAGGAACGTTATATAAAAAAAGAAAAGAGAAGAGCTCTTCGTTAAAACACAGAGCCTAGTGTTCAGCGCGCTAGGGCTGTACTCCCGCACAAAGCCAGACGCAGGTTACACGCCAGAACCCTTATTAGTTCCATAATCGTTCTCGACGAGAGCTCTAGCTAATGTCAGTGCAGATGTGATATCTACGAAACAGGAAAGCTGCTTGGCCTTGATAATAATTGTATCAACATTCGGCGCCTGTTGTTAGCAACCAAACAAGCATTTATGTATGGCGGTTAGCACGCATGATACCAATACTGGTATTTATTTATTTAAAAATGGTTTGCATGATATTAATGACTATACAAGAGTTATTAGAACTAAAAATTCGTTGATGTTCTGCAGTGGTCAAAAAACTGTTAACAATATATAAAAAAATTTTATTTACTAATTTTGCAAATTTCTTTTATTTTTGTCCAAATAGTTTCAATATTTTTTAAAAATAATTCTTTTGGAATATTTGTAAACAACGACACAACATCCAAGCTAATTAAAGCATATCTATCTGGTAATTAAAAGGTGTTAATACATTTAGTAAATTCAAAAGAATCTTTGACCGTGTATTTATTGTCTAAAGAATATTTGATGATTTCAGAAATATATTTTGATAAGTTTTCTGTAGAGCTATTATTGAATAGTAATATAGGCTTTAAAAGATAACCTGATTTATGTATTTTTGGTAATGCATATAATCTTGGTGTTGTGTTGCTATAATTATTTAATTTTTTTGATTCATGTTCTATGATTTGGTTTTAATTTTTCAATTTCTTTTTATAATTTTTAAGGATTCTTTTTGTATGGATGTAGTGGGATCTTTTTAAGTTGTAGGTATATTTTTTTATCACTTTATATTGTAACAATTTTATTTTCGAATTCATAATTCGCTTCATTTAAGGTACGACAATAGTTAAATACCTTTATTAAGTAAAGTCATTATACATTTTACAATTATAATATTACATTGTAACAGCATCTTGACTCGTTAGTCTAGTTGTTTTGGATGGCGGTGTATTTCACACCCAGTCGCAAGCGCCAGAGAGGAATGACAACCCCCTTTGGGATCCTCCCATCGCGAGAGCACGAGATAGGCACTCGGCCATAGGTAAAAGAGGCAGCAGCATGTTTAAGAGGACAATGGCCAGTGACCTGCGGGTCGGTTTGATTAAGTGAAACATTTTCTGAATAACGGTTGGTAATGTATACTCGTTATTATAGTATGTAATTTGAAAATTTGTTTAGCGCAAACCAAGATTAGACGACGAAACACTACAACACTTAGGCGATGAGAAGTTAAACAATAATAACTTAGAACTGTGAATCAACGTTAAGAAACCACTTCAATTTAACACATGCTTTTAGAGGATGGAAAGCAGATCTAATTAACAGGAAATCGTTTGTTGGTCCGAGCCAAGATACTACTTTGTTAGGATGTAAGCAGTTAATTCCGCATGACGATGCACATCCTATTTCAGCCTATGAAAGCAGTTTTGTTTGGTTCGTAGTAATTTTAAGAAATTCAATTGTGTTCCACTCAGGAAACACGCTATTTTATTTTGATACGTATAAATACGATTTTGTTATTCACTTTATCTGTTGCTAAGCTGGATTTCCCAGCGCCAAACTTAAAATTCACTGTTTATTTTGTCAGAACAACACGTTGCTTCACTATAAAATAACATGTGTAATTACGTCATTTGTTTGTTTGAGATATACTGCTGACACTTGTATTTATGAAAGCAGATGCTTAGTATTTTATTACTACCAACTTTGAAAACGAGAATATCTTTATGAACATTTTCATTTTAAACTGAAATTAGCACATGTAACTTAACGAGAATATTTTGTATTTTAATTTTGACAATGTAATAGACCTAATCAGATCTGAATGGGTTAAAAACCATTAATGTAACAAATTACACTTTGTTGTAATATTCTTGATCTAGAAACAGATTGATAAACCTTATCTTAAATTTCCAAACTACTACAAGTAATTATTTAATTTTGTTGCATTCAATTTTATTCAAAGTTAAAGGAATTCTTTCTAGTAAATTATTAACCTAAGTTTAAAGTCTTTTATTTTGATCAAGAGTGATCAAACCTAGCAACCCAAAAAGGCAATAAGAGTTGAATTTTGATGCCACCCTTATGTAGAAAATATTCTTTTTATTTTTTTTTAGGCATATTTGAGGGACACAAACAGTGTTCCCATTTTCTATGTTGACTTAATTATTATTCTTTCTTACAGGAACAGCGTCTTATTCTGTTAAGACAGGTTTTTGTCACCGAAGGCGATCTTTTTTTTCTTTGGGTCTCCACGTCCGCCCTTAGAAATATGCTATGCTTTTAACATGAATCAATCTGGACTTGGTGGCGCCTGTTTGTTTTAGTTTGAGTGTGATCCCCCAACAGATTTCGACTTACCCCCCCATTGCTCATAGCTCTACCCAAGGAATAGACCCCTAGTTACGTCGGAAGACTTCGTTTTACTGACACCAAATGTGGGGCTGGTGTTTTAGTAGTTCTAGTAAGTTTGTTTCACTAGCACACTCGTGGGTTTAGTGCTTCAGAAGTAAAACCGTTTCACTAGCGCCCATGCGTGAGGCTAGCGGAGCCAATTAGAGAGAGAGAAAAATAGTTACAATATATCCTTAATTTTGTTAATATAGTCTATTTTGGACATGACCACTGTAATATTACCTTCAACGGCTTTGGTAATAAGAATATTACACTTCCATTAAAAATTTTTACATTGAATAAAGTTTTTCCAAATTAATTATCTTTTTTTCTGAATGTTCATGAATAAAATTTGTTAGTATACTAGTAATATAACTTCTATATAGATCTTTCTGGTTATTTAAATTATTTTGTAATATATTTTCAATCTCGGCTGTATGAAGTAGTTTCTAACAATCTTATGGTTGTTAGAAACTACTCCATTCGGACGAGGCTCAAAAAAGCCGAAAGTGGTCGATGGATGGTTTCTTCCCCTCGTGAAGCAATAAAGTTATTGTTCTGTTTATGGTTATACAACTATCAGCTCTATTTGTATAGGTATAAATGCTTTTATTATTTTCATAAAAGTTTATGTACGGATACATCTTACATATTTATATATATATATATATATATTTATTTATATATACAGGGTGTCTACTGTCACGAAAAAGACACGAATTTTGTTTTGCGGTAACTAAAGTAACAAAAATCACTAAATCCTATATCTCAGTCACAAATTTTTTCTTCATTGTTTGATTATCGTATGTATTTCCATTTCATAAAATTTTATAGCCATACTTCAGATGTTGCAGCAAATAAATGTTAGACAAAAAATTCCTTCATTGCGCCGAAGACAACCTGTCTCTTTTCATTATACATTTATTCAGTTGGGTTATATAAACTCTGCGGTTTTTGTTTGACGCCTTGAATCTAAAAATCGCGACTTATCAATGCTTGAGCATCAGTTTTGTGTGTATATTTCTGACATGCTTTTTTATTATTGTATGCGGCCGTAATAAATACCTGCTATTGTAATCAACCCCAGACACTGTGGCCGTGGCGCCAATGACCTTTATTGTAATAGGGAATTGGAATGTGGGGTAGGTAGCGGTCGGACGACCGCATTTAAAGAATATTACCGCAAGTCAGTCGTAAATAAAACCTTATGAGATGTGTTTCGTTTTGATTATTTGTAACGCGACAAGATTTTACATTTTAAGTTTACACAGTGCGTATGCACTTAAAGTGAAAACTTTCTTGTAAAAATGCCTAGAAAGTGTTAGTTTTCTGAACTTTGACTGACAAATCCGATTTTTAAAAGCTGGTTACAACCAGTATCTGGAAATGTTCATGTTGCTTTTTGTGCCTACTGCAAAAAAAATTTTGACATTTTAAAAGCTGGAATATATAATGTAAAGCTTCATTCCAAAGGACTAAAGCATTCTAAAATAGCTAATCCAATACTCAATATGAAGCAACCAACTATTGAGAATAATTTAGTTAGAAATACTCCGGTCTCAGATTCTCAACAAAATATTTCTGCTTCAGTAATACCTGATTTATCTCCAAAAGTGTATTCTGAAGAAGCTGATCGTGAAAATAAAAATATTGCGTCATACATGATCCGTAACGAGATTACTAAAGCTGAAATATTATAGACTATGCACAAGATAGTATCTTATTCTTCGTCAAGAGTTCTTCAGGATGCTACTGAACTTTTTTCAATAATGTTCCCAGATTCTTTTATAGCGAAAAACATGCAGTTACACAAAGACAAAATATGTTATATAGTTACTTTTGGCTTGGGTCCGTTTTTCCAAAATGAACTTTTAAATAAAATTAAAGATCGTATTTTTTTTTGTGTATAAGTTTTGACGAAAGCCTGAATAAAGTTGTGCAAAAATGCCAAATGGACATTCTTGTCAGATACTGGGATGATGAAGATAATATGGTTAAAACAAATTATTTGTCTTTGTATTTTCTTGAAAAAACCACTGCCATCAATCTTTTAAATGGTTTTTTAAATACCCTGGATTCTCTTAGTACACCCATTAAAAAAATTTGTAACATCAGCATGGATGGACCTAATGTGAATCTGAAGATGCTTCGGAAACTAAAAGAACACATGGTAGTGATGATGACCTCGTAATGTTTGATCTTGGTACGTGTGGGTTGCACATTGTTCATGGAGCATATAAAACAGCACACACTGGCACTGGTTAGTTTATCCATGAATTTCTACGTGCATTGTATTATCTTTTCAATGACACTCCTACTAGAAGAGGAACTTTTACCTATCATTGCAGGTACAACAACATTTCCACACAGTAAATTTTGTTCAATAAGATGGGTGTAAAATGGTGGTGTTTTACAGCGAGCAATAAAGCTATTAGAGCCTCTTAAAAAGTATATTACAGCAGTTTCAACTTGTCCACCAGATTGTGCTAGTTTTAAGAAAATCAGTAAAGCTTTGTCAGATAGTTTCTTGCTAGCAAAACTAGAATTTCTTTTGTCCATAGTGTCTGATCTCGAACCGTTTTTAACTAAATATCAAACAAATGAGCCGATGGTGCCCTTTATTCATCACGATCTAAGTTTGTTGCTGCGTTGTATTGGGGAAAGATTTCTAAAAAACGAATTAATAAAAAGTGCAAAAACGTCTTTGGAGTTAATTAATATTAAACTTGAAGTTGCCAAAAATTTGTTAGAATCACCGATGCAGATTGATATTGGCTTTGGTGCTAAAATGGCAATCAAGAACTTGAAAAAAACTATTTCAGAACTTCAAATTTTAGTGTTTAAAAAAGATTGTCAGACCTTTCTTAAACTCCTTTTTAAGAAAATCAGTGAAAAGTCACCTTAAATATAAAATTGTTAGAGGTGCATCATGTCTTTCTCCATATGTAAAGAAATGTGAAACACTTAGGAAACAGAGGATTCAAGACGCATTAGAAGAATTTGTAGAAAAGAAACATATAAGTCCAGGTTGTGCCGATGGTATAAAAAGACAATTTGAAACTTTGTGTGTATCAGAACATGATTCTTTAAAAGACTGCCGTAATGAAAGGCTGGATATATAATTTACCGAACTTTATGTAAAATCTTCTATAAACGATAAACAATTTCTTACTTTTGCGAGGATAATTTTGACAATGTATCATAGCAATGCTATGGTAGAAAGAGGGTTCTCTATAAACAAAGAATGCTTACAGGGCGGCTTAGAAGAAAGATCATTGATTTCACAAAGATTAATTTATGAAGCAACATTTAAGAATTTAGATATAACTGCGAAAATGCTTCATGCTGTAACGAATGCATCTTCTTTAAGACGTGAAGCTATTGCTGATAAAAAGAAATCTAAGGAAAAGGAAGTATGCAGTAAAAAGCGGAATGTGAAGGAAGTTGCAGACTTACAAAAGATATGGAAGGACATAGAGAAACATAACTTTGAAGAACTAAAAGCATTGGACATTGAGTTGGAAAAATTAAAGAAAAAATAAAAACCATTATGAATTTAAATTGTGTTGTTATCAAATAACCTTTATATACTTAAGTACGACAAATGTCCTAATTACTTAATTTTGTGATTATAATGTTATGAAACTTCTTAACAGCAATAGAATAAATACAAGTAAGTTTTTTAACACAGGTCACTAATATTTTATAAAATGGTCACTAAAAAGTTACGAATTTTCGTTTTTGAATCTCAGTAGACACCCTGTATATATATATATATATATATATACAGGGTGAGTTTAGTGACGTCGATAACTCCGTCATTATAAAAGCTCGTAAACCAAATTTGAGGCATATTAGGCATGCCTAAAGTGCACATTTTAAAAATATTTGGAAGCATATAGGGTATTTCATAATTCCAGGGCATATTAAACTTATATTTTTTTAAATGGTACACCCTATATATTATTACATTTTTGAAAAGCCCATAAAAAGAGCTTTAATTTGATATGAAATTGTATCTATCTATTCCTTTTAGTTTTTGAGATATTCAACTGTTTTTAGAAAAAATGACCCCAATTGGATACATTGCCACTGCACTAATACACAACTTATGTTAATCTTCAAGATGCAGAAAATTTTACCGTATACCATAGTATATTTGTAAATATCACTTTTTTGAATTTTCTTTCCAGTATACAGGGTGTCAGGTTTCGCAAAATGCAATTTTTTAAATTTTTTTTAAATGGCACCCTACCAACTTTATTGCTACAATGGATAGTTCATTAGTGTCCTTTCATTTTGTTAAGCATTCCTATATCTAAATCCATTACTGGAGATATTTTGATTTTCTTCAAATTTTAAGAGTTTTAATTTACATAACTAAAATAACTTACTATTGGAGAATATTATAAAACAATTAATACATTTTGATTAACAATCAACTACAGTTATCCAATAACAATTTTCACTAAAGATATAACAACCTACAATAATACGCTATCAACAAAATTCTGCCAGATCAACAATATGCATTTTATAGAAAATGTTCAAGCAGGAAATCAGGCAGGCTTTGAAAAAAATAACCATTACATGTAAAGTGTCGTTTAGGTTTATTAATTGTAGTGTGTTGTCATTTAACAGGATATCTTTCTTGGTATATTCTTAATGCAAGTAGGAAATTTTTTAAACTTGCTCTCAATACCCAAATCATATTTATTTGTTCTTCCACTGTAAAATTCATTTTGAAAACTCCTTCAAAGATTACATTTAAAACAGAACTGATAATGTGTTAAATGACAACACACTACAATTAATAAACCTAAATGACATTTTGATTGTAATTGTTATTTTTTTCAAAGCCTGCCTGATTTCCTGTTTGAACATTTTCTATAAAATGCATATTGTTGACCTGGCAGAATTCTGTTGATAGCGTATTATTGTAGGTTGTTATATCTTTAGTGAAAATTGTTATTGGATAAGTGTAGTTGATTGTTAATCAAAATGTATTAATTGTTTTATAATATTCTCCAATAGTAAGTTATTTTTAGTTATGTAAATTAAAACATTCATAAAATTTGAAGAAAATCAAAATATCTCAGAAAGTGATGGATTTAGGTATAGGAATGCTTAACAAAATGAAAGCATACTTAATGAACTATCCATTGTAGCAATAAAATTGGTAGGGTGCCATTTAAAAAATTTTAGAAATTGCATTTTATAAACCTGACACACCCTGTATACTGGGAAGAAATTTCAAAAGTGATATTTACAAATATACTATGGTATATGGTAAAATTTTCTGCATCTTGAAAATTAACATAAGTTGTGTATTAGTGCAGTGGCAATGTATCCAATTGGGGTCATTTTTCTAAAAACAGTTGAATATCTCAAAACTAAAAGGAATAGATAGATACAATTTCATATCAAATTAAAGCTTTTTATGGGCTTTTCAAAATGTAATAATATATAGGTGTACCATTTAAAAATATAAGTTTAATATGCCCTGGAATTATGAAATACCCTGTATGCTTCCAAATATTTTTAAAATGTGCACTTTAGGCATGCCTAATATGCCTCCAAATTTGGTTTACGTAACTTTTATAATAACAGAGTTATCGACTTGCCACACTAAAACTCATCCTGTATATATATATATATATATATATATATATATATATATATATAACCCTTAAAACTAAATAAATAAAAGACACGTTTCTTTCATTAACGTTCTTATGAACTAACAATGCATTAATTAAGCTAAAACTACCCGTTGTACTCAAATCTGTCTTACATACTAATTTTTTTTCTTTTTCAACCCAATTCTCGTGAACCTCCACGATTTCAATTCGATTTAAGTCCACCTGTTTTTGTCTAGCCCTAACGGTATTCAAAGTTGCTTTGTTCTCTTGTCTACCCTTTTCTAATGTGTTAGTATTGTATGGTGTTTCTTCGTATTACCTGTTATTGTCATTACCCCTGTTGGTGTCATACTCCTCGTATCGTTTATGTCCTCCCCTGGGTTGCGGTTGGTACTTATATTCCCTGTTCCAACTATTTCTACTCTGACCATTAAAATTCCTTATGTTCTGGATAGCTACAGCACGGGTTACCTCTACTTCCAAATGTTGTAATAAAAGCATAACTATCTCGTCCTCATTTAGTTTTGAAATAAGGTGTTGGGCCGAATTGTATATGTGAATGACATATTCTTCCCGCGTCTCCATTGTCGTATTATATTTCCCCATGTTCAAGTGTGTTCGATTGCTGAGTATAACCCCAATACTGATCTACAATAGCTGCCTAAATTCTGCGTAATTGTTGTATTGATTTCTCACAATACCGTTTTATTTTCCGGTGTGCCCCTCTAGTGTTGCACTAATTATCTGCACCTTAACTCGTTCTGGTTCGTTTTCTACAATGTCATCTAGTTTCTTTAAATAGACCATGGATTGTTTGTTACGTCGCCCATCGAATCTAGGTAACATATCTTTACCTCCCCTAAACGAGTACCCAGCCTCAACAACTTTGGATCATTCGGCTTCTACGATCCTTACATGCATCAACCTAGGATTCCTTTCAACACCGCCAAATTTTTTCTCTATGCTATTGCCCATTACCACCGTTTTCCTATGTACTAACTCGGCATCGTCCCTTAAACTCTGAATTTTCCCTAACAGATTTTCCTTGCAAATCTTGTTTTCCTTCTGGTGTACCTTGATAGATTTCTCCAACCCTTTGTAATTTGTGGTGTGCTGCTTGTTTACTTGTTTTATTTATTTTTACACGATGCCAATTTCCTTCAACACCTTCCATTCTACTGTCGATCTCCTTGCCAACATCTGATTTAAACGAAATAAAAGTCGCCCACATGTATATCTGTATCTACTCCATTCGCTTTTCTATGCCGTCAATACATTCTCTTAGCTCAACCTTTACTTCTGCCAAGGAACGCCTTACTTTCACCTGTGATTCCTTAACCGCGGCATGTACCTCCGACAAGGAAGCATGCATCTTCCCCTGAAAATTAATTAAAAACCTCATCAGCGCATCCTGGCTGCTCCCAGTTGTTATAGGGCTCGTGGTTGGTCCTTCCGTTACCACCGTCTCTGGTTTTACATGTTGCTCCCTTTCAGCTTGCTTTTTATTCATTCTCGCCTTCTTCACTCTCTCAATGCCATACGCATGACCAGACCCTGTACTAAACCCATCTTCATCTGTCATATTAAAGTCAATAATCTTTAATAGGCCCCAATAAATTTTAAAGGCCCCTACGCAAATGCAACTCTCAAACTACTTAATAATAGAAAGAAAATAATCAACAAACTTGAATAATTATCAATAAATTCACCCGTGCAAAAGTTTATTATTTTTATTATACAGAAACTGGCCCCACTTAAATTTTTAAACCTTTTATCTACTTCGATTTTACGATGTCCCAAACCCCACTATTTGGACGCCAAATATAATATGTTAATATAAAATACTTTACAGACTGTAACCTCACGTTTGGGCTAGCCAAGTATATAAGGGAAGAGTAGATATATTTCCGGTTCACAAAATTTATAGAATCGCTACGAAATAAACACGTAAATTTTAAATTCAGTTGAAACCACTAAACGTTCAATAAAGCGCCAAATCGTTATGTAATGTCTTAAATGTGCCTACTATAAACAGCCCACCTAACAGGTATTTATAATTTGACAAAAAGATTATAATAAAAAAAATAAATATTATTAATATGCCCTCGGCTAATAAGCTCTAAAATCTCAGGGTAAATAATTTTAAAAAACAAACCCTGTACTATTTATCGTGGGTTTAATGATAAACAGTATATCTTTAAAATAAAACCAAACATAATACGTTTGAGCCAATTTCGATAGCCCACACAATACCGGTATATTAGTTACTGCCAAATACCTAGAGCGTGCTCTAACCTTAGATTATTGTTTATGGTATCAGATTACACAAGAAAATACCTCGAATGTTGTTTTAAACCAATTTGATACAAAAGTTACCTGTAAATATTCCAGAATGTATAGAAGATCTTACACAGAACCTGCAGCGGAAAATTTTGGATGTAGAAATTAAGCTGGGTTATGTTGCGGACCTAAATGGAATAATGTGATTATCAAAAAATATTTTTAGGTTCAGGACTACTATAATAATTAACAGGAAATAGATTTAGCTATAATATACTTGCACATGGCTAGCCGAAATTCTTGGGTGCTCTGCTCCGCTAGGATTGAAATAACTAGTGCTTGAAACTGCTCCTTTTTACTGTTACTTCAGTTTAACAATTTAGTTTTCTGGCTACCTTGCCTTATATATCAATACAACGTCACTAACAATTATGTTGAGTTAACCTTCGAGCTTCTTTTATTTGGATGTTCAAACACTTTCTGAGATTACTAATATATTCAGGAACTTACTTTTAATAAAAATATGGAGCAACTGTTCAACACGTCTTTATTAGTAGTGATGTAAGGCCGGTCTGACTTCAAAACGGTGTACGGGTATGTTTTTCCATGTAACATACGCGTGCACCGTTTTGAATTCAGACCGGTCTTATATACTTTCAATGTAAAATACGTGTGGACACGTTTTGAAGTCAGACCGGCTTTATATTACTTTCAATGAAACATACGTGCGTGACTTCAAAACACACGTATGCTACGATGAAAAATGTAAGTGCAGAGAAAATGTGAAGCTGTTTTGAATTCGGTTTTCTAGCGAGAAGTTATAAAGTAGGTCAGATGCAAAATATCGCATTCAAGTCAAATGTGTTTAATTAAAGTGGATTCTGATTTATGTTTTTTACTTTTGTTTAGAGGCTGCAAATACACAAACGTGTCCACACACACGTATGCTACATTGAAGAAATGTAGGTGCATGCAGAAAAAAAAATGTGGAGCTGTTTTGAATTCGGCTCTCTAGCGAGAAGTTATAAAGTAGATCAGATTCATAATATCACATTTAAGTCAATTGTATAAAGAATGCTGTATTTAATTAAAGTGGATTCTGATTTATGTATTTACTTTTGTTTAGAGGCTGCAAATACACATAGGCCGGTTTGACTTGAAAACGTGTCCACACGTATGCTACTTTGAAAAAAATGGCCAAGGGCAGACAGACTGATTGCATCAATTTCTCATTCTCGTTTTAAAAATATAACAAGTCGTAGTTATAAAATCGCAAACACAGTTATCTGCAAGAAATATATATATATATATATATATATATATATATATATTGATTTGTCAAAGACAGACAGACTGATTGCATCAATTTTTCATTCCCGCTTAGAGAGAAGTTATAAAGTAGGTCAGATTCAAAATATCACACACGTATGCTACATTGAAAAAATGTAAGTGCATGCAGAAAAAATGTGGAGCTGTTTTGAATTCGGTTCTCTAGCGAGACGTTATAAAGTAGGTCAGTTTCATAATATCACATGTAAGTCAATTGTATAAAGAATGCTGCATTTAAATAAAGTGGATTCTGATTTGTTTTTACTTTTGTTTAGAGGTTGCAAATACACATAGGCCGGTTCGACTTCAAAACGTGTCCACACACACACACGCATGCTACATTGAAAAAATGTAGATGCGTGCAGAAAAAATGTGGAGCTGTATTGAATTCTAGCGAGAAGTTATAAAGTAGGGCAGATGCAAAATATGCTAATGAAAAGTAGGTTGACAAAGTACGCAGATGGTGATAATCTGCTATACAAGGAGATTGCTCTTAATATTAATTTAATTAGTCGAAGTTTACTGCATATATTTACATACCTACATAAACAAACGTATATAATTGATATTCAGGGATTTAGATACAAGAAAAACGAGTTTGTGTGGAAAGAAATTGCGGTTTTGGACTTGTTGGATGGTGTTGTTTGGCATCAAATTTTTAAACTGCCAATGCAGTCTAGTTGTCTGAACCAAGATCATATAAAACATAGCGACTGGGTGACAAGGAATATTCATGGTATTTCTTGGGATGAATCTTCAACGGCTGGAATGGTGTCATCATATATAACGCTTTATTTAAAGCAAATTATCCGACCCAGTGAAGAAGATTGTATGAAGGGTCTAGAAAAGAAGAAATGGATGGAAACCTATCTAATGCAAAACGTTGTAACTGATATGCTTGCACTAGGTTGTCCTAAGCTATCGGAGTTAAAAATCAACAATCGTTTACTATGTAACATCCATTGTTATAGACACAGCAATAATAGTCTGCAATGTGCAAAATAAAATACCTTGTTATTAAAAAAATGGTTTAATAATAATAATAAAAAACAATAGAAAGATTCTGTCTGTATTATTATTGTAGTCAGTAAGAAATTTTTAATACTGATGTCTGCAGAAAAAACGATTAAACTCAGTCAGCACGAATGGGACTCTCAACCCTGAAAGCAATTATAATTGATCAACGCAATAACTCTTTACTGGTTTTACAACATTTAACAAATTGTACAGATATCTCGAAATTTGTCAAAGACAGACACACAGACAGACTGACTGCATCAATTTCTCATTCTCGCTTTTAAAAAGAAATAACAAATCGTAGTTATTAAATCGTGAACACAGTTATCTGCAAGAAATATATATATAAACGGGGAAATTTATGAAATGCTCCAATTTAAAAAAACTAGAAATAAATCTATTGAAGTATATGCTACGGGTTATTTACTGGTTGCTGGTTTCCCAATGTACATATATCTCGAAATTTGCCAAAGACATACAGACAGACTGATTGCATCAATTTTTCATTCTTGCTTCTTAAAGAATAACAAGTCGTAGTTATTAAATGGGGAGTAATGTAAAATGAAACACGCAATGTATTTTTCTTTATTGTAATTTATAAAATACATATCTTATATATATATATATATATATATATATATATATATATATATATATATATATGTATATATATATAAAATGTTATGTACTCTAGAATAAACATACTATAATTCACTTAAGTTGTTTATATCTTCGTTTTCTAAATGCACAAGCATCCAAAATATAAAGAACAGTTCTAACTCACTCCCACTCTGAACGGTAAAATATTGCCTTATCGGTTATATGAGGATTGTCTTGTTCATCTTTGAAGCGCGGTCGTTTCTGGTTGTTCTTATTCGTGTTCACTAAAAAAAGATTCAGATGAAGATTAGATCAAGTAAATGCATTAAGAAAATTAAATCTATATTAAGCCAACGAATACATACTGTGTGTATTGGTGTCATCAGGTCGTAGGTTGCATTTGGTGGATCTGCTCACGGAGTCAACGATTTCTTCAGCACTTCATTTGGATTGACTATAAAGTACTCAATAATTTTAACCCCAACCACTATCATTATTTTTTCCTGACAAGGGCAATTTTAAAAAAGTTTTCATTTTTGATTTGTTCTATAGAACACAACAACTACAACTTGACAATAAAGATTGAGCAATTATCACACACATATCTTGAGTATATAAGGATATTAAATAACAAGAACAGCAGAAAATTCAACCCATGTCAGCAAGAATTTAATGCTAAGGTATTGTCTAGATAGCAATTGTAGAAATATGAAATCTACAGAAAATTTAATAAACCCAGTCATGTATAAATTTAATACTGACGTCCGCAGAAAAAATAAAAGCGAGAAATTTAATGCTAACATCGCAGAATAATAAATAAACCCACTCGGTCAGCATGAATGGGACTCCAAACCCTAAAAGCAATTATAATTGATCAGCGCAATTTAAGATTAGCTGGTTACTAGTTTCCCATAGATTTTAAACACATTATTATACCATATTTGAAATATTTACTTTTTTCAGTAAAACTGAAAAGAATTGACTTTTATACATTTTAATTAAATATATTAAAGATATCGATATCGATATCACAGACGCTTTCTATTGTCTAATTTGTAGTACTTTATTACAAAAAATTACATACGACAGCGTTTTTTCTTTGTCAACAAAAGTCTATTGCTTATTCAGCATTCGCATTTCCATATTTACATACTGAAGGCAACTCTGCAATTTTTATATCACATGCATTTCATGCACTCAGATTAAAAGTCAAAAATTGTTTTACATCCGTTCTGTAAACTGAGATTAAATCAATCTAATCCAAAATTAAATTAAACTGTCAATTGTTTAATAATTTACTCACTCATGGCTATGTGCGAATGAAACGTTTACAAAAGTGATCTTGTACTTATCATAAATAGAATGCAGTTTTCTGGTTGTGATTAGGTACTCAATTTTTTTTTTAAAACCAGTATTAAAAAACATTCTGCAGTTTTATCATACAATTACGTCCTGTAATTTAATTTATTGTTGCAACACCTTGACAATGAAAGAATTTCATGTCAAAAAAATTATTTTAAACCTCCGTCATGAGTTAGCTTTTTACTACGTGCTATAATTAATCCTACACCTGATGAAGAAATAAGTTGTTTTAAACAAATTTTTATGGAAAATGCCATGCGTTGCACAAAATCACGATTTGCATATTCCATTTACAGGATGGCATGAAACAAGAAACGCAACATCAGATTAATAGGTTCCATTTTTCTCTAAATTTTCGCTTAAACAAAAAAAAATGGGCGTATTTTTTTAATATTTTCTATGCAATATAGGTTAATTGCGAGATTGTTGAGCTTCTCAATTTTTTTATTTCTTTAATACAATTAGAAACGAATGGGATTGTAGCGTAATACTGAATCAAAAAAAGTTGTAACAACCCGATTTTTAATCGCTTTGTTGAGCATAAAATTGTATATTTCACGAACCGTGGTGGAATTATTATATGTACGGGTTACAAAGCCTGCATAGACCGTGGTGGAATAATCTCATACAAGCAAATGCTTCTATATTTTAAAAAGCTTTCGTTTTACATCTACGGTACCTGAGATCGCATAATATTTACAATACAATGTAGTGAGAGGGTTTAGTTTCTGGTATTTAAACATATGGTGCGGCCTATGGCGCAGGACCGACGAATTCATTGGGGTTTTTGCAGGAATGTGGTTGCAGATGTAAAGAAACAGCAATGATTCTTGGCTTTTTGGTGTGTGGTCTTTGGGTACAGACGTGTTTATGTGTGTGCTTAGAACACGTGAGTATTTATTTTGTTTGAAGGACATTTTTAATAATGCAAAGCAACCCTTTGCTATGAGTTTTATTTCGATTCTGCATCACTTTTGTAGCGTCTTATTAATTTGTAGGAAGGATTACTTTAATTCTACATAGACGCTACGACGGTGTGCTATTGCTTAGGTTATTTAAAAGAAAATTCCTTTGCTTCAACTACCGGTCATTGGAACGTAATAAAGACGTGAACTAACCTTTGTTAATAGCTCAGTAAAGAAAGCTTTTCGGATTTACGTGTCAAACTTTTGTAGTGTTGTAAAGGTTAATTATTATAGACCAGTTGATACTGTTTACTTTTGATCGCGGAAATGTATGTTCGTTCTACCTATAGTCGCTAAAGACGGGTGCGGGAGCCGTGTTGCGAGCTATAGGCCGGTCTGTTTTTTGTGAATTATATTGACAGTAAATTACGTTCGCGTGTTCCGGAAATAATCATTGAAGAGAGCATACGGTATTAACCCATGGAATCCTTGATTTAATCTGTACATACGGATACCGTGTTGTAAAGACAGTAATGCATAGTTGTGTTTCACAGTGCTTTTGTTAATATAATTAAAGGTCAAGTTAATCATAGTTAGGCTAAAGATTAGGTATATGTGACGACGTGCACGTCCCTAGATATCAATTAGGTTAGATAGAATTACGTTTATTTTATGTCGGAATAGTGGGCCCTGTAGGCCTTATTTCATTTCGAGTCAAGACTGTTTATATATTTGTTTATATATGCTTTTCCTGACAGTCGATGGTATAACAAAATGTTATTTCTTTTTTCTAAACTATGAAGTTTATTTCATGATTACTTTTATTAGGTATCAGTGCCTTTCCGCTGATTGGCGCCCATGTTTATTATAAATTGATGATTTTTCTTCATATTGCATAATTGGTAAGTACAAGCAAGGTTTTAGTTATGAGTTTGAACCACGACCTACGCCGCTGAGTTTTAGTCTGCCTGGCCTTAATTAACCGTCTTGACTGGTCTTCACAGTTCCACGACGGACGGTTGATTATGCAATTATTACACTAGCGCCTAACGCTTGGGGCTCGAATTTTGTATCGTTTTTACGTTGCTCAATTTTTCAAACATAATTGTACTAACGCAGACACTTTTGAATTGTTGTGCTGAAGCATTTGCTTTTACTTGCCAAGTTGAATGTACATTATAATTTTTTTGTGGAGTTAACATATGCGTGTATTTTGAATTTATTGAACTGATATTATTATTGAAAATGTTTATAGTAGAGTCTTTAAAAGCTGACGAGCTGAGTCACGAATTATTAATTCGAAATTCAGATCCTTCTGATAAAACTGTTGATGTTAAAAGAAAATTATTACGTTCCAAACTTGCATTAGAAAAATGGATGTTTCAATTTTTCTAACTACGAAAAAATTCAAATTAATCAAAAGACGAATTAAATTGTTTAGAACAAAAAATTAATGAATTGGAATCCTTGCTTCATTCTTATAAAATTACTCCTAAGAAAAATGAATATTTACGGTTGCATACCAGACTTTCACACGTCTATCGAAGGTTAACATACACAACCTTCAATGAAGAATATTCTTCATTTCATTCACAAATATTTTCTCGTTGTATTAAGTCTATTGAAATGTTAGAGCAAGTCCATGAAGAACAAGAATTTAATTCTAACTTTACGTATTTTTCTTTAGGTGTTAATCGCGACTCTGCTCATGTTCCTACCGGAAAAGACCTACCTTCTACGTCCAACATTGTCACCCACACTGAGCCTTCAGTTGGTATTTCAACTAAGGACCTTAGTACCTTAATTGACTCGCTTAATAGAACTCGTTCAGCGGTTCCGATTTATAAATGGGGTCTCCAGTTTACGGGTGATCCGAAAAATATTTCTGTTTTATCTTTCATTCAACGTTGCAATGAGCTTCAGGTTGCTCGGAAGGTTTCTTCTGAAGATTTATTCGAAGGAGCCATTGACCTATTTTCTGATTCGGCTCTGGCTTGGTTTAGAGCCACCCGTTCCTCTGTTCATTCCTGGGATGAATTAATTTACAAACTTAAACAAGACTTTCTCCCGAGGACTACGATGAAAATTTATTGGCCGACATAAAGGCGCGAAAACAAAAAATTGAAGAGTCCCCTATTGTTTATATTTCTACCATGGTAAATTTATTTGCTCAATTGGATGAAGCTATTGCAAACTCCGAACAACTGAAAATTATTAAAAGAAATTTGCAATCTTTTTATGCCACTCAATTGGCTTTGATTGAGGTTACGGACATTTCGCACCTAATTTCTTTATGTAAAACCTTGGAAGGTATTAAATTACGACATGCACCTGTCGAGGAGCTTCCCACTTCCAACAGATTGCCATTCAGTCCAAATCCTAGGGTCCTTGTTTCACCTACTACAAAAAATATAGTAGCAAGAACTGATATTTCTAATTTCTCAAAAACGAATACTGCCAAGTCTACTACAATTTGTTTCAACTGCAAAAAATTAGGTCATTCATTTCATACCTGTGCCGAAAAGCGCGCATTATTTTGTTATTTGTGCGGACAACACGATGTTACTTCATTGGATTGTCCAAAATGCTCCCAGAAGTCAAAAAACTAGTTTCGAAGAGTCATTTCGTTAGCCGATGTACCTCTTCACCAAAATTTGCGCTGGCTGACAAAAAGATTTGGCCCGATTGGCTTCAAAAAGTCAAAAATTTTTTACAAACTACTAAAATTTCTTCTAATTTCTATAATTCTGAAAGAGATTCCAGACCTCATATCGCTGTTAAAATTTTTAACGATAATTTAGTTGCTCTATTGGATTCTGGCGCAACGACCACGATATTAGGGAAATCGGAATATTTTTAATTGACAAATACGATTTAAAATTAAATCGTAACGATGAGTTTTCGTCACTCTCACGGCTGATGGTACTTCACAGTCTATTCTTGGTAAGATTACTTTGCCACTTTGTGTTAATGGTCTCACTCATGAATTATCAATTTTGGTTTCTGATACAATTGAGAATGCCCTTACCCTTGGTGTAGATTTTTGCCAATTATTTGAAATTAAAGTAGATTTTTCTACAAAAGAATTTTTGCTTGTTCTTCTGAAATTGATACTTTTCATATGATTAAATGTGCTGATGAATTGGATGAAGGTCAAAAATCCGAATTGAATCGTATTATTTCTTTATTTAACTTACTTGATCGTCCAGAATTGGGTCGAACTGATAAAGTCACTCATACTATTATTACTGGCGATGTTATTCCAATTAAACAACGTTATTATCCTTTATCACCAGCCATGCTAGCACATGCAAATAAAGAGATTGATGAGATGCTGGCTCAAGGCATTATTAGCCCGAGTTCTAGTCCTTGGAATTCGCCGATGCTGTTGGTTAAGAAGAAGTCGGGAGAATTTCGTGTTTGCTTTGATGCAAAAAAATTGAATTCTGTAACAAAAAAAGATGCGTATCCTCTTCCATTTTTAAATGACATACTTGATAGGTTTTGCAATGCCAGGTACTTAACCTCTATTGATTTAAAGAAAGCTTTTGGCAAATACCTTTAGATGCGGCGAGTAGAGAAAGACTGCCTTTACAGTTCCTCGCCGAGGTTTATTCGAGTATAATGTTATGGCTATGGGTTTAACCAACGCGCCTAGTACGCTTCAGCGACTCATGGAGTCTATTTTGGCCATTCCTTGTCGCAAAATGTTTTTGTTTATTTAGATGATATTATTGTCGTATCGAGTACTTTTAAAGAACATATTGAAATTTTAGAGGAAGTTTACAAAAGACTTAGAGATGCAAATTTTACCATTAATCTTTCAAAATGTGAATTTTGTAAACCCAAGTTATTATATTTGGGTTATGTTGTTGATAAAGACGGTCTTCATACCGATCCTTCTAAGATAGATGCTATAGTCAATTTTCCGCTACCTAAGACAGCCACGGAAATTAAACGTTTTACTGGAATGTGTTCGTGGTATCGTCGATTCATCAATGATTTTTCCACAATTTTGGCTCCGATTAATGACCTATTAAAAGCAAAGGAAGTCTCAATCTATTACCTGGAATGAAGAAGCTCTTAAATCCTTTGCAAAATTAAAGCTTGTCTTGGCCAGGCTCCCATTTTGGCTAGCCCTGACTTTACTAAGCATTTCTACTTACAATGTGATGCGTCGAATTATGGTGTTGGAGTTGTGCTGACTCAAGGTGAGGGCGACAACGAAAAGGTAATTGCTTACGCATCTCGTGCTCTTAATAAGGCTGAGAAAAATTACTCGGTGACAGAAAGGGAATTGTTAGCTGTCATTTTGGCATTCAGAAATTTAGGCCTTACATAGAAGGCACACACTTCAAGGTTATTACCGATCATCATTCTTTGATCTGGCTTAATAGCCTAAAAGATCCTTCAGGTCGATTAGCGCGTTGGAGCGTTAAGCTTCAGCAGTTTGATTATGAGGTGATTCATAGGAAGGGTAAACTACATGTTGTACCTGATGCTCTTTCCAGAGCTCCTGTTGAAATTAATTCTTTAAAATTTTCTTCTGATGATATCGATGACTGGTACAAAAGATGCTATCAGAAATTTCTAATAAACCTGATTCTTATCCGGATTGGAGAGTTGAAGATGGAAAATTTATAAATATATTTCTAATAATTTATCAATTGAATCAAATTTGGTGGAATGGAAACTAGTTGTTCCAAAGTCGAGTCGTAATGAGATTTTGCAAAGTGTCACGATGACCCTACCTCGGCTCATTTAGGAGTTTTCAAAACTTTTCAAAGATTAAAGAGTTATATTATTGGCCCAAAATGAAGTCGGACATTTCTAAATATATTCGCAATTGTAAAATTTGTTGTGAAAGCAAATCTGCTCAATTTAATCATTATGGATTTATGGGCCAGGAAAAGCAGATCTCTTTCCCATTTCAATGCCTTTCTATCGATTTAGTTGGTCCTTTTCCTCGTTCAAAACAAGGAATACAGTTCTTTAGTCATCTGTGATTGGTTTACCAAATTTACTCTAATCCACCCAATGCGCAATGCCTCTGCACAACGCATCTGTGAATATATTGAAAATTATGTGTTTTTGGTTTACGGGTTCCACAAATTTGTATGGTGGATAATGGTCCCCAATTTAAAAGCGTTTTGTTTTCAAAATTAATGAATACTTATAACGTTCAATCCGTTTGGTTTAACGCAAATTACCATCCGCAGGTAAATTTTGTCGAAAGAGTAAATAAAGTTATTGGAACAGCCATCCGTAGTTATATTAAAGACAGTCATAAGGAATGGGATGTTGAAATCCATAAAATAGGACACGCCCTCCGAAACGCTGTTCACGAATCAACAAAATTTTCACCATCATTTTTGGCTTTTGGCCGTACCGTTCCTATTTCTGGAGATTTTTTTGGTCGGTTAAAGAATTTCAAAGAGGATGAGTTGTTTTTAGAAAATCGAGAACAGTTAGTTCGAGACATGAATGAACTATCTCCAATTTTTAGGGAGGTAAAAAGAAATCTTCATTTGGCGTATGAGCGCAATACCCGTTCATATAATCTAAGACGAAGACCTTTGAAGTTTAATGTTGGTGATCTTGTTTGGAGAAAGAATTTTGTTCTGTCGGATGCTACTAAATCATTTAATAAAAAATTAGCTCCTAAATATTTGGAAGCTAAGATAATTGAGGTTGTTGGTACTACGACTTACCGCTTAGCGACGGTGGATGATAAACCGTTGGGTATTTTTCATGTTAAAGATTTAAAGCCACATTAAATATTTTCCTTATTACCTTTATCCCCAGTTCTCAGTTGTTAAGTTGAATTCAAGATGTTGGATTTAAGCCTTGTGCATTCACTAGTATTCACATTTTATTTCTGCTTTTGCTGGTGCAGAGGTTGTTTTGGGCGTTGGTCCATACACTTATTTTTGGATTTCGCCTAGAAGTCTATTTTTGTATATTTTGTGGGTTATTGGATTTGAGTTTCGTTGGTGTTGGAACTGATCACTCCATTCACTTTCGCTTATTCAAATTCTGTAGTTGCAGTTTAGACTGCGCATTTTATTTAATAGAAGCTTGGCTTCTAAAGTAGATATTTGCCGATTATTAAGTTTTAATACTTAGGAACTTAGCTTCAAGAGTTGGATTTGTAACTATTGTTTCGATAGTTGCTGGAGCTAATAGTTTTTCAAGTTACCTTTAATCACTTAAGTGTGTGAACCATTTTAACTTGTTGGAGATTGAAGAGAGCTTTGTTTTGTTTTCTCTTTAACAACAAAAGAATATTCCTATCTTTATTTTCCTATTTCCTCTTACAGTTATTTCTTTTCTTATTGCCTGAGGTTGTAGCAATTCATTTTGTTTTAGAGTTTCGATAATTGGTGTCGGGTATGGGGTTTAATATTGACTTGGTGACTTTAACGTATTTCAAGTTCAAAATGTGTCTAGTGTGGTTTCCTTACGTTGAGAGGTTAAAGGGTTGAAATTTCTTCCCGCAATTTCAACTTGGGGTGTAACAACCCGATTTTTAATCGCTTTGTTGAGCATAAAATTGTATATTTCACGAACCGTGGTGGAATTATTATATGTACGGGTTACAAAGCCTGCATAGACCGTGGTGGAATAATCTCATACAAGCAAATGCTTCTATATTTTAAAAGCTTTCGTTTTACATCTACGGTACCTGAGATCGCATAATATTTACAATACAATGTAGTGAGAGGGTTTAGTTTCTGGTATTTAAACATATGGTGCGGCCTATGGCCGCAGGACCGGACGAATTCATTGGGGTTTTTGCAGGAATGTGGTTGCAGATGTAAAGAAACAGCAATGATTCTTGGCTTTTTTTGGTGTGTGGTCTTTGGGTACAGACGTGTTTATGTGTGTGCTTAGAACACGTGAGTATTTATTTTGTTTGAAGGACATTTTTTTAATAATGCAAAGCAACCCTTTGCTATGAGTTTTATTTCGATTCTGCATCACTTTTTGTAGCGTCTTATTAATTTGTAGGGAAGGATTACTTTAATTCTACATAGACGCTACGACGGTGTGCTATTGCTTAGGGTTATTTAAAAGAAAATTCCTTTGCTTCAACTACCGGTCATTGGAACGTAATAAAGACGTGAACTAACCTTTGTTAATAGCTCAGTAAAGAAAGCTTTTTCGGATTTACGTGTCAAACTTTTGTAGTGTTGTAAAGGTTAATTATTATAGACCAGTGGATACTGTTTACTTTTGATCGCGGAAATGTATGTTCGTTCTACCTATAGTCGCTAAAGACGGGGTGCGGGAGCCGTGTTGCGAGCTATAGGCCGGTCTGTTTTTTGTGAATTATATTGACAGTAAATTACGTTCGCGTGTTCCGGAAATAATCATTGAAGAGAGCATACGGTATTAACCCATGGAATCCTTGATTTAATCTGTACATACGGATACCGTGTTGTAAAGACAGTAATGCATAGTTGTGTTTCACAGTGCTTTTGTTAATATAATTAAAGGTCAAGTTAATCATAGTTAGGCTAAAGATTAGGTATATGTGACGACGTGCACGTCCCTAGATATCAATTAGGTTAGATAGAATTACGTTTATTTTATGTCGGAATAGTGGGCCCTGTAGGCCTTATTTCATTTCGAGTCAAGACTGTTTATATATTTGTTTATATATGCTTTTCCTGACAGTCGATGGTATAATAAAATGTTATTTCTTTTTTCTAAACTATGAAGTTTATTTCATGATTACTTTTATTAGGTATCAGTGCCTTTCCGCTGATTGGCGCCCATGTTTATTATAAATTGATGATTTTTCTTCATATTGCATAATTGGTAAGTACAAGCAAGGTTTTAGTTATGAGTTTGAACCACGACCTACGCCGCTGAGTTTTAGTCTGCCTGGCCTTAATTAACCGTCTTGACTGGTCTTCACAGTTCCACGACGGACGGTTGATTATGCAATTATTACAAAGTTGATAGCTAGATATTCTATGAAGATTTTGTAAAGCAGTAACCAAGGCTCAAAGAATGCAATGTTGATCGTTATCGGTATTTTTGCTGAGAGCACAATTATTTTTTGCTTACATACTGTTTTTTATTCATTAGAATAATTAGATAGCCGAATATATAAAATTTTCATTTGTAGTTTTTTCATAAAACGATGCAAATTTGTAATTTTTTTTCTAAAGTGTCAGTACTGTTTCAATACTGAAATGAATAGAAAAAAACAGTATGTAAGCAAAAATAATGGTGCTCTTAGCAACATAATGAATTTGATTCATTGTCTGAAAACAAATTGCAAATATGCATTTTTTTTATAGTTATCAGCAAGATTTCGAATTTGCTTACATCAGAGCATATTTATGTATAAATAGTCAATAAATTTCTACAGATATTAATTATAAAGTAATTTAGCTAGTGACCGAAGTTTGTAGTGATATTTTAAAGTTAACAGTAAAGTGTTACACTCGAAGGTAAATATAAACAATCATGATTTGCTTAAAGAGGGTGTTCAACGTTTGTTCCCGTTTCGGACTTTATAGCTATTTACATTTTGATTCAGTATTACGCTACAATTTCAATTGCATTAAAAGACAGAATATTAATTCTAAATATTTAATGTATTTTGATGTTAATAATTTATATGGGGCTGCAATGTCTGAATATCTTCCATGTAGAGAATTTGAATTTTTTTTAGATGGCACTAGTCCAGAAATATTACATTTAGACGTTACTTAATACTGTCGATGATTCTGATGTAAGATATATTTATTTTTGAATGCGATTTACACTACCCAGTATCTTTACATGAAATTAACAGTACAAAGTTTTATGGAAAATGCTATGCGTTACACAAAATCACGATTTGCATATTCTATTTAGAGGATGGCACGAATATCAACTTCTACAAGAAACGTAACATCAGATTAATCGGTGCTATTTTTTCCCTAAATTTTCATTTAAACAAAATGGGAGTATTTTAGTATTTTCTATGCAATATATATGGTAATTGCGAAATTGTTGAGCTTCTCAATTTTTTTACAGTCCAGAAATATTACGTTTAGACGTTACTTAATATTGTTGATGATTCTGATGTAGGATATATTTATTTTTGAATGCGATTTACACTACCCAGTATCTTTACATGAAATTTACAGTGCAAAGTTTTATGGAAAATGCTATGCGTTGCACAAAATCACGATTTGCATATTTCATTTAGAGGATGGCATGAATATCAACTTCTACAAGAAACGTAACATCAGATTAATTGGTTCTATTTTTTCCCTAAATTTTCACTTAAACAAAATGGGAGTATTTTAGTATTTTCTATGCAATATATATGTTAATTGCGAGATTGTTGAGCTTCTCAATTTTTTTACAGTCCAGAAATTTACGTTTAGACGTTACTTAATATTGTCGATGATTCTGATGTAGGGTATATTTATTTTTGAATGCGATTTACACTACCCAGTATCTTTACATGAAATTCACAGTGCAAAGTTTTATGGAAAATGCTATGCGTTGCACAAAATCACGATTTGCATATTCCATTTAGAGGATGGCATGAATATCAACTTCTACAAGAAACGTAACATCAGATTAATCGGTTCTATTTTTTCCCTAAATTTTCACTTAAACAAAATGGGAGTATTTTAGTATTTTCTATGCAATATATATGTTAATTGCGAGATTGTTGAGCTTCTCAATTTTTTTACAGTCCAGAAATTTACGTTTAGACGTCACTTAATATTGTCGATGATTCTGATGTAGGATATACTTATTTTTGAATGCGATTTACACTACCCAGTATCTTTACATGAAATTCACAGTGCAAAGTTTTATGGAAAATGCTATGCGTTGCACAAAATCACGATTTGCATATTCCTTTTAGAGGATGGCACGAATATCAACTTCTACAAGAAAACGTAACATCAGATTAATCGGTTCTATTTTTTTCCTAAATTTTCACTTAAACAAAATGGGAGTATTTTAGTATTTTCTGTGCAATATATCTGTTAATTGCGAGATTGTTGAGCTTCTCAATTTTTTTATTTCTTTTAATGCAATTGGAAACTGAATGGGATTGTAGCGTAATACTTAATCAAAACTGTGGATAGCTGAATATTTTATGAAGATTTTGTAAAGCAGAAACCAAGGCTCAAAAAATGCAATGTTGATCGTTATCATTATTCGTTTGCTAAGAGCATCGTTATTTTTGCTTACATACTGTTTTTTAATTCATTAGAATAATTAGATAGCTGAATATATAAAATTTTCATTGCTATTTTTTTATCGGAAAACGGGACAAATTTGTAATTTTTTTCTAAAGTGTAATAGACTAGACCTTTCTTGCAACAAAAGAAAAAAACGCCGCGGTGTGCGATTTTATTTCAAATTACACACAACGTTAATTCTAGGGTAACTGCAGTATGTTTTAATACTAATTTTAAAAATTTGTGTACCTAATCACAACCAGATTACTTTAAACGACGTTTAACTAATCTAGGTTTTATTTTACTCTATGCCTTCGTTGAACAAGAAAAAAATGCTTGAGGTGTGTAATTTTTTTTTTAGTCAAGTACTTAAATTACAGAAAATTCTTTCAACGTTAATTGTAGGATAACTGCAAGTGGTTTTAAAAATTTGTGGAATTTTTTCCTCAAGTACCTGTAGGTTTTAAGGTTGTCGAGTGCCCACCTACAATTATATTTCAAATTACACACAACGTACTGTTTCAATACTGAAATGAATAAAAAGACAGTATGTAAGCAAAAAAAAAATAGTGGTGCTCTCAGCAACATAACGAATTTGATTCATTGCCTGAAAAATTGCAAATATGTATTTTTTTTATAGTTATCATGCAAGATTTCAAATTTGCTTTATTTTCTGAAAAAAATTGCAAATGTCTAATTTTATAGCTAACCATAAAATACATTTTTTTTTATTGAAAATCGTTTTTATTTAGCTTAGGTCATGAATCAAAACGTAAATAAAGATGATTTTAACAACTGCCTCCAAAAGCAATTCGCTATGCAATTACTTTGATTGCATAGGAATACATGATAAGATAGTCAAATACAATCCGCTCTCAAACAGCATAAGTATATTATAATTACTTTATTACTGTACCTTTACAAATTATGAAAAAAAAACAATAAATCATTTAGCAACCACAGTCTATTTAATATTTTACATGTTTTTTACAATATCATGTCAGTAGAACCGCTAATATTTACAAGCAATTTAAATAAAAGTTTATACATTTCTCAAATAAACAAACTGGTACGTTATTAACAAACAACTGGATTTTTTTTAACAGAACGGTTACTACTATTTTTCTCTACAATACATTTATACTAATATAGTTCAACTCGGATAGATTAAAAGGTATCGTATTTTAGACACATCCAAAAAAAAGCGGTGTACTTGTTGCAGGTATAAACATAACACTGAAGTTTTTATAACTAAAAAAAATATATGTTAATTAGGATAAAATAAATTGCAATATTTATTTGAGTTGGTGGTTGAAGCTTTACAAGTCATTTCTGAGTGTATAGTTATACTCCCAAGGTTTAGTATCAGTGGTTGAGGTACTAAGAATTCTTTTATCATCACTTGGATTAAGAACAATTTTGTTTTGTTTTATAGTAAACACATCATGTTTCACTGCTCTAATTAAACATTGCTGTTTCTGTACAGTCTGTTTATAAAACAAAGCATTCTTATAATCATTAAAAGAAATTTGCTTAATACTTGCTGAGGAAGATCCCTTTGACTTTTTTATTACTCTATCCTGAACTCTGTAAGTGTACATTTTAGATCTAAGCCCTACAAACTCTAGAATGATATCACCATTGTTTTCATCTTTCATAAGACCAGGAACCTTTTTATTTGATAATGAGATATGATATTTATTATTGGGGTCGTAATCGGAAGTATCAAATATATGAATATCTTGTTTGATATAAGAGTAGATATCTTCAACGCTAAACTCGTCTATCAAACTATCCGTAACTGTACAGAAGCTTTGCTTTGTTAGCAAATTGCGATTTTTTATAACTATAGTGAAATTCATATAAATAGGTTTTAGAAATATCTAGAATAAAGAAACCTGCATAAATGGGTTTGTTTAAATAAACCTCTAATCTATTCGTTTCTATTAAGACAAGATCTTTGTCTAACACAGTGCAACTGTGAAAATTAGGTTTTGCTATGTAACTACGAGCTCCAAACCGTCCTTCCCATTCGGTCACTAATTTCACATCTTTCTATTTCCGTACGTTTTCCATCATTTTTCCATAAACCAAATTTATCATATTTTTATAAAAGCATATATCAAAACTGTTTTTTGACTGTTGTCTTAATTTCGTATTCAAATCAATGTATTCTTTTAACCAAGGAGCTTGTTTAAACCGAAGAACCTTATGAATCTTTTTCAGTCCTAAACCGTAGTTTAAAAACATTTTTAAATTTTTTGAAGTGAATAATATAGTTGAGCTTTGGATATAAAGTTGTAAGTAATTTCTTTAGGCTTGATTTATTAGAAGGTACTGGTGGTATAATATGTTCAGGCGCCAAAGGTAAGTCACTGTTAATTTCATGTAAAGATACTGGGTAGTGTAAATCGCATTCAAGAATATGTCCTATATCAGAATCATCGGAAATATTAAGTTTGTCTAAATGTACTATAGCTGGGTTGGTTCCATCTAAAAATTCAAATTCTCCATATGGAAGATATTCAGACATTGCTGCCCCATATAAATTATTAACATTAAAATACATTAAATATTTAGAATCTAAATTCGGATTATAATCTGCATTCATATATTTGTTATTTGCTTTGGCATATCTATTCGAACATTGAGAAACGCCACCACGAATTCTTCGTTCTAAAAACATTATTTTGTCAATATCAGTAAGCAACTCGAGCTTAACGTTCGTCGTTTTTAACATTGCGTCTAGAGCTAAACCAGGAGCTGTAAAGTAGTGTAGTGGATCTAACTTATACGTGAACATACAAGTTTTTCTAAAGTTTTCAAATATGTCAGTCAAGAGCAGTACCTCTGTTTTTAAATATAGATCTGAATAGTCCCCTAGTGTTTTTATATTAAATGTTTGCCAAACGTGTTTAGCATGATTGTAGTCTTCATCTGAGACTTCTTCATTGCGCAAACGATTAAAGAATGCTGTTTTACATGGTAAATTGGTTTCATTGAGCCTATCCCAAGAGTTAATGTAATCATAGGGAAATATGCCTTTACGCGTAAGTAACTGAAACTCATTATCAGTGTTACAATTTTCCCTGGTGATGGATTTTTTATTATCATCTAATTAGGAAGTTAATTTTTCGATGCTAAATGCCATAAACCTGAATGAATCGATAAATCTGAAACTAACTTTAGTATCTTTTACATATTTTGTAAAAGATATGTATTTTTCCTTATTTATTGGTAGAATGTTTAATGAACCTGAAAACCCTAACGCGATTTTTTTAATAATGAAATGCGAATCGTAGCCTGATAAGTTATGAAAAACTACTGACATCATATAAGAATTATGATAATTGATGTTGCAATCTTGATGAGCCGCTTCTCGAAATTTACCTGTAAAGTGACAGTGATCGCGAACTCTAATATCATCTATACTCTAAGGTTTATTGCAAATGTAACAGTAAAGGGCAAATTTAAATGCTGACTTTTGTTCTTCTATTAAAGGATTCATAGGTTTTGGGTTACAGAAAATTTTATTCGTCGTTTCTGAAATCAGTTTCAATTGAGCAACAAACCATTCTATACAATCCTTTCCGCGATACAATTGAAATTTGGAATATTTATTATCATACGAGCATTTCAAATAGTACGCTATATTAAAGGGTATATGTCTTTGATAACGGACTGTGTTTAATATTACCTCCTGCTCATTGAATGATTCTAATATACATTCGAGATCTACATAAACTACAAATAATACTTTTTCTTGGTAGTGGAAATGTTTAAATGTTAGATACTTTTCAGATTCTTCGGGTAATCTTATTGAGCAAGTATTCTGTTTTTCACAATGATTCGAACGATGCTTAAGTAATGCTGCTGTACGAAAATTATTTAAACATCTATAACAAAAATATTTTCTATGGTGATGTGAAGACAACTGTTTTGCAAATAATTTTGACATATCCTTAATCCAAGTAAAATGAAAGTGATTCTCATTAGCATTTGTCGGACGAGAATATTGTAAGGAATCGTTTTTTTTAAAACTAAGATTAATAGGTTCTATTTTTCCTAAATTTTCACTTAAACAAAATGGGAGTATCTTAGTATTTTCTATGCAATATAGGTTAATTGTGAGATTGTTGAGCTTTTCAATTTTTTTTATGTATTTTAATGCAATTGGAAACTGAATGGAATTGTAGTGTAATACTGTATCAAAATGTGGATAGCTAGATATTCTATAAAGATTTTGTTTAGCGGGATGTAAAGCGGAAACCAAGGCCCAAAGAAAGCAATGTTAGTCGTTATTTATTACATTTACCACAGCTCGTTTTTTTTTGCTATAAAGCCCGGAACCGGAACAAACGTTGAACACTCTCTTTTAAGCGGATCATGATTGTTTATATTTACCTTCAAGTGTAAAACTTTTTGAATTGCCCAACCTGAATCCTTTTCGCTAAATTCTTCCAATCGCTTCGATATCTTGTTTAATACGTTCTCCTTATACTACTGCTTGAGATTGGTGTTTATATCGATGTGACGATTTGCAGTAGGAAACGTCTTCAAATCTGTTTCACCAGTTGTAGGCTTAACATAGTTAGCGGTGAATATTACATTAACTTTCAACATTGACTTTTTTAAGCAAGCAACAATCTTGCGTTTAAAACTAGCGAACGCCTTGTTTAAGAACACTAGAGGATCTTTATAACTTAAATTGATAATAGGTCCCGTAATTATTCGACTTCCAAAACAGGATTCTACATCATGCCAAACCAAATGCCTTTGCCTATGACTTCCAGAAAGCGTTGCATCAATACCTTTACCTTTGTATTCTATAGAGCGTTTCAAGTGTTTCAATCGTACAAGGTAACATTTAAGATGTGCCAAATTAGACTCCAGTCTACTAGGATTTTCCTGGCGAGTGTCTTCGTATATCTTGTTCTTAATTTACTAGCTAAATAACTTAATATCTGTAGAGATCTATTGACTATTTATACATAAATATGTTCTGACGTAAGCATAACAACTGTAAAAGATTTTATTCTTATGTATATATAAAAAAGAATGCATACAAAATGTTATAAAACGTATGATTGATAAGCATAGAAAACTGTCTTTGGAAACAGTTGTTAAAATCATCTTTATTTACGGTAACCTCAAAGTAAAACATATAATTCAGAACCCACTTTAATTAAATACAGCATTCTTTATACAATTGACTTAGATGTGTTATAATTAAATAAACAGTAAAGAACAAGATGTATATTATTATAATAAACTAATTTCTTAGAATAGTGACATATTATTCTGAAAATTCTATGTTAACAGTTAGACTGATCGATCCCTTACTAGTTATGTATACGTGTTTGTTCGAGCCAATACTTTCATTTAATTGTTTCACTCCATGTGCTTGAAGGTATTCAAAATATCTCAATGGCAATATACTTTTGAACTCTTCTGTTTCCACTAATACTCTTTCTCCATATTTTGTCTTGACAGTTTCCACTTTCAAAACTTCAAACCTCTTATTCACTACAAGATGTTTTGAATTTACATAAAGTTTGCGATATGTGGTTTTATTAAGAATATTAAAATCCATATTGCATTTAATTACTTGCTTCTATCTTACACACAACACTACTTTAACTAATTTATGTTGTAATGATTTGCAAGTCGAAGATTTCTCACTTATATTAGATAGGATTGACCTTGATTACCATCGCTGCTTTTCCTACTGTGGGCACACTGTGAAGTCAAATCGGCATATATGTATTTGCAGTCTCTAAACACAATTAAAAAACATAAATCAGAATCCACTTTAATTAAATACAATTGACATAGATGCGATATTTTGCATCTCACCTATTTTATAAGTTCTCGCTAGAATTCAAAACAGCTCCACATTTTTTTTCTGCACGCATCCACATCTTTTTTCAATGTAGCATACGTGTGGACACGTTTTGAAGTCAAACCGGCCTATGTGTATTTGCAGCCTCTAAACAAAGGTAAAAAGCATAAATCAGAATCCACTTTAATTAAATACAATTTGACTTAGATGTGATATTTTGCATTTGCATTTCGAGATATCTGTACATTGGGAAACCAGTAACCAGTAAATAACTCATAGCATATATTTAAATAGATTTATTTCAAGTTTTTAAAGTTGGAGCATTTCATAAACTTCCCCGTTTATATTTCTTGCAGATAACTGAGTTCGCGATTTAATAACTACGACTTGTTATTCTTTAAAGCGAGAATGAAAAATTGATGCAATCAGTCTGTCTGTCTTTGACAAATCACTATATATTTCTTGCAGATAACTGTGTTCGCGATTTAATAACTACAACTTGTTATTTTTTAAAAACGAAAATGAGAAATTGGTGCAATCAGTCTGTCTGTCTGTCTGTCTGTCTTTGACAAATTTCGAGATATCTGTACAATTTGTTAAATGTTGTAAAACCAGTAAAGAGTTATTGCGTTAATCAATTATAATTGCTTTCAGGGTTGAGAGCCCATTTGTGCTGACTGAGTTTAAGAAGATTCATCCCAAGAAATACCATAAATATTCCTTGTCACCCAGTCGTTATGTTTTATATGATCTTGGCTCAAACAACTAGACTGCATTGGTAGTTTAAAAATTTGATGCCAAACAGCACCTTCCAAGTCCAAAACCGCAATTTCTTTGCACACAAACTTGTTTTTCTTGTATTTGAATCCCTGAATATCAATTATGTACATGTTTGTATATGTAGGTATGTAAATATATGCAGTAAACTTCGACTAATTAAATTAATATTAGGAGCAATCTCCATCCACTTTAATTAAATACAGAATTCTTTATACAATTGACTTAGTTGTGATATTATGAAAGTGACCTACCTTATAACGTCTCGCTAGAGAACCGAATTCAAAACAGCTTCACATTTTTTCTGCATGCACATTTTTCAATGTAGCATACGTGTGTGTGTGATATTTTGAATCTGACCTACTTTATAACTTCTCGCTAAGCGGGAATGAAAAATTGATGCAATCAGTCTGTCTGTCTGTCTTTGACAAATCAATATATGTATATATATATATATATATATATATATATATATATATATTATGCTGTGATAAGGGTTTGTTTAAGGGTGCACGACATAGTGGAGGTCATTAGAGAATGAGTAATTAGAATAGGCAGCAGAAAATTGTAGTTATTTTAGGAAATAAGTAAGAAATAGAAGTAGATAGTAAGTAGGAAACACCCTGTGTACAAAGTAGAAATAGTTTTGGGCGACGCAGGAAAGACATAGGAAGACGCATAGTTGGCGTAGGAATGAGAAATACAAGTATTAAACGGATGGTAAAGATTAAATACCCTGTAGATAGTGTTCAGTTGATATAAGTAAAGCGAATAAGAATATTTTTCAGTGGAAGCACGCGTATAAATGATAAAGTATAATTAGACACGCATTAAGAAAAGAGTCTCAGACGATTAAGTAATACGGATGTGAAAATAGAGTTTCATGTAGCTAATATAATGCGTATAAAGATCTAACCATTTTGATAAGAGAAATGATTAAAATTGCGTGAATCGCATGTAAACAATGAAAGTTTAAAGTAAAATTGCATCAGTTGTTTATGGAAAGGCGACTATTCTATCAAAATACAGCATGTTGATAAGTGAAGACACCTGCAGGCAGGTGGGCATTATGAACGAACGCAGAGCATTACATCAGAAAATATTCGAAATGAAATTATTTGATTGGTCCGAAGCAAACGACAGGTTCTAGACCACACCACGGATGCAGTGGGATTCGAAATTATATTAGCAAGCACCGCGATAAGAAAGTCAGTTTTGAACTCAATGAAGGCCCAAGTGCATTGCCAGTAATACTGAATAATACGTAACAAGTGGTACAAAGTGAAATAAATGAGTGTGTATATGAAAATTACCGTTTAAAACGTAAGTAGGATTATTTTTATGAATTAATCGTAAACTAAGACATAAAAATAATAGGGCTTCGAGGTCTGAGGGAAAATAGGCCAGAATGCTTGATGTTAAGAAAGATTACAATAAAACAATTTAAATGTCGAGGCGAAAGGAAGAACATAATCTTGAAGTATAGGGGTGAACGAATTACAAATTTGAAGTCTATGGCAAGAATGATTAAAGTATAAAATTATAATTTAATGGTGTTGGTCCATAATGGTGATAAGTTAAATGGGATCGAAAATTGGAGAAGATTAATTTTAATGGAAGCGTCGTCGTAAAAAGATAAAACCAGGTCAGATTGTTAGTTATAAGGCATCTGTTTTTCTACAAGAATTTTATTTTATTTTTAATATCAAATTGGCTAAATATTATATGCTTGTAAACAAATCAACAAAGGATTGAATACGTATTGAAATAATAATAAGAAAACGGATTTAGAATATTCTACATTTGTTGGTAAAGATAATGAGTTTTCTTTGGTGACTTTGGGTTTTTAGTACAAATTAAATGGTTGTTGATAAATGAAATTTATAAAGGTGAATTAATTTGAAAATGTATTGTAAATAACGTAAAAGCTGTACATAAAGCATTAGTTTCATTAAATGGGATCCAAACTTACTGAATTTTTATAATTACAAATATATGCTAGCTGAGGTCATAAGATTGAAATAATACAGAGGAGGAGCCACAAATTAAGTAGGGAAGAGATAACCCGCAAAGGCGGTAACTTGTTGAATTTTGTCATTGGTCGATAAAGTTGTTTATGATAAATTCCAGTTGATAGCAACGTTAAGAAACAGCTGGAGGAGGAAATAATCACAAGCTGTAGGAAAGATTAAAATGGTGGTTCAATAATTTAATTTAGTATTATAGCAATTAAAATAAATAGGTCGCTCAACGTAAGGACACGTGATATTACAGAATTAATAGGTCGACCCACTAAAGGAGTATTACAGCAATTAATATGTCGACCCAACGAAGGGGCTCGTAAATTAAAACCACAATAAACTGAAATTAAGAGGGGCTCGTAAATTAAAACACAATCAAATAAACTGAAATTAAGAGGGGCTCGTAAATTAAATCAAAATAAACTGAGATTAAGAGGGGCGAATTAAATTAAAATAAATTTTAAAAGTACGGTTGTAAGATTTTATATAAATTAATTAAACTAAACCGGGGATTTGAAAAGCTTCAATTAACAATAGTGAAATTTGTACAGTAATTTAAAGTTAGATAAATTTTAGTATTTAAAAAGTTTAGCATATAAATTTAATAATAATGGACAAGAAAATACGGGAAACACGGGAGGTTTTGAGACAACAAGGAGTAGAGATAGGATCCCAGGAGAGCGTTATAATTCAGGAAACCAGTTCCAGTGAAGAGGGCGAACTTCACAAGAAAATAAGATGTTGGATATCTTAATGGCATTGAATGAAAAGATGGATAGGAGTGAGCAAGCCATAAATGCAGTTAAAATAAAAATGGATGAAAACAATGAGAAGTTGGAGGGTAAAATTAAGAATCTTAGTGATGGACTGAAAGAAGCAAACCATAATATCGCGGAGATGAAAGCACAATTGAATGAGAAAGTTGGTAGAGTTTCTGAGGAGATAGACGGTTTATGGGATCATATTTCTTTAATCAAAACGAAACGAGAAGAGTTCGAAAGTGAGTCCAACAATAAAATTAAGAATTTAAATATTAAGTTAAATAAAATTGAAGAAAATTGCGAAACGGAATTCAGAACAATAAATCAAGAGATAAATAATTTAAAAAGCAATCCAATAAACTTTAATAGGAACCAATTAAGCTAATGCAAACGAATCTTTCAATGGAACAATTTACGAAATTTTACGGGGACGGAAAAGTAAACCCTAAGATATTTCTGAAAAATTTTAAAATGTTGATACAGGGATACACAGATGAATTATTCAAATTAAATTTAATCAGGGCAATATTAAAGGGAATGCTAAACAATGGTACAATCTAGTTGAGGATGAAATAGAAACGTTTGAACAGTTTGAAAGCAAATTTCTACGTCAATTCTGGAATGACAACCAGCAAAATCGAATTCGAAATGATTTAATTATGGGAAGATACGATTTGGCGAAAGGGATAACGCGAGAATCATATGCGATTGAGAAATTTACTGTAGCGAAGCAATTGGATCCTCCTTTAGAAGATAAAATTATTATAAAGTATTTAGCAAGTCATTTTAATGCGGAAGTAAAGCGATACATAACGACGCAAAACATAGTGGATAGAGACACGTTTATTGATTATTTGCAGAGATATGATGATTTGGAAAATGATGATGAAAGGAAAATAATTTTAGGGATCGACGCACGAATTTCATAAGGAATGATGAGACTAGGAATAATTATCGAAGGAACAGGTATAATTATGATCGCGGAAGAAATTTTAATGGGGAACTATGGAAACTTTAATAATGATTTTAGGCAGAACAGGGATAATGGTCAGACACCAAGGCAACGAATAGAGAGAACGAATCATGAGGGAAACAATGGAGTAATGAATAGACGGGAAAAGGATGATCGACGGACACCAGCAAGAAACATTAATAGTGTGGAATTAAGGAACACGAATTGCACAGATACAGGAAGAATGAGTCAGGCAGGACCTTCGACGCGAGATCAGGATTTTTGAGTACGGACGAACCAAGGAAAATTCTACGGATTAACGGATATGAGCACCAGCGCGAGTGTATTAAATATGAAATGGATAATGAATTAGGAAGACTTGAGAGAAACTTATTACCAATAATTAATTTAAAGGTGGAAAATAAAATGGTTAAAGTATTAATTGATACTGGAGCAGAGGCATCACTTGTAGCGGAAGAATTTGTTAAACGAGAGAAATTGGGGATAAAGCGATAAAGATAGCAAGGTGTAATTTAGTGGCACCAAATAATAAGAGATTTAGTGTAATAAATGAGATGGTAATTCTGAGATGTGAAATGGGGATAGAATATGGGAAAATGAGTTCATGGTGGTACCTGGACTGAAGATAGATGTTATATTTGGGATGAATATGATAGATAAGTTGGGGTTGAAGATAAATGCGGAATGCAAAGAGATTGAGTGTAATGGGAAATATATTAAATGGTATGAAGAGGGGAATATAGTAATAGAAGATGACTGCGTAAATATTAATCAGTTTAGTGAAGAGATAAATAATGGGGAATGAAAGTGAAGACATTAAGTGTCCAGATGATTTAAAAATAGGGTGAATGTATTATTGAATAAGCATTCAGAATTAATTGGGTCAAAGTCGAGAATTGCCAAGGGTTATGTGCACAAGTTAGAAGTAATGAATCAGGAACCGTTTAACAATAAGATATATCCTATTCCAGTAGCATATAGGAATAGAGTGAAGGAAGAAATTGAGGAAATGTTACGTCAAGGCATTATAGAAAACTCCAGTACACATTTTGTGAATCCATTAGTCGTCGTGAAGAAAATGATAATAGCATTAGGTTATGTTTGGATGCAAGAGAGATAAATAAGCGAACGAAGCCGCAATACAATTGTCCACCAACGATGGAAAGCATATTAGCAAGAATAGGTAATAAGAAAATATATAGCAAATTAGACTTAAAGAATTCATTGTGGTTGATTCCATTAGCGCGAGAATCAAGGAGATATACGGGTTTTTCGGTAGAAGGAAAATTATACCAATTTAGGGTGGTCCCGGTTGGTTTGTCCTCGAGCACGGATGCATTAGAGAATGTGATCAAGAATATTTTGGGACTGTATGAGGAATTTAGTATCCACTATAAGGATGAAATAATAATATTTAGTAATAGTGTAGAGGAACACTACGTACATTTAGAGAGAATATTATTAGAGTTGAATATAGCAGGTTTAAGGTTGAATTTAAGGAAGTGTGAATTTTTTCAAAGTAGGGTTAGATTTTTAGGATATAGGATAGATAATAAATATAGGATTGAAAAATATAGATTAAAAGGACCCAGATTTAAGAGTGAAAAAGGGGGAAGTTGAAAATAGATAAATTGAATTGGCCCATGCAAGGACAGATGAATAGATAAAAGGAAATGTAAAATAAATTATGAATAGGTATACATAGAGAAATAGAATAGGATTTGAACATAAGAATAGGCATAGGTAGGAATAGTATAGTATAATAGGACATAGGTATGGGATGAATAAAAAGTAAATATGAGTTTAATAATGAAAAGGTTGAATTTCAATATGGAAATAAAAATATAATAATTTCATACCAATGTGAGTTTAAGTTCACGTTGGGCAACAAAAAAAGGACATTGATATAAAATTTTATATTTTAATTTGGGGGAATTATGCTGTGATAAGGGTTTGTTTAAGGGTGCACGACATAGTGGAGGTCATTAGAGAATGAGTAATTAGAATAGGCAGCAGAAAATTGTAGTTATTTTAGGAAATAAGTAAGAAATAGAAGTAGATAGTAAGTAGGAAACACCCTGTGTACAAAGTAGAAATAGTTTTGGGCGACGCAGGAAAGACATAGGAAGACGCATAGTTGGCGTAGGAATGAGAAATACAAGTATTAAACGGATGGTAAAGATTAAATACCCTGTAGATAGTGTTCAGTTGATATAAGTAAAGCGAATAAGAATATTTTTCAGTGGAAGCACGCGTATAAATGATAAAGTATAATTAGACACGCATTAAGAAAAGAGTCTCAGACGATTAAGTAATACGGATGTGAAAATAGAGTTTCATGTAGCTAATATAATGCGTATAAAGATCTAACCATTTTGATAAGAGAAATGATTAAAATTGCGTGAATCGCATGTAAACAATGAAAGTTTAAAGTAAAATTGCATCAGTTGTTTATGGAAAGGCGACTATTCTATCAAAATACAGCATGTTGATAGTGAAGACACCTGCAGGCAGGTGGGCATTATGAACGAACGCAGAGCATTACATCAGAAAATATTCGAAATGAAATTATTTGATTGGTCCGAAGCAAACGACAGGTTCTAGACCACACCACGGATGCAGTGGGGATTCGAAATTATATTAGCAAGCACCGCGATAAGAAAGTCAGTTTTGAACTCAATGAAGGCCCAAGTGCATTGCCAGTAATACTGAATAATACGTAACAAGTGGTACAAAGTGAAATAAATGAGTGTGTATATGAAAATTACCGTTTAAAACGTAAGTAGGATTATTTTTATGAATTAATCGTAAACTAAGACATAAAAATAATAGGGCTTCGAGGTCTGAGGGAAAATAGGCCAGAATGCTTGATGTTAAGAAAGATTACAATAAAACAATTTAAATGTCGAGGCGAAAGGAAGAACATAATCTTGAAGTATAGGGGTGAACGAATTACAAATTTGAAGTCTATGGCAAGAATGATTAAAGTATAAAATTATAATTTAATGGTGTTGGTCCATAATGGTGATAAGTTAAATGGGATCGAAAATTGGAGAAGATTAATTTTAATGGAAGCGTCGTCGTAAAAGATAAAACCAGGTCAGATTGTTAGTTATAAGGCATCTGTTTTTCTACAAGAATTTTATTTTATTTTTAATATCAAATTGGCTAAATATTATATGCTTGTAAACAAGTCAACAAAGGATTGAATACGTATTGAAATAATAATAAGAAAACGGATTTAGAATATTCTACATTTGTTGGTAAAGATAATGAGTTTTCTTTGGTGACTTTGGGTTTTTAGTACAAATTAAATGGTTGTTGATAAATGAAATTTATAAAGGTGAATTAATTTGAAAATGTATTGTAAATAACGTAAAAGCTGTACATAAAGCATTAGTTTCATTAAATGGGATCCAAACTTACTGAATTTTTATAATTACAAATATATGCTAGCTGAGGTCATAAGATTGAAATAATACAGAGGAGGAGCCACAAATTAAGTAGGGAAGAGATAACCCGCAAAGGCGGTAACTTGTTGAATTTTGTCATTGGTCGATAAAGTTGTTTATGATAAATTCCAGTTGATAGCAACGTTAAGAAACAGCTGGAGGAGGAAATAATCACAAGCTGTAGGAAAGATTAAAATGGTGGTTCAATAATTTAATTTAGTATTATAGCAATTAAAATAAATAGGTCGCTCAACGTAAGGACACGTGATATTACAGAATTAATAGGTCGACCCACTAAAGGAGTATTACAGCAATATATATATATATTTCTTGCAGATAACTGTGTTTGCGATTTTATAACTAGGACTGGTTATTTTTTAAAAGTGAGAATGAGAAATTGATTCAATCAGTCTGTCTGCCCTTGGCCATTTTTTTCAACGTAGCATACGTGTGGACACGTTTTGAAGTCAAACCGGCCTATGTGTATTTGCAGCCTCTAAACAAAAGTAAATACATAAATCAGAATCCACTTTAATTAAATACAGCATTCTTTATACAATTGACTTAGATGTGATATTATGAATCTGATCTACTTTATAACTTCTTGCTAGAGAACCGAATTCAAAACAGCTCCACTTTTTTTTTCTGCATGCACTTACATTTTTTCAATGTAGCATACGTGTGTGTGGACACGCTTGTGTATTTGCAGCCTCTAAACAAAAGTAAAAAACATAAATCAGAATCCACTTTAATTAAACACATTTGACTTGAATGCGATATTTTGCATCTGACCTACTTTATAACTTCTAGCTAGAAATCCGAATTCAAAACAGCTCCACATTTTGTCTGCACTTACATTTTTTAACATACCATACGTGCGTGTTGAAGTCACACGTATGTTCCATTGAAAGTAATATCAAGCCTGTCTAACTTCAAAACGTGTCCACACGCATTTTACATTGAAATTATATAAGGCCGGTCTGAATTCAAAACGGTGCACGCATATGTTGCATGGAAAAACATACGCGTACACCGTTTTGAAGTCAGACCGGCCTTACATCACTACTTTTATTATGTATATATATATATTGCTATGAACCACTGGAATTATCGAGCCCCTACGTTGTACTGTTATATTAATATTGCTATGTATAAACAAGATTGTAATTATCTCCTCCGACGTTGGGCTGTCTTATTAATATTGCTATAAATTCCCTCCAGAAACTTAACTGGATTTTATCTTGAACCAACCTTGTCTACCAATAACAAAATTTGATACGTTACCGCCTTACTTGTTATCAATTTCGTATTCAACTTATAGCTCCTCTTTGAACTGTTTAAATTATCAAATCACTCCCATTAACTTTATCTTATGACCTCGACTAGCATCTATTTGGAATTATAAAATTCAGTTAATTCGATTCTTTATAATGAAACAAATATTATGTACAGTTTTTGTAAATTATTTAAAATACGCTTTTTAATTAATTAATGTTGTAAATCTCATTTGTTAAAAAATCATATACCTTTTTACTCAAAACCCAAAGTCACCAAAAAACTTATTATCTTTATAAACGAAGTGTAGAACGTTCGAAACCTCTTATCATATTACGCACTTTATACAATTCAAATCTTTTGTTTTGGTGAACTTCGTCACATTAATTTATATTAAGCAAATTCAATATTCAAATAAAATAATAGAAACATAAAATGTCTTACAACTAAAAATCTAACCTGGTCTATTTTCTTCTTGCAATTGACCCATCCATAACTAGTATTTCCCATGCATTAAGCCATCCATTTGAATAAAAATTATCTTCCCCCAATTCAGGATTGTTACATGCCCATTCAAAAATATTGTCTATCCACACGCTTGAACCATTGCATTTAAATTATTGCCATCACCCTCTGGACTACCATTATTAACTTATACTTATGCACCCCAATTTATTGTCATCTCATTCAGACTTATTACTTCTTATCAATTTTCCCCAAACTTAGAATTCCATTATCATCATTTATTTTCCCTTGACTTAGAAATTGTATTATTCTTTCCCCAGAACTTGGAATTACATTTATTCTCCACGGACTCAGAACTTGGATTTTCTCCCCGACTTTAAAAATAGAATTTTTATTATCATTGTCCCCTGACTCGAAATTGCATTTATTCTCCACGTACTCAGAAGCCCTATTATTATTATGTTTTAGTTTAAAATAAAATTCCCAAAATCTACTTACGTTTAATCGGCAATCGTAATTTTCATTTTAGCACTTATATAAATTTTCACTTTGAATTATTATTACGTATCACTTTATTTCATAGTGGCGCACTTCGGCCTTTGTTGAGTTCAAAACTGCCTTCGTTATCACTGTACCTGTTAATATATCTTTTCTCCTCTACTCCGTCAGTGGCTATGGTCTACAAACTCGTCGCTCATTTTAATCAATCAAATAATTACATTTAAAGTAGTTTCTGATGTAATTTTCTATGCTTTCCAATAATTGTGACCGGCTTGCAGCTGTCTTCGTTATCAAACATGCGGTGTTTAATTGCACTTTATTATGTTTACATATAAAATACGCGTGCTTCCACTGAAAAATATTATTATCCGCCTTACCTAAATTAACTAAAACTTTATCTACAGGGTTTTAAATATTTACTATTTACCTAATGCAGGTGTTTCTGGTTTCTACGCTAACTATGCGTCTTCCTGTGTGTATTTACGTCGCTTAAAACTATTTATACTTTATATACAGGGTGTTGACTGCTTACTATTTACAAACTATCTCCATTTCTCAATTTTTTACTAAATAAATGCAGTTTTCTGCTGCCTATGGTAATTTCTCATTTCTAAACGACCTTTACTATAAAGTACACCCTTGAACAACCCCTTATCACAGCATAACGGTTAAAATATCGCAATTACCTAGAAATAAGATTGAAACAATGTAACTAAGTGTAGAATTAAGAGTAAAGCAGACATGAGATCTGCAAGTTCCCACAGCCATGTGAGAGGGTAGGATATTATAAAAAGCCCGGGAGCTCAAGGGCCCGGCAGTCAGTCAAAGTATTCAGCTATAGCATTGCAGTTTGCTTAGGTGACTCACAACATTAGTTCAAGTTATTAATTTAATTTGATTTAAAGTTAAAATCAGTTCGTCAAAATTCCACATTAATTTCTGTAACAATTAAAAATAAATTTGTTAAGCTTTGGAAACGTTTTTTAAAAAAGCAGCTCTCAAGGCCCGAACCTTAACTGGCGCAGCGTACGGATGTCAAAAGGGTACTAAGAATCTAAAAATCGGAAGACTGGCGACAAAGAATTTCAATTCGCAGGTTTGGCAGAACCCAAACAGAAGTTGCACAAAATACACAAATCGATCGACTCCAACAAACTAAACCAACGTGGACAACCTACAAGCATCGACGAAGTCCATGGAACCATCGAAGAAATTAATGTAGGTTCATTTCTTTTAAACCAAATTGATTTTACAAACTATAATTGATATATGCTAGTATAAGAGAATTTTTTATTTTTATAAGTACAGAATTTTATTTTTTGCCAATATTTTTTTTTTAAAATAGTTTATGAAGAGAAATTATTTTCAAACGAGAATTTATTTGAAAAAATTTATATTTAAAGCAAACGAGAACTATTTTATGAGACTTGATTTTTAAAGAAATTTTTAAAGCAAAAGAGACTTGCTTTTTAAGAGATTTTTTACAATTATTAAAACAAACCGAAGAATAATCAAAATAACTGGCGCACATTTATTAAATTGATACCAAACGTAACCAAAGTACGAATAAGTACTAATACAAAATTAACTGGCACACAAGTATTAAACCAATACGAAAACGCAACGGTTTAATCCAGCAAACGTAAAAATAGATGTAACTAACCCCATCATTTAATACCAAAAGCTAAACGCAATTCTTACAAACAATCAATTACAGAAAAGACTATTTAAAACTTGACCTTTTAGCATACCTCTATTATTAACCTAAACCATTGAACCATTGTTAATTAAAAACCAGCGTGCAAATTTACAACGCAATCTCTGGAAATTATCAGTGAATAAAACATCATTCTTTCAACACAACATTATTAAAAGCTATTTATTCCAGTACAAATACTGAATAAAAGTAAACATCAACATAAAAAACTATAATTAACCCATATAAAAAAGGCGTATCGCAAACTTTCTAACTACATTACTGAAAGCTATAATTACAAAGACGTGCATCATAATTGAATATTCTTTATACGGAGATATCTAAAAATAATTATCGGACGCAACATATATATAGTAATTAACAAAGTAAAAAAGCGATTTATTTAATTCTCACACCAGCTAAAAGCATCATCTTTCAGAAAAGCATATTAATTAAGCAAAAGCATTACGCAATTTATCTAAAAATAAGGACGAGACTGAAACTACATCTTCAAGTAGACATAACTTTGTGATTAAATTAGAAAGGCAATATTGTAACAAAGTACTTAATTGAAAACTTGCAAACCTTATATTTCAAACTCAAGGTGACGAGACAGACAACTTACACGTTTATGCAATTCAATTAACACCCACAAATAAGATATAATTACAATAGACCTGATAAAATCAACAGAACTAAACAAAGATAAAGTCATAACTAACGCAAAACATACAAAGTGAAGTAGGTATTGCGAGAAATTATTTATTTATATCGGAATCTTTCAGAAGGCAAACCCAAGTAAAATTTACGACAAATTAACGTCCGTGAGATAAAAACAAGCAAATTCAAGGCTACAGCAATTAACCCCACATTATCAAGTATAAATCTCACAAATTAATTACCGCACCGTGTAACCAAGTACAAATAATAGTAATTACGATTCTATAAATAACTCGACGCAATCTGAACTGAAAATTAGCAAATCCAACTAGAAGTAACGATACAAACAGCGAAACAAATTTTAATTTTTACAAAATTTGAAATTACTCAAAAGCGAAAGCAACCCTTAACCAAAATGAGTGCAGATATGAAACTTTATTTAGAGACGATTCAAATTTTTAATGGCAAGAAAGCTTACCTCGTGAATTTTATTGGAGCATACGAAATGTTTTTGAAAACCTTCTACAAACCTGGAGATAACGAAAGAAATTCATTACTCTTACGCCTGATAATAAGCAAACTGACCGGACGGGCACTAACCTTAATTGCCAGTCGAGACGATCTAGGTGAATGGCAGGACTTTAAACGCATGCTAATTGCATATTTTGGCGACCAACGTAATATAAAATGTCTTGTACGAGACCTGATAAACCTCAGAGTGGAAAACAACCAATCCCTGTATCAATTCGGAATGAAATGCTAAGACGTGAGAGGTCTAATTTTAACGAAATTAAAAATCGAAGAAATCGATCAAAATATTCGACATTTAAAAACGAAAATGTATGACGAAATGGCACTGGACACATGTACAAACGCTTTACCAGAACGACTATCGGATAAGATCAGATTCCAACGTCCATAAAACCTAGAAGAAGCCATGAGCATAATAATAGAAGAAGGAAATGTAATGTATTACCGTAACAGACTATACAACCCCAACGCAAATAAAAGTTATTCACCAATAAAAACTATACAAGCTGCGAGACAAACAATCCCCCAACAAAAATTCACATCCTTCAACGCATAAACAAATCAACCGCGAATTAATAACCTAAATTTTAACAATACGAATTTTAATAATCAATATAAACATTTTTCAAAACCAACGTTTAACTCAAATTTTACGAAACCCACATTTCAACCAAGATTCAACCAAAACGCAAATCAACAAAGACCAGCATTCAGCGCGAACCCAATTAGAAATACGCCAATGACAAATAATAATAACTATCCTAATAACTATTACAAACCAACGCCCATGGATACCTCATCTGGTAACACCATACAAAATACCAAAATAACACATATCCGACCAAACCCTCATCAAAAACGCAATTTTACATCGGAAGAACTATTTCACCAAGAAGTAGAAAAATTTGACAATGACCAGAATAATTACATTAAGCCCAGTACGAATGATGAATCAAACCATGTAGAAACTTATGAACGCGACGAACAATACGAAACTTACGAAGAAGACGATGAAGAAAATACGTGCTCAAATTTTCAGACGGACCGATTCATAAACGACCAAACTTAATAAACTTAAATAACATAAATCACCTAGTACTACGATACATAGAAATACCCCACGCCGAATTTAAATTATTAATTGATACCCGATCCTCTAAAACATTAATTAGACCCAGAACCGTAAAGAAACATTATTTAGATTATGTAGAAAGAGAACCATTTAAAATTAAAACAGCCCATCAAACAACATTACACCAATTCGTAGCTAATATACCCTTACCTAGAACATTTAATGTACAAATGAAACACAAATTTTGTATTTTCGAATTCAACGACAAATATGACGGACTAATCGGAATGGACCTTCTAAGAAAATTAGGAGCCAAGATTGACATAAAAAACCGTTTATTAAGAACGAAATACGGAAAAATCCCCATTAAATTTCAAAACACTCAAATCAAACAAAAATACACGATAAAACCCCGAACGGAAAAAAAAATAAAAATCCCAGTAAATTCAAACAACAAAGTAGGAATAATAAATCATATAACATTCCAACAAAGGAGTAAAAACCCCAACTGCTTTAGTACAAATAAAAGATAATTATGCCTTTACAATGATATTAAATTCAAATGACTATTCTGTAGAACTATCATTAACAGACCCAATTAACATAGAAGAATTAAATTTTAACGAAATGAAAATAGACGAAAATTTAGAAAACGATTACAACCCCGTAGAACATGACAAAATGTTAAGAGAAAATTTAAGTAACATTCGCTTTAATACCGACATCAATCGAGAAGAGCAAAGAGCAATTAAAAACCTATGTTTTGAATACCGCGACATATTCCACTGTGAAGCAATACCCCCTAACATTTACCAACACAGTTAAACATAATATCGAACTAACAGACAACAAGCCAACCTTTACAAAAGCATATAGACTACCTCAGGCAAGCCAAGAAGAAGCTGACAGACAAGTAGCAGACTTATTAGAACAAGACATAATCCAGCACTCCAACTCACCATGGAGCAGCCCCGTGTTAATAGTACCTAAGAAATTAGACGCATCCGGAAAGAGAAAGTACAGAATGGTAATATACTACAAAAAGTTAAATGAAAAAACGGTAGATGACAAATATCCACTACCAAATATAACCGAAATTTTAGACAAATTAGGCAAATGCCAATATTTTTCAATATTAGACCTAGCATCAGGATACCATCAAGTAGAAATGGATAAAAAGGATATATCGAAAACAGCTTTCAGCACATCTAGAGGATATAACGAATACAAACGAATGCCATTTGTATTAAAGAACGCACCCGCTACTTTTCAGAGACTCATGGATAATATACTACAGGAATACACAACGAAAAATGCCTTGTGTACCTAGACGACATCATAGTTTATTTCACATTATTAGTAGAACACATAGAAAGACTGAAAGAAGTATTTGAAAGACTAAGACAAGCACACTTCAAAGTACAACTAGACAAAAGCGAATTTTTACAAAAAGAAGTATCATTTTTAGGACATATAATAACACCCCAAGGCGTAATGCCAAATCCCGATAAAAGAAATGCAGTATTAATTACACTCTTTCAAAAACAACCAAAGAAATTAAGGGATTTCTAGGACTTAGTGGTTACAACCGCAAATTCATTAAAGGTTACGCTCAGATAACCAAGCCCCTGACAAATTGTTTAAAAAAGGGAAACAAAATTGAACATACCCCGGAATTCATTAAAGCCGTAGACAAAGTAAAAAATATAATAACGAATCACTCCGTATTAGAATACCCAGACTTTTCAACACCATTTATACTAACGACAGACGCATCGAACATAGCATTAGGCGCAGTATTGAGCCAAGGAAAAGTAGGTAGCGATAAACCCATCAGCTACGCATCCAGAACCCTAAATGAGACCGAACAGAAATATAGTACCATAAAAAAAGAATTATTAGCCATAATTTGGGCAACAAAATACTTTAGACCTTACTTATACGGAAGAAAATTTTACATATACACAGAACATAGATCATTAGTATGGCTATGCAAACTTAAAGAACCTAATTCGAAATTACAACGTTGGCGAATCAGACTAGAAGAATACGATTACGAAATTATATATAAGAAGGGAATTTATAACAACAACGCAGACGCTTTAAGTAGAATACAACTCAATGCATTAGAAACAGAATCCATTGTAGGAAACGTAGACGAAACAGAAATAAGGGAAGACCCAGAAGAGATCGACACAATACATAAGACACAAAACGAAGAACCTAAAACCACGATTAAAATCTTAAACGAAGCAATCGATATGAAACCCAATCAATTTATAATTACCGAAGTTTTAAATAACCCTAATCCCGTAAAATATACAAAGATAGATAACAAAAAATATACCAAATCCAAATAACCAAAGAAGACAACGAGGAGCAAATAATTAAAATTCTAAAAGAATACACCGCCGAGAAAAAACGATTTTACTTCTATTTTAACACCGAGCACTTATACCAATGAGTTTCAGAATTATACGTTAAATTATTCAATAACTTTGACCCTGAACTTATCAGATGTACGAGAAAATTAATAACACTAGACGACCTTGACGAAATAAATGATGTAATTAGAAACCAACACGAAGGAAAAACCAACCATCGTGGAATTAATGAAACCATTAAGCAACTTGTAAGACGATATTATTTTAAAGACATGAAAGAATTGACCACAGATTTCATTAACCAATGTGAACTATGCGACAAAGCAAAATACGACAGAAAACCCCAAAGATATCCTTAATGTTAACCAAAACGCCCGACAAACCTTTTTAAAAATTACATGCCAACACTAGTAGTAGAAGCACAAAACTATTTAATAATTGTAGACGCATTCACAAAAAAATAGGCCAAGCAATACTCATCACTTCTACAAATAGCATTGATGTAACCCAAGGATCTTTACAGTACTTTACATTTTATGGAACAACCGAAACAATAACGTTAGATAACGGCATCGAATTTAGAAATGAGGTAAAACAAAACACTTTAGAACTCCACAAAATAAAAATTCATTTCATAACGGAAAACCACCCTGAATCAAATGGACTAATTGTACGACTAGATTCAACCCTGTTACAACAAATCCGATTATTAACAATAACTTATAAGAAGGAACACATAACCAATTTAATGTCATACGCACTAATCGCCTATAATAATACAATTCACTCATTAACAAATTTTACACCCTTAGAATTAACTCTAGGACATTCAGATTCACGCAACCCTTACGACATTCCTTATAACAAGGAAGTGTATCAACAATACGCCAAGGATTACAAAGAAAAACTAAAAATAACTTATGACAAAGTAAAAGATAAATTAGATAATGACAAAGAACGTATCACCACAACCCGTAATAAAAATACCGACGCTAATAAATTTCCAATAGAACAAACCGTGTATGAGAAAAATTTCCAAAGTAAACGACATAAAACGGCACCCAGAAATTTAGGTCCATTTAAAATTAAGAGTATATCCGACAAAAATATAGCAGTAGTAGACAACGGCAAAATAACGAAGTACATTCACTTGAAAAACTTACGACACCCAGTAATTTCAGATGGACAATCATCACCCTTACCGTCAACCTCCACCCAGGTAGAACGGACAACCAAATAATACTAGAAGATATAAAAAACAACCCCGGTATTCTACCAATAAAATTAGGCAGTATGCAAAATACCATTGACTAATGGACATTTGCACAAAAACAGAATTAAAACAAGAATTTCAAACAATCACAGAAAATTATTACCGATTAATACAATATTTACTCAAATAATATCTACCCTTACTTTAACTCAACAAATTTTAGCAACGTTAGACAACGCTGTAACATTTGCAAAATTAAATACCCTACACTCTAGTATCTTTGAACCAACCGATTTATTAAAGGAATTATTAAGAATTAGATCATTTATAACTAACAGAAAAACTACCTTTTGATATAACAGAATCAAACATACTAATATTTGAAAAAATTGCTATCGTTAAAGGCTACATTAAGAATAACAAAATAATATTTTTAATAGAGATCTCAATAGTAGAGAGTAACAATTATAATTATTATCATTTATTTGCTTTTCCAATGAAAGTTACTAGCACATACCAAGTTATCATACCCAAAACCAAATTCCTATTCTTAAATGAACTGAGATATGGTTATACAAACGAAAAATGTACAGAAGTAAAACCAAACCAATACTTATGCCAATTGTTGATGACACAACCATTCAAGAAGACAGCTTTTGCGAAGTACAACTATTAAAATTTTCAAATCATTACGAAAACTGTGAAGCAAAACCCGTACATGAAAATTCAAAAAGTTACAGAAAACAAATGGATAGCTATTTTCCCAACAGAAGTAATAGCAACCACCCACTGCAATCAAGACGAAAATAACCTAGCATTAACCGGAAGCAAATTAATTACCCTTAAAGAAGACTGTTATGTAAAATTGAAAGACGAAGTAATCAGAGTTTATCAAGACCCTATAGCAACAAAGAAACTTGCAAACCTACCAGAACTACAGTTCAAGATAGAGCAACAAGAAAACAAAGAAATAGTCAAGAAACCCATGAAGCTAGAGCATCTAAACTTAGACGACCTCAACCACGCCATGAAATTGATGGAAAGTTACAAAGAACATTTAAGTGAACTCAAAATGCCCAAGTTACACTATGACAATATAAGCGTTTGAACAATTGTGTTAATCATTCTAATAATTTTTCTAATTATATATGTATTTTACAAAATGTATCTTAGATATAAGAATAAAGAAAACAGTTTTAGATTTAAGGAAACTAAGAGAAATAAAGAAACAATAAGTGTAACCTTAGAAACAATAAATTTTAAGTAATGAATTTTATAAATTTAAAAATTAAGCAAAACCTTAATTTTTTATGTACGTCGGAAGAAGTTATGTATCCCCCAATTTACCTATATATTAAATAATAGAATCTAATAGGAATTGTTAGAAATTGTTAAATAAATCATGTCAATTGCAACAATGTAATACAAGGATAAACCAGACAGGTTATTAACAGTTCATGAGAACGGATATGCAACTTTGTATCCGAGACGACAGTGATACTGCAGGTGGCAGGTCACAGACGGTTAAGATATCGCAATTACCTAGAAATAAGATTGAAACAATGTAACAAAGTGTAGAATTAAGAGTAAAGTAGACATGAAATCTTCAAGTTCCCACAGCCATGTGAAGGGGTAGGATATTATAAAAGCTCGAGAGCTCAAGGTATTCAGCTTTAGCGTTGCAGTTTGCTTAGGCGACTCACAACATTAGTTCAATTAATTAATTTATTTTGATTTAAAGTTAAAATCAGTTTGTCAAAATTCCACATTAATTTCTGTAACAATTAAAAATAAATTTGTTAAGTATTGCAAACGTTTCTTAAAAACGCAACTCCCAAGGTCCGAACCTTAACTAGCGTAGTTAAATAAGAAAATTATATACTTTTTCATGTAGATCGATGATTATGGTGTAAATTATCACCGAAACGTACGATTTAATACAAATGATACCCATATATTGTTTTGTGTTTAATTTTATGAGCGACTTTATCCCAAGAACCAAAGACAAAAAACTTTTCTGTATATATATATATATATATATATATATATATATATATATATATATATATATATATATATATTACTCATATTTAGACCAGGGTAGAAAATTAATTAATTACATCAAATAATTTTAATCACCGTGTATAAGGAATTTTATTAGATAATACGCTTTATTAAAAAAAACCGTGGAGCATAAAAATTCATTCGTTTCATTAAAAATAAGGGATTTAAATTATTTACAAGACGCTTTATATAAAAAGAAGCAGCATTAAAATGCTCAATTTTAATGTAGTTTAATTATTCCAAGTAAAGAAACACATGGAAATTACGTGCAAAATTTATATTAATTAATTCAAGTTTAAGTAACGAGTATTAAACAAAATGTACAAATAATAATTAATATTTAATTAGGATTCACTAAAAATTAAAGGGTAAAAGTCAACGCCACTCATTATTATTTAATTGGAGTTAATTGAAGTAACATATAATATGCATAAAAGCTTGTAAAAACCCAATAGTATTCAAATCGTAGAAGTGTTATTTAGAAGTATTGCGTTTGAACACCTGCGTATTTTTAAAAGTCACGTTCTGCTTAAATTTTGTAGATAACAAATGGTTACAGAGAATGGTGGAGAAACCGTCGCTTAATATTCACGGAAAATATTAATAAAGTGGGTTATTTAACAGTCCACGTGGATTGAAATAACCGATAATAAAGAATATCGATTTGTACCACTCAGAACAGGGTAGATAGAGACGGATAATATGCGCAAGACAGAGACACATATAGTAAAAGGCGTGATTTGAGCAACGTCACTGGGTTGCGATTGGTTGAAAATAAGAGGCAAACATGAGAGGTAAAAATAACATTTCTGTATAAAAATTAATTAGTTATTCTCAGACGTTGCGAGCCGTGTGGAAATTTCATAGATTTTAAACTTGGACGTGTGCAAATATTGTAGAAGCTGTGCCGAGCGATCGAAAAGGGAACATAGAATGACAAAATTCTGAAAATTGTCCGTTTTGGGGACAAAAGCGACGAACAGGCTAGCCGATATATAAACCCGGACTTTAAACAGTTTGGCTCTCTTAGATTTTTGATTATTCGATGCTTTAAACAGTGCTTTTAGATTTTCGATTTTGATTCAATATTTTAAACAGTTTGCTCTTATATTTTTGTAATTATTGAATACTTTAAAACAGTTTGCTATTTACGTGCTACGATACAAGTTAGTATGCGTTAGTGCACTTAGAAAAGAAGATACAAGGTAATAATAATCTAGTTATATTTGCGAGTATTACTGTACTAAGTATCCAAATTTGTAACGGGAAATGAATAAACAAAAGTAGGCAGTTTTGGCGTATAGCGTGAAAGAAGTATGAATTTCTTTGCTATTTTTCGGGAGTGTTAATAATTAAATGATGAGTAAACGTGATTGGATCCACAAAACAAGATTCAGATATACACAAATGAGTTCCTGAAAAGCCCTGAAACAACTTTAGATGAATGGTGGTGTAGAAAATTTTTAAAGCGTTCAGAATCAGAAGCCGTAAACATAACCCAGTTGGAATGGTGTGATTAACAAAGGACGACGTACATTGAAGCCACGAGTGCATTAACCTTCAGGTAACTTATGCTTTGTTGTTCGATTTTTGATGTTTTGGTGTGTGTTAAATAACTTTATAATTTGTTTACTTAAAATGGACAGTAGTGAATTTGTACAAACTACAAATTTTTAATTTTAAGGTGAAATTTTCTTGTTTAAGTAGAAAGGGGTATTTAGCAGTTAATGTTTTGATTATGATGAAAATTTGGGTCTGTCTTTGAGCTCAATTAGACGAACCTGGTTAATTAACGTAAAGGGGTGGGAGATGCTCCCTTTGTACTCAGACTCAGGTCTGCAAATATTGTTAAATTAATTAGTAGGCATCCCACAAGGACTTTAATTCTGGATGCAAATTAAAATGATAACAAATTTAATCTTGAAATTTTCTGATACTGAAATTTATGCTGAATTTTAATTTTGAAATTTTAGTGTATTGTGAATATTGATGTAAATAGAGTTAACGTTGGTGTTTGTGGTAGGAATGTGTTTGTTTTTTTTTATGAATGAGGATGAAAGTTTTAACTAGGTGAGCAGCCGAGGCGGAAAGAGTAAAGAGGCGATTATCAGAAGAGGATCACAGCAGTTTATGACGCCCAATCTGTGGGGCTCGAATGTTTTTTAGAAGGACCCAAAACCGTGAACAAAGGCGCTTACCACAGCAATATATATATATATATATATATATATAATAATTTAAGTGCCAATAAATATACTAAAAGTTGCCGTTAACTGTGAAAAACGTTAAGCAATAATTGTTAATTAAACCTAATATTAATGTTTAATAATTTAGGGCTCTAATTATCTTCTAAATATTTTCTAAGTATACTCTAAATATATACTTTAAGCATATTTTAAATCTATTCTAAATATACTCTGGGTAAATCTAAATGCTCTCCAAGCTGAACTAATTTAAGAAACGAATTTGTCTCATCACCATTTTGTTTTCGACCTTACTTAAGGTTGGTTTGATGCAGCTCTAACATTTTTTCTATTCCGTGCTAATCTAAAAAGTTCTACATACCCTTCACAACCTAAATGTCTAATAATTTGACTAATATTGCTTGGTCTAAGTCTTCCTATACACTTCTATCTTTTTCTTGTCTTCCTGGCTCTACATAGATATTAGTAACCTGATGGTTGTTAAAGAATTCCAACATGTTTACATGATTCCCATTTATAAGAAAATAAAATATTATCTGGTTATTCCCTCAAAAAAAGGAAAAGTGTTAAATTATATGTTATGGCAAGGCTTAAGCAACGAATCGCTGCCAATATGCCAGACCGCTAACTAATTGTGAGTTATGTCATGGTGACGTTTATTAAATTATATGTTATGGTAAGGCTTAAGTAACGAAGCGCTACCAACATGCCAGACCACTAACTAATTGTGAGTTATGGCATGGAGACGTTTATTAAGTTATTGTTATGGCAAGGTTTAAGCAGCGAATCGCTGCCAACATGCCAGACCGCTAACTAATTGTGAGTTATGTCATGGTGACGTTTATTAAATTATATGCTATGGTAAGGCTTAAGCAACGAATCGCTACCAACATGCCAGACCGCTAACTAATTGTGAGTTATGTCATGGTGACATTTAGTTAAATGATTTTCATTTATTTATTTTTTTTTTGTTTTGTTTTCGAACTTAAGGTCGGTTTGACGCAGCTCTAAATTATTTTCTATTCTGAGCTAAATTTAATTTTAAGTCTAAACATTGGTACCTGAGCGTCGAAAGGAAAATTAACCAACAAAGAGTTATACTGGTCGAAGCTGTACTACGAAATAAGAAAGAAAACTTGAATGGAAAAAATCCAGGGGTGCTGACCAACCACATGCAGAAGCAGTTCCAAACAGGGAGAACGCAGGTCAGAGATAAGAATACTATTTATTAATATAAGGTTTTAATTCAATCTTTAACACTTACAATTTTTATTGAAGTACTTAATTTGTGAAGAGTCATCAAAAGTCTTTTGAAAATTTATGTAGTAAGAAAGGTCATTTGAACGTTCAAAAGTGCTTCTAGTAACAGACAGTGGCATTTTTGCTGGCTTTAAGGGAGTATATTCATGTATGTTATGTATGTGTGTGTGTCTGGGAAGCTTTGCACACACGTACATACATACACGTACCCACACACAAACACACACACACACAACTTTACACAACAAAACAAAGCTTACCAGACACACACATACATAAATATACGAAACACTGTACACTGACAAACACATTCACCTGCAGACCAGATATTAATTACTAGTACATCCCACTCGTAATCATTTACCATAAAACATATTCATAATTTAAATTTAGTTCTACTCTAGTTTAGTTTGCATGTTTATATACAAATGTTTCAATTTATATGTCATTTGTCAGAAACTGTCAATTGTATAGTTGTTCGAAATAGCTTTTTCAAAATGTTTCTTGTTACACATGCCATTAATTACACAATCTCGACTATTGTAAGTATATATTCATCTGCAGAAACTATGTTTGTACAATGTGTAATTTTTAGTAATCTGTGACCAAGAGTAAAAATATACTCGAAAATTCAGATGGAATAAAAAGAGTACATCATTTATTATTTTTTAAACAAGACCTATAACCTATAAAAGAAAAACTGAAAGGTATATATATATATATATATATATATATATATATATATATATATATGTACTTATGCTGTCCTTCTTAATAATAAATCTTCTATGCTGTTATTAAACAGAATATAAACTGAATAAATAAATCAAAATCAATATGTGAATATGCTTATTTGTAGTGCAATACTTGTAAAATAGGACAATTTCACATAAAATTTTTCTTAAAACTAAATACAGAAAATGATATAAATATAACCAGATCTGCTTTAGCTAATTTAAAAATATTTTTCCAAAGGCAAATGCACGCGCGCGCACACACACACACACACACACACACACACAAACATACATTACACACACACACACACGCGCGCGCGCGCGCGCACCGGATTGCCCCGGATCAAAGTTACGCTGTACCAAGGAGAACAATTTATGATTGTTTGCACTTTTATCGTGATGTAATATGCCAAGCAAATATGAAAGACATTCTACTCGCAATACTCAACTTAAATCAGCGATCTGCGTTTGACAAAATACATCACGACTGTTTCATATTTTAGAATTAATGAATATTGAAACGATGTTGATCAATGCTATCAAAATGCTATACTTTAATGCACAAAGTTATGTTAGAGTGGAACCTTATTTAACAAGAAAAATAGGTTTTTCACGTGGAATAAGACAGGGATGTCGTCTGTCTGGTCCTTTATATTCAATCATGACAAAACCTTTCATTAATTTTTACAGGCGTTTACTTATTGGTTACCCTTTACCTAGTGATTACAATCAAAAATTAACAGTTGCTGCATATGCAGACGATGTAACTATTTTCATTTCTAACAATAATAATTTTAAGAAAGTTGAGAAAGTGTATGCTGTTTATGCAAAAGAATCAGGTTCTGATCTAAATCACGATAAATCAAAAGGGTTTTGAATTGGTAGATGGAAATTTCGGAAAGATAATCCCTTAAACATTACTTGGACTTCAGATAACATTAACATATTAGGAATGTGATTCTTCAATAATATTCTAGACGACATGGATTATGTATACATAGCTGTCTCTTAGCAAAATTTCTCAGGCCATTAATAAATGGTCACAAAGAATACCTGCCACTTCCATAAGAGGACGAAAATCTATTACTAACCAATTAATTGCATCTAAATTGTGGCACACCTTATAAATTTTATCGCAAAGTCAACACCATTTCGATGCTTTGCAAAGGGGATTAGTAAATTTTATATGGAAATGCGGTGAACACTGGATCACTCAAAAACAATTGTGCTTGTCAATAAAACAAGGTGGTCTAAGTCTAATTGATATTCTTTCTAAGGTCAAGAACTTCAGAGTGTCATACTAATTGCTAACCTCAAAAGAAAAACAAAATTGGCAAATAGTTATGGAACATTTTTTCAAGATTTGTAATAAGTATAAGCTCTCGCGGCAATGCTTCTTCATAAACGACGATAGTGTTATGAATTCTAATACTCCCTTGTTCATTTAATCAACAATTAACGCCATTAAGTACCCTGATATAAGAATAGAACATTTTACTTTGGACTTTCAAGAAATAATCCAAGTACCAACAACCGATTTCAACTTGATAAGAAAATGTGTTCCTCCTCTCTTCAATCAATTGTGGGTAAATATAAATATAAAAATGGTGGCAGATCTCAATGGTATCTAGATGTCAGAAAAATCAATAAAACAGTTGACTAGCAAATACCAACCCGTTATACAAACGGAAATAGTGATACATTTTAAAAGAATAAAAGCTTTTTTCCATTTACATTAGAGAGATGCTGACTCTCACTGTATATAAGGTAATTTGATTAAACGTAACAATTTACTTGTAAAAGAATATTGATTCAGGGCCAAGCATTTAATATTAAATACAACGCGATTTTATCTGTCCGACAGATGTCTGATAATTGTTGATAAACAGGAATACGAATTAATACATTCTTGATTAGACCGTGTTCGTCTAGAATGCGCTTTGTGAAGTGACCTCACGTTTTTGTTATCCAAGAGTTGGCGTGTTTTAAAATATATTTCCCTAACTGCGTTGCAGGATATAAATATAACGAAACGTTAATTTTCTGGAGTTGCATATAGCGTGAGCTGTGCTTATTTGGAAGTTTCTGCAACTTTGGTTCAAATATTTGAATTTTATAGGTCAATCGCTCATATTCATTGTAAGTAGGATTGCGCCGTGTACAATTACTATAATATGTATTTTTAGGAATTCTTTGAAGTTGCTACCTGTTTTAAGATAGCGTCGCTATAAAAATATTATTAAACCCTTACGCTAGTTAGCGTTGAAGGGTTTTTTTATTTACTGGTTTATTTATTTGTTTATTCTCTTCTCTGGTATTTTCTTGGTTATGGTTCTCGTTTTGGTTTTCCTTTATTGGAATTGCCTTTGTTGTATTTTTGGTGACCGTACAGCAGATACCGGTTTTACCCAGATGTTACATTTCTTGTTATTCATTGATACACTGATCGTTTAGTTACATATCTACAGCGAGGGACAAGTGCTACATGCAGAAAGCAAAACACTACACCAGTATGTATTAACGTATCCTTTTTTACGTAAGTGGCCTGGAAAGAATAAAGAATTCCCCGACTGACTTAGTTGCTTACTTTGCAACTAACTAAATTTTGATATATAAAAATAATAATTTCACTTTGTTCCATTACCACTGTTAAAGCAGTTGAAAGGGCCTATAGTGATAGTTTTCCTATATACATTTTACTGTATACTAAGTGTTGTTTTGCGTAAACCAACCCCGAAGTACTGGTTTTAACTTTATGTGACTTATAATGAGTTGCAGGTGCAATCAGCTGTTTCCCTTCAACCGGTGTTAATTTGAATGTTAAAAATATATACATATTTACATAGCGTGTGCAATTAATCGTAATTCTCATAAAACTGAAGTTCACGCAATATCTACAGTAATATTAGTTCTGGATCCTGGATCAGCTAATTAGGCAGGTAAGGTTGGTTTTATATTATAATTGCCTTTTTGCGCGGAGCCCGCCTTGGCGCTCAACAAAATATCAGTACCATCTCGCTTTCAGAACCCGACCCATTATGCTTCTGACTAGCCGCGGTACAAACAGGTAACGTTTTTTTTTTGTTCCAGGCCTTAAATCTACGTAATACAACAACAAACTTAAAATCACATTTACCGATAAAAATTTCAATTTAGAAATAACAAAAAACACACGATGTAAGCTTCAAGAAAAGTTTATAACAAAGAATAATTCTATGGAAATAGGTGAAAAACTAAAATATTACTTGTTAAACGTAATGTACTAAGGCAATCATATTTGAGTACTCTAACACCAGGATATATGTCCGAAGTTTCGTTGAGACTTGCTATAAGACGTCTAGCTGACCCAGTATTCCTATTTATAGCTGGCTTGAAAAATTCGGAATCCTGTACCTATTGCGACAACATCAAAGCAACTTCATGGCATACGATCATTGACTGCCAACACACAAAAGCATTGTGGAACTGCAGCACCGGCCTAATCAAAAGACTCCTAAAAGTTAAAACATTCACAACGAAACAAGTATATGTTGGACACCCTGGAAAATGGTATCAGAGCAACCTAGCAAATTTCCTGCTTAATCTGACGAAATGGACAATATACGCTACATTCATAAAACACATGAAATTTTGAGGGGGTGAAGTTTTCTCTTTAAAAAACATTGTCCAGCAAAAGTTACAATCCAAGATTGTTAGTAATTTTTTGTGGCATTTGGGCAAGGGCAAAGTGGAAGACTTTAAAATTAACTGGGTCATCGATGGGGTTCTTTGTGAAGTGAAACAGGAAAATCCAAAACTATGTGACTTTCTTTCAGAAGAGTAATGTTATTAAAACTTACATATAATTGGTATTTAGAATACTTGTACATGCTTACCTTTAATTTTATTACTTATTCCATCTTTTTTTACTACGTAGAAAAGATGTTATAAAATACCATTTTATGAATTGAGTTAGGAATGTAAATTGTAGGATTTTATTTTGTGTACAAGACACGAAATATATATTGTTATAATAAAGATAATAATAACTTACACACACACCCTCACGCGCACACACACGCACAGACGCATGCACAGGCGCACGCACAGACGGACGCACAGACGCACACAGACGCACGTACAGACGCACTTACAGACACACGTACGGATGCACGAACAGGCGCACGCACACACACGCAGACGCACACACGCGTTTGGCTGTTGCTCCTGGTTTATCGAAGTTTTAGTTGTGATATTTGTGTATTTAAACCGAGTGTTTATTACCAATAGGACAATGAATATGTGTTAAAACTTTTTTTGTACAATTTGTGTTTGAACTTTGTGTTGTTGTTTTAAAAAAATTGATTTTATATTTAAATAGAAAAACTGACAAGTGTTATTTTGCATATGTCAGGCTAACTGTCAGACTGACAGATGCCTGATTTGTTAGTGTTTTATATGCAGTTACTTGTAAGGCATATGGTTTAGTGCATTGCATAATAATAGACTCCACAAATAAAGACAATGAAACACCTTTCCTTAAAGGTACTTCACACACTAAAACGATTTTAAAAAACAGTAGTACTTTAAACCCTAATGAGATGATCAACATAAAACTAGGTAAAATTATACAGTTATTGCCTCGGTCACGAGATGATATTGATCAGTCTGAACCGAAAGCTACCTCTGAAATTGCACTTTTGTCTGACTATACAAATAAAGACTCTTAAACGCCTTTTATTAATGAAGTTACTAATAACATCAATGACGTTAATATAGAATTTCAACTATTTTCATCTCGAAAAAAGGTATCCGTAACAATTTTTGAAACTCATTCTGTTGAAACACAAGTCAATTATCTTAATGAAAAAATTGACATAAACCTCGGCGAAATTGTTGAAACTAAATCTTTTGAAGTACGTTTGCAAAGGTCTTTTCCTGTTTCTCCAGTAGATAGCCTTGTTTTGGTTTGGAAAGGACATGAGTGGAAGAGCATACGTAAAGCTAAATGCACCAAAACAGCATCCCAGTCGAAAATTAATCTAATTGCGTCTCACAACCACGACATGCATATGCTTGAGTTGCAACCGTTCGTTCTACTGAACACTTGTCAATTTTAAAAGCTAGAGACGAAAGACCTGATAGTGTTAGATCGCTTAAGCAAGACGCTAGTGGGGACGCATTTGGAACAGAAACAAAACTCGGTAAAAGGACTGACCGATTTAGATGCCGAAGCCATTATTTAAATCTCACCTCGGAAAAATGTCGATAGCGAGCATCGTGGTCTTGATAAAACTACTTTGTGCACTTTGAGCAACTAATTTGTGCACCAACGATATTTAATAAATTAAACAGCGTTTTTGAAAATGCAGGGCGTTATGTACCTAACTATTTACCTGACCAACCTTGGTGTGACTCGAGTGATACTAATATAGATCTGAATGATAATATCGTTGGCACGGTGGACTTGAAGCGTATTGTCCAGATTTTGTTTCAGAAGAAGTTGCTTTCCTTACTGAAGAAGCTGCAAGTTTATCCGAGAACGAGAAGATAGAGGAGAATAATTGCCAATACAGACGAATTGAACTAATGGACAACGAAAGGTTTGTTCTCGAACGTGTCCAAAGTTGAAGATACGAAATTTCAAATTGAGGTTACTCAAGATAGTGAATTGTATTCGTGTTCAAAGCAAGACGAATTGAAAGTTTGATCATGAGGGTAGAGAGCTTTTCTGGAGCTGCCAAAATTACGCCTTAATACCACGATCGCTAATGTTTTATAATAATACAAACAATAAAGGATTTGAGCCGCTTTTGCCTGCGAAATATGAAACAACTGCCAACGAAAACGCTAGTATGGATTTGCATCGCATTTATACTAATAATGGTTGTTTCAAATTGCGCGGGTTTTTTAAGAATAAGTAAAATATAGATGACGCACTGAATTCGTCTGGGTATTTTGAGATTTAAGAAGTGTGATGTATGACATTTATAAAAATGGCTTCGTACACGATACAACAACGCATTCAAATTGTTGAATAATTTTATGAAAATCGGCGTTCTGTGAAAAGTGCTTTTAGAAAACTACATGAATTTTATGGTTTACATAATCGTCCAGCTGAAAGCACTATTGGCCGAATTATTAAAAAATTTTAAGAGACCGGTTCGGTGGAAGATCAAAAAAGTGAAAAATACAGTCGTGGTCGTTCACAAGAAAATATTGATTTGGTTCGTGATATTGTTGCTGAAGATGCTAAAATGTCCATTAGACGACGTTCACAACAAGTTGGACTTAGTGGTTCAACAACATGGCGTATTTTGCACAAGGATTTAGCTTCGAAGGCATATAAGGGTTCAAATAACACAGGCACTAAATCCATTAGATCATTTAAAACGTCGTTCATTTGTCAATTTCATCAATAAACCAATTTTTCTCAAAAAATCATGTTTTTCGATGAGGCACATTTTGAATTTGAAAGCTATGTTAATAAACAAAATTGTCGTATCTGGGGTGAGGAAAATCCACGAATTATTCATGAGAAACCTATGCATTTTAAACGGTTACTATTTGGTGTGCATTATGGTCAGGTGGTGTAATTGGACCTTACTTCTTTGAAAATGCTGCTGGTGAAGCTGTAACTATCAATGGTGATCGATATCGTCGGATGATAACCGAATTTTTTGTGGCCTAAATTAATGAATATTGATCTAGAGGATATTTCGTTTCAACAGGATGGCGCTACATCTCACTCTGCACAAGAAACAATTGCTTTATCGAGAGAAATATTTCCTGGACGTGTAATCTCAAGAAACGGTCATGTTAATTGGCCACCTAGATCATGTGATTTGACTTCATTAGACTATTTTCTTTGAGGTTATGTGAAAAGTCAGGTTTATAAAAACAATCCACAATCGATTCCCGCTTTGAAAGATGAAATTATTGGTGTCATTGGTGAGATACAGCCTCAATTATGTCAAAATGTCATTAAAAATTTTAACAAAAAAGTGGACGTCTGTGGAGCTGCAAGAGGAGGCCATTTGGCAGATATTAGTTTTTACATATAAATGTCATTAGTGATACTTCAATTACCAATAAAAAGTTTTTGAAAATGAATGCAAATTATGTCTTATTTATTGTTAAAAAAACGCGCAATTTGACACACCCTATAGTAACATTGATGAAATTACTCGCTTCCACACAATCCCAGATAAGGTAATTCAAGAAGATCGAAATGAATTGCTTTCACCTCGAGGTGCAGTTCAAAGCGCCTTTTGGGTTTTTTTATACGACGACATTTTATATCTTGTTGATGTGAATGAAGAAACAATTTTCAAAGAGGCAACTAATGTAAATGCTGTTGAAAGTATTAAGGATATTGTACGAGCTACACTTCACGACAGTAAGCATAATATATCAATATGGAAAGTTGAATCACATGTTTCACGGCCTACACGCTCGCTTAAAGGTCGAGTCGCAAAAAAGTCTAGTTCATACACCAAAAAATCCAACATTCGCTTCAAAACAACTACTGGGAGACTTCAAGAAGCGCATGATAATGTTAACACACTACTTGATCTTAAACATATCGACTTGATCGTCACATTTAATAGTATTTTTGATATAATTAAAACCGAATCAAATGACAGACTGAACGTACTTGCAGAAGTTGCAGATCAACAGAATAAATTGGATGAAAATTGTAATACAACGAATTCTAAATATAAGAGATCCTATTTCAAAGGATCGCAGAAAATGCTTGCTACCAAATGTTGCTATGTAATTGACAACAGACACGAAGTTGCAGTGCGAACTGCACTTGATGCCAAAGATGAAAGCTCCATTCCATTTAAAAAGCGTAAAAATTACCCCTATTGTATGGACGATCATATCATAATTAAAAAATTTAGTGAACAACCACCGAGCCTTCGAAACGTAAAATGAACAAACGACATAAACAGCAACCGTTACATCACAAAATCAGTGAACAGCTTGAGTCGATTAATCAAGTGGACTGACAAAAAGACGAAACATTAAGAAAAGTATGTTGTAAAAAATGTTTTAATGATTCCCAGTTAGATAGAAGCCATCCAAACATAGCGTAGTACAACTGGAGCTCGGCAAATTCAACCCTGTAAATAAGTTGTACTACACTTATGTTTGAATGGCCTCTGTCTAACTTGGGATCATTGAAACATTTTTTACAACATACTTTTCTTAATGTTTTGTCTTTTTGTCGGTCCACTTGATTAATAGACTCAAGCTGTTCAATGATTTTGTGATGTAACGGTTCCTGTTTATGTCGTTTGTTCATTTTACGTTTCGAAGGCTCGTTGGTTGTTCCAGGGCCGGGACCAGGTTTATGGGCCCTGGGGCAGGGATTTAGAGGGCCCTCTCCCACTAAATACTATAATAAACTAGTAAAGTTTTTGAAATTTTGTTGTCACTTAAAAATAAAATAAAAATTAATTTTATGGCGACTTATCTCAGAAGTAAAGAACATAATATTTAAAGATATGCAGAATTAATAATTATATATACTTGTTAATAAATTATTTATTCATACATACTTATATTTCATCTTGTAGCGACCCATCTAATAACCGGATAGAACCAGGGATTCCCGCCGTATCGAATAGACCCGCCGAGCCTTGAGAAGTAAGAGACAGAGCAGTACGGCTCCAACGGTCCGCGATAATGCGAGATCTTTGCGTGCAGCTAAATAACTATGTGACTTTGTTTAGTATTTGAGTATATTTTTTGTCTTTACATTTATTTAGTTCGGTACTCAATGTACCTGTTTGTAATAAAAAGCATTTAACAACAAGTTCAAATCTACAAATTATTTTGCTCTACCGACGCTACATAAGTAAATGGCGCCCAACGTGGAGTTGTTTGTTTAAATGCGTATAAAAATTAAATTGCGTTCGAATACGAATAACTGATAACAAATCTTAACTTTGCACTTGTATAATTATTGTGGATGTAATTCGTTAAACGCGAGTGTTTTCGTTTAATGTGTTATAAAAATTAAGCAAGTGAAAGTGATGATGATGCTAACCTGCTTGATCTCCAGACAGGATTACTACAAGGGTGGATACTTGTTATTCTACAACGGATGTCGTTCAAGGGCAAAGAGGTACATTAGCTGTTTCGTATGTAAACAACATTGCTTTCTGTTTAATTTTATACAAAGCTGCAACAAAAGGTAAGCGTAATTTTATACATTGAGTATCCACAAATACGACGATTGATGAAAAGCTTTTGCTTGCTTTAAAAACTTTGTATACATTTTAACAGTAAAAAACGGAAAGTGACAGATAACAGTATTTTAAGAAGCTGACGATTGCATTGTTTACGTTATGCTGCCTAAAAAGAAGGTAACTAACGCAGACGCAGACGCAGGCGTTTCTGAAGGGAATGTTCCTTTTATAACAGTGTCACAATCACAATTTAAAGACTTGATAAACGAAATTCGGGAATCTTCAAAAGCTGTTAACGAAGAACTTTTAAATCAATTATCACGTGAGCAAATTCTGTCGCTTGATACGTCGGTACTTTCTTTTTCTCAAGTGAGTAATTCAGGAAATTTCACTAAATGTACGGCTCGTTTTAACGAAAAGCGGACGAGGATGTGGACGCATTTTTGGATAACGTTCAAACTTTTAAAGAGTGTTCTAACGTATCAGACATACACGCTTTACGCGGTTTATCCATCGTGTTAGAAGGCAACGCGGCAACATGGTGGTTGGGTGTGAAACCTTCGATAAAAACGTGGGCAGAAGCGGTGAAATCTTTAAAAGCAGCATATTCAAAAAAACTTCTTTCATCTTTAGTTTTTCGAGAAATTTTTTCGAAAGAACAGAACGCAGATGAACAGAGTGAATATTTTATTTGTCGTATACGCTCGCTTACAGCTCAGTTACCATATACGTTACCTACAGAAGCGGAGTTAGATATTATATATGGGCTCCTGAATCGTAAAGTTAGAAAACGACTTTTACGTCATGATTTTAAAGGGTTCGATGATTTTCTTGAACGTACTCGAGATATTGAGAGATCTTTACAAGATTTACCTTTGACAAGGAAAATCCAGACTGAGAACGTTGCTGATAGCCTTTTACGTAAAAAGAATATCAGATTGAAATGTGCGTATTGTAAAAATTTTGGACACAATCGCGATGATTGTCAGAAACTAGCAAGGAAAGAAGCTTCCAATAGTACTGAAAAAGTAGTTACTACATCTACTCTTCCAGCCGATTAAAATAAAATATCTTGTTATGGGTGTGGTACTCCGGGTGTCATAAGAGCAAAATGTCCTAAATGTCAAAATAGTGTTTCCACGAATGTAAATACTTGCACGACAATATTTTATCAAGTTTTTGTTCCTACTTCAGAAACTTGCAGACCACTATTACGTATTTCGATTGATGGCATTGAAGGAACGGGTTTCGCCGACTCTGGTGCTCAAGTTAGTATTGCGGGACACACGCTATATCAAGTATTGAAGCAAAAAGGCCACAAGTTTGCAGAAGTTTCTGCAAGACTTTCTTTTGCCGATGGAAAATGTTTTGACGAAAAAGTGTTAAAAACAGAGGCTGATGTAGTTCTTCAAGGAAAAACAATTCCTACAGAATTCATGGTTTTACCAAAAGAAAATAGCAATAGTACTCTTTTGGGCATTGATTTTTTGAAAAAGGCCAATATTGTACTAAATGTTCCTAACCAATCGTGGTATTTTGTCGAGGAAGGTTCTGAACATTTTAAATTTGACGAAAGTAAAGGAAAAACTAGTAGTTTACCAGTCTGTGAAATAACAGAGCATAGTTTGCGTATTGAGGAAGGTGATACACTGACAGTTGATCAGAAGCACAAATTTAATAAACTTCTTGCGGATCACGATAAAATTTTCAAGTCAGGGGGAGCTCCTACAGATTTAACGGTACATCGTATTAAAACTATTGATCATGTGCCAATCTCGACACCTCCTTGCCATATTTCCGGCCCCAAGAAAGAATTCCTGAAAGCCGAATTAGACAGATTACTTGCCGAGGGAATTATTGAAGAGTGCGACTCTCCGTAGTCAAGCCCGGTGGTTTTAGTGTTAAAACCAGGTGGATCAAACCGCTTATGCATTGACTAGCGACTTTTAAATAAAATTACGGTCTCTGACACATATCCTATGTCTAACATAGATGAATTGTTGCATACAACCAAGAGAACGCCGTTTATGTCTACCATCGATTTACAATCGGGTTACCTCCAGGTATCTATGGCTCCAGAAGACAAGGACAAAACGTGCTTCACTACTCCTTTTGGAACCTTCCGGTGGAATCGGATGCCGTTTGGTTTAAAGACAGCTCCTGCGACTTTTGTGCGGTTAATGGACAGATTTCGTGCGGGACTCGGGGACATATTGATATGTGTACTTGGACGATGTTTTGATCCTATCAGAGACTTTTGAACAGCATATCGACGATATTGCTGCGGTGTTTAAGAGACTACAATTATTTCAGTTGCGAGCTCGCCGTGATAAGTGTTATTTCATGCGGAAGTCCGTGAAATACCTAGGAGATTTAATTACAGCAGAAGGTATTCGCGTGGACGATACTAAAGTTGCCGCTATTAAAGACATAGTGCCGCCTTCGAGCACAAAACAAGTGAAATCGTTTGTCCAAACGTGTTCATGGTATCGAAAGTTTATACCAGACTTTTCTGACGTTGCACGTCCGCTGATAAACTTGTTAAGGAAAAATGCCGTGATTCAGTTCGGGGAAAAACACGTAGCTTTTGAGACTTTAAAATCGAAACTTACAAGCACTCCTATCCTAATTCAAGCTGACTTGTCTAAATCCTTTGTGTTGCGCACTGACGCTAGTGATTATGCGCTCGGAGCATGTTTACTACAGGGGAAGGGCAACGATGAACGCCCCATTGAATACGCTAGTCGCTTGTTGACTAGCGCCGAAAGAAACTACTCTACAGTCGAAAGAGAGGCTCTTGCTGTAGTGTGGAGTGTAGAAAAATTTCGAACGTATCTTGAAGGTGCTGAGGTTGTTATAGCTTCTGATTGTCAGCCACTTCAATGGCTGTTGACTATAAAAACGCCTTCAGGACAACTTGCCAGATGGGCATTGCGAATTCAAGGGTTAAACATGAAAATAGTTTACACCCCGGGAAAGTTGAACGTTCTTGCTGATGGTTTATCTAGATCATTTTGTTCGCATAAGGTACACGACCGATTGTTCTATATGTTTCGTAACAGTGGAAGTGTTTACGGTTGGCTCAGAAACTTTTCGCGAGAAGCAAATGGGTGATCTAGAGCTTAAAAAAATTATAGAAGCCTTGAAAACGATGAGGCCCTAGAACTCGATAGATGGTCCGAGAGAGGTTTTATCATTTCGAATGGGATTTTACACCATTTCGACTCAGACTGAAATATAGAAGACCCCAGGTTGGTCATTCCCGCTAATTATCGTTCCGAAATTTTAAAAGAATACCATGACGTTGCTAAGGCTGGTCATTACGGCGTAGATCGAACTTTTCAGAAGATTGCTTCAAAATATTATTTTTCGGTCATGAGAAGATTTATCGCAGACTACGTGAAAAATTGCGTAGCCTGTCAAAAATATAAAGTAACAAACCTTAAGCCCGCTGGGTTGTTGCAAACTCCTGCTCCGGCCCAACGATTTGAGACTATGGCAGTGGATTTATTTGGTCCCTTACCGGAGACTAAAAACGGCAACCGATGGATTTTAATATGTGAAGATACCGCTTCTAAGTGGGTAGAACTTTTTGCTCTTGAAACGGCTTCCGCAGATGCTTGTGCGAAAGTGTTGATCGAGGAAATATTCCTTCGGTACGGAACAGCTAGGAAACTAGTTAGCGATAACGGTGTGCAGTTCATAAGTGAAGTTTTCCAGAAAGTCACTTATTGTTTTGGGATAAAAACGCCCTTCATTCCGATGTATCACGCAGAGAGTAACCCCATAGAGCAAAAGGATAGAGATCTGAAAACTCAATTATCTATTTTGGTACAGAACGAACATACTACTTGGGACGATCATCTCGCTAGTATACGTTTTGCTTTAAATTCTACTAGTACGGAAGCCACTGGTTATACACCCGCTTATCTTACTTTTGGAAGGGAGATACGCGCACCCATGGATGCTGTTCATGATTTTAGAAAAGTGGTCGAAGCCGAAAATTTTGTTCCGCAAATAACTTCGTACCTAAAGAAATTAGGATGTTCTCTTACTGATGCCAAACAATGTATCAAGCGTCAGCAAGATCAGCGAAAGAAATTTTGTGACAAGGGACGTCGAACCGAAGTCTTTTTACCCGGTGATAGAGTTTTGGTGAAATCACATGTGCTAAGCAGCGCCAAGAGAAACTTCACGTCGAAGTTTGCTCCTCGAAGGGATGGACCTTATGTTATTTCAAAAGCGGTCACGCCAACTACTTACCTTGTGTGCACCCCAAGTGAACCGAAAACGGAAATAGGGAGATATCACATCAGAAACTTAACTCGGTTTGTTGAACCCTCGGGAACGTATGTTTCACCGACACCGGTAATTCCTAAATGTCGACGAGGTCGGCCCAGAAAGAAGCTCGTTATATCTGATCCTGAACCGCCCACAGTGACCGTAGTGCAGTTCAGAGGGAGAGTGTGTAGCGACCCATCTAATAACCGGATAGAACCAGGGATTCCCGCCGTATCGAATAGCACTCGCTGAGCCTTGAGAAGTACGAGACAGAGCAATACGGCTCCAACGGTCCGCGATAATGCGAGATCTCCGCGTGCAGCTAAATAACTATGTGACTTTGTTTAGTATTTGATTATATTTGTTGTCTTTACATTTATTTAGTTCAGTACTCAATGTACCTGTTTGTAATAAAAGCATTTAGCAACAAGTTCGAATCTACAAATTATTTTGCTCTACCGACGCTACAATCTACAAAATTGAAACTTAAAATTAAAAATTTACTTTTCTAGCTTTCTTATTTGCAAATTCATTTATCACACTTTCAAAATTAATTTCTTTTGCTAATTTATTTTCCAAGCAAATCATGCCTAAAGACGTCAGTCTGACCTGTCCCATTGTTGATCTGTGCATATTCTTTAAACGAGACATTGCATTAAAAGACCTAAAAACACATTGCGTTGTCAAAATTTAAATAAAACAGTTTAACTAAAAAACTAATTACTATATTTTGTTATATGCAATACTATTCTTTTATTACCTTTCGCCTTGTGCCACTGTAACAGGAAGTGTGCAAAAAATTCTGAGTGCAACGCACACATTGGGAAAAATCTCAGATAAATTTTCTTCCTTTAACTTGTTTAAAAGTTCAAGGGGAAGCAAAAAATTATTCCCAAAATTAGTCTCGCGAATGATCTTCAATTGAACTAATTGGTCTTTTAATTTTTGAGAAACATCATTTTTATATGTTTTGATGAACTCCTCACATTTTGTGTTAATTTGTTCTTCAGTCAGTCCCAAATATTTCCAATCGAAAGAAAATGTGTCATTGATTGAATTTGCAACCTCATATCGCACTCTTATTTCAGTTAAAAGTTTGTCAATAATTACATTAAAAACATTAATTCTAAATTTGTCATAAGGACCCGTTATTTCAATTTTTTCGTCAGTTTCAGATTCATCTGCAAATCTTTTCCTTTTAATTGTTCTTTTTGTTTGCTATCTGTGCTATTCATTGTTGTTGATTTTTCCTGAGTATGAGTCTTAATTCCAATTTGCTTACACACAGTTTTGCATTCATTTAAAATTGCTGGCCACTTGTCTCTAAGTTTTTCTAGATCTTTAATAAGACCATCAATGTAAATTACTTCTTTATCAATACTTACTTCACAATTCTGAAGAACACTATTTCTATAATCAATCAGAGACAAGACTTCGAACCAAATTGAGGCCATTAAAACACACTCTATTGATGAAATATACTTAATGCAACCATTTACTTCTGCCCTTTTTTCTGCTGCCAGATCAGTAGAAAGCTCGGGTAAGTGTTTTGCAAATGGTTTTACACTTTTGACACGAGCACTTCATCTCGTTGATGATTGCGAGTGAAGAGATTCTCCTATTTCAGTTTCAAAGTAGCCCAGCGATTCACTAAAACTGCAAACAATGTATACACCTTTTGAACGGCACCGAAAAAAGTTATCGACACAGCATTCAGCTGCATGCTTTCCACATAAATTTAAACTGTCGCATGCACATGGAGAATATATTGCTAAATTGTTCCTTTCCATCAAATAGGCCTGTACACCTTTAAATCTGCCACTCATATTTGCGGCATTATCATACCCTTGGCCGCGGCAGTCAGAAATTTGTATGTTGTTATCTTTTAGAGTTGTAAGTATCATTTTGGCAATTAAATGACGTCTTTCCATTCATGTTGATAAACTCAAAAAATCTCTCTTGAATATAAAATTGAGCATTACTGTTCAAACGAACATATCTCAAAATAAAGACATGTTGCTCCAAATATGAGGTGTCAGGAGTTGAGTCTACCATTAAGGCATAGTATTTTCCCATTTTCAGTTTATGAAGTATTGCTTTTTTAATAGTTTCTCCACATAATTGAACAAACTCATTTTGAATTTTGTTGGAAAGATACGTTACTTGGAGCTTTTTATTTCCTTCTTGTGCTTCTTTAACTTTTGTTAAGTGTTCTTTTAGGACTTTATCGTAGTTACTTAAAAGTTCTAACATACCCAAAAAATTTTCATTATTTGGGTCACCAATCCGATCAGAGTCTCCCCTAAGTGCAAGGCCTCTCTCACCCAAAAAAAAAGAATTACATCTAATATCCGATACAGTAACTTTTTCCACACTAATATCTCACTCTGCAACTCTTGTAGTACTTGTTGGTCAATTAACTTGCCCGTTGAGAGACGTTTTTCCAAACACCGCCATCCAACTGTAACGGCTTAGGTTCAGTTACTGTTTACGATAAAAATCTTTGCTAAAGGCAACTACTGATTAATCGCGTTGAATTTCGATTATATCAGCTATTTAAAGCATCAATACCAGTTACTATAATAAGACCTTATCTGCAGGGATTTCGTGGGTTCTTTGATGTATTCCTGTAATTACAACTGAGACCCTTGCTACGAATGAAGAGTGAATTACTTCTAACTTATCATAAGTTGTCAAAAATACAATTCAAATTAACTATCATGTTTACTAAATCATTATAAAAAAATTTGCAAGTGTATGGGCTATCTCAAGTTACAGGCTGTAAATAATATATGTACAAATATTTTTATTCAGTAAATAAATATTTAGTCACTTTTAGGATATCATAACAAATTATTTACTTGAACAAGAAGTAGTAAATAAAATGAGCTCATTTCTAACAAAAATCTTGTTAGTTATAAATTAAAAAAATTAATATGATATTATTGGAATAAATTAAATCAAACTCATAAAGCTGAAGGCTTTTAGTTTAGTAGAGTAAATCATTTGTTCAGTTTTAAATTAAATGCATAAAAATAAATACCTGTTGACAGATGAGCTATTAATAGATAACCAGAGCAGGTCAATCACCTTGACGACAGATTTCTTAGTTCTTGCCCGAACACATTAATTATTGCTGATAACCTTGACCCTTGTAGACACCTTGAAAAGATTACTGTAAATTAACAACAATTTAAATGTGAACAAATAAAATATAAATAAACATAGTCTTATACTGCAGACTAATGTATTACATAAAACGCCCATTCGAGGTTTCTAAACGGCCTACTTGAATAGTTGGCATATAGAAATGAAGTTCCATTTCTTTTTGTACCAATCTGCCTTAGTGAAAATCTCCCCTAAGCTGCTTGCAAAGGCAAGTATCCGACAAATTACTAGAAACAACTTTCCAGTTGCCGGGCTTGGATAAATCACACAGGTGGCCGAATAAAACCATCGGTCGCAACAATAAATTAAATGATCACATTTCCATGTTAGCTGACCTTGCCATGAGTGCTATAATATAAAATGCAGGTAAACAAATAAATAATAATAAAATTCCACATACCCCTATCTGGCTACTCAGAATATAATTTCCTATCAAATATAAAAAATATTTGATATTCTGGTAATGGCGTCGCCACAAAGAAAATGATGCTCGACCCATCGTTAAAGGTGCTTAAAACAGGAAAATTCAGAAGAAGGGTCTACCCATATCTAACTTATGTCGCAGAATACAACAACACATCTATAACTCCCTACTACAACTTGTAATTATGACAGAGAAAACCTACTCTTTGTCTAACATAATAGGAAAGCCTTGTGTGTTTAAAGTTGCCTAACTAACATATTCTTTTAATATAACGCATATATGGTTGACTAACCAAAGAATTAGTGACGGTGCAACTGATCCGTTACACAACATAACACTTTTTGTGACTATTATTAGATTCATGTTCTTTTACTTTATCATAAAGTTTTCGCCAAATGTTGCAAATGCCGATTTTGTATTAGCAGGACCAGAATAAAATACTCTACAGGTAAAGCAGTGTAAAGTACTTTGCTTTTGGCTCCATACCAACCAGTCACGTGATATTTGCTTACCATTTTTTCAATTCCTTTTTCAGAATGATTACTGGAAAATTTCTTCCAGTTGAATCAGTAGGAAATTTCAGTGGATATTTTGCAGGACTTTTTTCAACTATTGACTGCACGTCTTCTGACGAAAGAGTTTCTCTGAGTATTTCACCTAAATCAACACCACAGCTTTTTTTAGCGTCTTTAGAATGAATCACAGACTTATTTTGATTTTTTTTTGTTTTTTGGAATGGTGAGCGAAATTTGCTTTTGTATTTGTTTGCTGTTCTTGTAAGGGGTCGATAGCAATGTCTGTTTGTTATTGTGTTTGTGTCGTCTGTTGTTTTTGGGAATTCTGGGAGTTGGGAATGTTGTTTGCTACTGTTTCAAAGTTAATAGCATTTTCAGAATTATCAAAGACTTCGCTGTTGTCGGCGGTTTCAAATTCTAGCGTTGATTTATCCACGTTTTTTGTTGATGGTATGACAAACTGGGAAATTGATATTTAGCCTCGTTTCAAGATAGCATCTTTTGCTGTTTTCTCTTTCCGTTTTTGAGAGCCTGATTTTTGATGGTACATTTTGAAATTCGAAATCTCCTGGAAGAGATTGAAATTGATATTGATTGATTTTTTTATGAATAAAATTACAAAAGTGAAAAACTGATAATAATATAATGTAATATGTAAACTGGTTTGCTTAACCATTGGTGCGACAAGTACTTCCATTTAAAATTAAAAAATTTAATTTTCATCACGGTGATGACATCACCAGTAGTTTTTATTATTTAAAAAATACATCTCAAATGTCAAAATGTCATGCTCTTAAAGAATAATCTAACTATTTCATGTTCCATTTAATAAAAAACTGTTGATTTAATTATTAATTAACGTTGGTTGACTTTTTAAAAACTTAAACTTTCTGTGATTTAAGTGTTTGAATTAAATAGAGAAAATTTTAACACTAATACACTATTAAATACTTCACCTTAATTGAAAACATATTTCTTTTGTTTGATTGATTTATCAGTTAATTTTTATTATTTCTAATTCACTACGAATCTATGATTATGAGATCATATGTTTATTCAAACAAATAGATAAGTAATATTTTGAGTCCCCTATATAATTTCAAGCACTGAATCATTTCATTATAAATTATAACTGATACTTCAATTGTAACTGCTGTGTAATGATATTATAATCAAACAAAAACAAAATTGCTTTGTAAATTAAGTGCATCGCGTCCATATTGAGAGTTGAACTCACTCACCTTACTATTGAATGTAGACTATTGAAGTAGAATTTACACATATTAAAGTATTAAACATGATAAAACAGTCAAACTTTATAGTACTGTAAATTACACTGTAATAATAGTTTTCTAATTATTAACTATTAAAAATGTTTGTGAACAGAAAGCACAAGCATTTATGCACAATAAAACACTTTTATCACCATTCACCAACAATTTTTGTTGTATACTGGCCTTATTACCTGGCCGTGGCTGATGTTGGGGGTCGGTGTGCGGGTGCAACGGTACAAGTGACGGTAGGGTAAGGTATGATCTGTTTTTTCAACACGTTACACGTCGGTCAAATGTCGCCCTTGTTTTGTCTGTAACACATGAAATCGTCCCATCTTATTTCTTATATTAGCAATTATAATTTTAATTCAAAAGTATTTAAAATGCATATTTAGAGCATAATAGGTATAGGTGTATGGTGTATGAGTTATTTAACATTATATTCGTATTAGAATTCATGATACAAATTATTATTATTATTATTATTATTATTATTATTATTATTATTATTATTATTATTATTATTATTATTATTATTATTATTATTATTATTATTATTATTATTATTATTATTATTATTATTATTATAATTCTGTATTATCTATCAAAGTTGTAGTGCCGTGGCTTGGCTGATAACTTGAGATGCAAGCCATTAGATTTTACAGTTTTACAAATAATGTCGTTGTATAGCGCTTCTGGGCAGTGACGTTTTTAACATAGGGCAAATCGGTGCAATATACCGACGGGCTCGAACTCTAACGGGTCCTTTGTAGTAGAATTAACGTGTCCTTTGTAGCAGAATTTAACAATTTAGTTAACAGCCCGGGCCCTTAGTAATGGATCTTAAAAACGCTACTGTTTCTGGGCCCCTTAAGTGGTGCTGGGCCCTGGGGTAAATGTCCCCCCCCTGCCCCCCCCCACCCCTGAGCACGGCCCAGGGCTGTTCGCTAAATTTTTTAATAATGATATGATCGTCCATAAAATAGGGGTAATTTTTACGCTTTTTAAATGGAATAGAGCTTTCATCTTTGGCATCAAGTGTAGTTCGCATTGCAACTTCGTGTCTGTTGTCAGTTACATAGCAACATTCGGTAGCAAGCATTTTCTGCGATCCTTTGGAATAGGATCTCCTATATTTAGAATTCGTTGTGTTACAATTTTCATCCAATTTATTCTGTTAATCTGCAACTTCTGCAAGAACGTTCAGTCTATCGTTTGATTTGGTTTTAATTATATCAAGAATACTATTAAATGTAACGATCAAGTCGATACGTTTAACATCAAGTAGTGTTAAGGTGTATGAATTTCTACGATATGTTATAAAACTTTTGAGTGCCGCTTATACGTAACGCTCCCCACCTTGCTAGTTTTATACGCTGTATTACTGCGGATGCTCGGTTTCTTGCTTGCTGACCACCAACCTGTAAAGATGCTCTCGAATGTATAGGGCTGAATAAAAATCAATATTTATTTAACTAGTGTTAGTTTTGTGTGTTATAAAAGAGCATGAAGAAAAGTCACAGGTAACGAGCATTTTAATTCACTCAAACAATTCGCCATTCTATGAATGGCTGGTCCTTCAAGCTAAACAAGGGCATAGAAAACAATTTCTACTACCATTTACAAGAGGGCTTCTACGGCTCCCAACATGTTTCTTCGAGTCCAAATGTTTAATTGGTGTTATCAACCGTTAAACTGCACCACGCTATGAAAATACATTTCGTTATTAAATTAGTTTTAACGTTACGATTGCATTTAACACAAGTTTAAACGCAACGAAACGATTTCTACTTCAGTCGTACACAAGCTATGATTGAAAACAACGTTCAAATTTGCATTATAATTTAACCAGAAGTGTTAAAAACTCAAACATACGTATTGCTGTAACAATTCAAATCACATACAAATTATTTGTAATATTACGGCGGAAAGCAGAAGGTCAACACATTCGTCGTCCTTGCTATTAAACCTGTCAATCCACATCAAGGGGTTGCTTCTATTTTTAAACTACACGTTTTATCGATTTCTCTCGCGCGTATTACGGGTTTGAAATACCTTCTCACTTATGCATCAACCAGTTTTATTTAACCTCAGGAAAGCTACAAGTAAGTTTTTACTAATTGAGTTAGGGTATTATTCCAGTGGCTCTCAAACTTTTAGATAATTTTGATTATTGTTGTACTATAAAGTAAATGTACTTTATTTATTTCTCAGCAATTATTAATTACATATTTATGATTATTTGCTTGTTTATCATTCAAATTGCCAATCAATGCTTATTTCTTTCTTACTGGAAGTGAATATATAAAATTAATTACAAAGTAAGAATTCGGCATATTAATTGGGTTTGTTTACACACATTACAAAGCTTAAATTATATTTAAAAATGGCGACGCCTACAGTTCGACGCGGTCTAATCAAAGCAAAATTGACTCGTTTCAAAAATTACATTGATGCAATAAATACAAATGAAATTACAAATACTGATTTAATTGAAATACAAACACTCTTGGACGTCATCGGTTCTCTTTTAAGTGAATTTGAAAAGGTTCAGACTGAAATAACTACAACCGATAAATTAGAAAACGAATTAATTACCAATTTGAATTCGAAACCGATTTCTTTAGAAATATAGCTGCTATTAATTTTTAATTCAAAATTCTAATTTAGAAGGAATTCAAGCACCTCTTCAAAACACTCAAAATATCGCGTTTCAAATAAATCCTCAACCAATCTGAAATTTCCTGTGCTCTCCATTCCGCGATATAATGGTGACCTAGACAGCTGGTTGGAATTCAGACGGATTTACACGAGTTTGGTGCATGACCAGGAGTCCTAATCAGATATAGTCAAGGTACATTACTTGCGCGCCTCATTGACGGGTTCGGCGGCGGAGATTATCAAATCTTTAGAGTTTCGCGGGTCCAATTACGAAATTGCTTGGGCCAGCATATGTGACCGCTACAATGGCGCTCATTTGCTGCCTCACAAACACTTTGAATCAATTCTAAACATTGAACCTCTTTCCAAAGAGTCTGCATCAAAATTAAGAAATATTAAAGACGCTCTGTTCAAACACGTGACTGCATTAAAATCATTTGCTTCTTCAGAAACACTGTTTTCCACATATTTCTTTCCTCCCCTACCATTTTTAGTACCTCTTCGTTCTTAACTTTGTCTGTCGATCATATCTTCATCAATCGTCTGTAGCACCACATTTCAAAGGCTTCTACCTTTTTCTAGTCTGCTTCTCCTACTGTCCAGGCTTCACAGCCGTACAGTGCTGTGCCCCATACATATGTTTTAAGCTATCTTTTCCCTGTTTCTATGTTTGTTGTCTTTGAACACAGTAGTTGCTTTTTTTTGTTAAATGTAGCACGACCTTGTGCTAATCTTTGTTTTATATCTTTTGTGCTTTTCCCATCTTGCGTTATTTGGCTTCCTAGGTAGCAGAAATCCTTAACCTCTTGTAAGTTCGTGTTACATATTTGTATTTTTGCTTTAGATTTATAAATTAGATCGAGTAGGGAAAAATCTAATAGGAAATTTGACCAGATGAAGGAGACGCTGAGTGGGGTGAGAGAAATGAGTGTTGAATCGAATCGAAAATTTGACCAATTAAGCCAGGAATTAGGGGACAAAATAGAAAAATCGACGAGAGAATTTTCAGAGTTTAAAAATAGCCTGACGGTAAAAATGGGGGAAGTTGAAAATAGGGTAGATAAAAATGAGCGCGATATTCGAGGTTTAAATTTGGAAATAGGACAATTAAGGACTGATGTAAGGATTTTCTGTAAGGACGAGATTAATGCGAAAATGACTGAGGTAACGGACTCATGTAAGGATCAGTTAGGTCGGGTTGAGAGAGAAGTAACCGGGATTAAGCACAATATAGCGACTTTAATGGGGGATGGTATGAGGTTTGTAACAGGTAATGTGTCTTTAGAGCAGCAGATGAAGTTTTATGGGGATAGTAGAGTTAACCCGCAAATATTTATTAATAACGTTAGAAGTTTAATAAATAACTTATACGATAAACAGGCAAAGTTAAATGTTGTAAAAGCTTTACTAAAAGATCATGCTGAAGCTTGGTATAATTTAATAGGACAGGAAATTGACACCTACACGGACTTTGAGGACAGATTTTTAAAACACTATTGGAGTGTACGAGATGACTTAATCACGGGGAAATTTAAGGGAGAATTTTTAGGAAGTAGGGAGCAATATGCTATACGAAAGTATAGCATAGCGAAGCAACTAAACCCACCACTGACGGACCGACAAATTATAAAATATTTGTCGCGACATTTCGAGGTTGAGGTAAGACAACACGTAGCACTACAAAACATAGTGGACAGAGAGATGTTTCTGGAGTACCTGCAGAGGTACGATGGCGTGAGTAGTGGACGACCTCGGGAACTTAGGGAAAGACAAATAAACACGGTTAGATTCGACAGTAGACGGGACAATTACGCTAGACGGGGGAATTATGTATATCAGCGACAAAATTGGGAACCTTGACGGCCATATTTTAGAAGCAACAGTTTAGGAAGGGGACCTGCACCGAGACCGGGACCTACAAGACAGAACAGTTCACCGGACATCCGGGGACTGCAAATACAAACACGGAACGAGTGAAAACGCTTAGGAAATACGCTGAAGTGACAGCTAGACCAGGACCGAGTAGGGAAAACACCTAGACAGGATTTTTAAGGCAGGACAAACCACTAGAAATCACTGTGTACAAATATGAACATCCCAGAGGATTTTTAAAAATTGAAGAAGAAATTGAGCCAGAAATAGTAGAAAAATTTTGTTTGCCCATAATAGAAATTAAAATTTTTGAGAAAAATTTAGGAGCATTATTAGATTCAGGAGCTGAGTTTGGTATCGGAGGAATTCGTCAATGAGGTTAAAGATAAAGTGTGTGACAGGATAATGCCAATAAAAAGAAGTCACCTGGTTGCGCCGAATAAAAAACGATTTGCTGTTGTGAATAGTGTGGTTATTTTGAAGGTAGAGTTAGGTTCAGTAAGCTGTGAACAAGAATTTATAATTGTACCTGGGTTAAAGTTTAAAGAGATATTAGGGGTCGATTGCATGATGAAGTTAGGGGTTATAATAGATATGGAGAGGAAAATAGTTAGGATTGGGGATAGGATATTACCCTGGAAGGCAAGTTATGATGTCACAGAAGATGACATGTATTAATAGTATAGAGGGAGATGATGAAGAAGGGAGAGAGATCGACTCAGGGGAATATAGTGAAGAAAAGTTAGATGAGGTACAAGTAATAGTGAAAGAAAAAGCTGAACAAGTAGAGGTAGATTCAGGCGCAGAGTTAATAGTGGATAACGAATCAGAATTAAAAAAGTTAGTAGTAAAGACAGCATTATGTGACACACAAAAAGTAAATATAGGCATAAGTGAATTAAGGGGCAAAGATAATTTTGGCAATTCGAATTTGAAGTTGAAAGATTTTTGTGAAATGAATATTGTACATAAAAGGTCTAGAAGAGATAAAAAGTTTTGTATAGAGGGGAGATATAAAGATGTTGAAGTAGTATCGTTTGGTTTGTCCACAGAAAGGGAAAGTATAATACATGAGAAACAGACAAGTATAGGGAATGAAGAAGAAATATTTAAGAGTCAGGATAGTAGGGATAAGTTTATTTTATGTGAAGTAACAGGGACGATGAGTATAGAAATAGAAGGAGGAGAAATAGGGATGAAGAGTATTAGGATAGTTAGAAGAAAGACTTGGAGGATTAAGAAGAGAGTGAGATTTAAATAAGAAGATGAAACTTGATGAACAAAAGATAGAGATAGATGAATTTTAGTATAGAGGTAGAAGATAGAGATAGCGATAGGTATATAGAAAAGTAGAAGTAGAAATAGGATGATTATGGATAGGTGTATATAGAAAGTAGAGGTAGGTGTATAATAGAGTAAAATTTAAATAGATAGAAATAGGTGTATATAGAAGATTAGAAGTAAGTAGTTATAGAAAATAAAACTAGATATAGGATAAATATGGGAGATAGTTAGATATAGGTATAGAATTAGGTAGGTATAGTTAGAATAAGAATAGATAGGGATGATGGGAAAAGTTAAAAGTTATGAAGACTAAAGATAAAGAGAAAAGTACAAAAGATGTACGTAAAGAGTCAATAAAGGACTAAGGGGAAAATAAAAGAAGAAAATATAATAAAATAAGAGGGTGAAGAGTTAACAATAGATAAAAATAGTTAGGTAAAAGATAATGATAGGTGTGAATAGTTAATTATAAATAGAGATAGGTGTAGAGAGATAGAAATAAGTAGAGATAGGTGTAGAAAAAGATAGAAATAGGTAGATAAGTAGTGATAGGTTGAATAAATAAGTATAGGTAGTGTTAGGTGAGTAGATAGGTGTATAGAAATAGCAAGTAAGATTAAAATTAGAGTGTAGGTATTTAAATTCAGAAAAACCGGGAATAGTTTTTCTTAGAATTGAAATAGGGGGATTATGTAGTGGTTTTAAAGGGCTAAACCTACGTATAAACAAAGTAATTTCTAACACCCTGTATAAAGGAAACAACCAAAATTTACTTGCGATATTTATTCCAGTTAGTTCATTTTTAAGTATCAGGTATTAACAAAATTTTACAAATAATGAATAAAATTTAGTGAGGTTTGTAGAGAAAAGAATGATAGAAGTCAATGCAATTAATTTATTAATTTAATTGTGTTTAATTGAACGGTTATTTACGTATAATATGCATAAAAGCCTGTAAAAATCCAATTATACCAAGGTGAAACGCGTTGCTAAACAACAAATATATCGGTGGGGTTTAAATACGTGGAAAATCCAACTCGTAGAAGTGTTATTTAAAATGCTCGTTAAGATTAAACACCTGCAGAATTTTAAATGTCAAGTTCCATTTATTTTGTAGATAACAAACAAGGATTCTAAGGATTGTACAAACGGTTGGATGTTTTCGCATGAAACGCTAATGAGCGGTTATTTAAAGCACGTAAGTTTGGGGTCCACGTGGGTTAGATAGCAGATGGTCTGGAATATTGATTTCTACCACTCAAGCAAGGTGAGAAAGAGACGTAAAATATGCATAAGCAAGGGACAACGTTAGTATGGGCGGGATTTGTGAAACGTCAATACACAGTCTATTGGTCGATATTGTTAGTCGCACATTAGACCAGACACGGGGATATTGAACATTAATTTTCAAAAAAGATCGTAACGACGCGCTGAATTTCGACGATGTAGAAATCGGTTGAAACAAAATTTTAAGAACGTGTTATTTTAAATTACATTTTCACGGTAAGAGGGTCTGGAGAGGTTACAGTCGAAGCGTATAAATACTTGACGAATTAGCACGGCTCGCTCTCTTATTCCATCGTGGCCTTAGTATTTTGAACGCGTCAGATTACGTACCAAAGTTACCACGAGTTTGTAAGTATAATAAAATTATTTTAAATTATATGGTGTTAGCCTCAGAATTTATACGCGACTAGTGCCGAGTTTTCGTTTTTTTTATTTGAGGTAGCACATACATTTTTTAACAAACTCCTGTGGTGACGTTAAGTAACGTGGATCAAATTAAATAATTATGAAAGAAGTATAATTCATTTGGATTTGGAAATTGGATACACCGTGGAGGCAGCACAAGCAGCTCTACTTGGATGGGGTTCTTCTACTAATAGCTAGAAGCAGCCTGCAGAGCAGAGAGAAGCAAATACACGGCATCGGCAACGGAGCATAGATCTTCTAGAAATTCAAGGTAACGCTTTGAAATTGTGTTGTTATAAACTATGAAACTATGAATATTGGGTGACGTATGAGAGTGATTTTGAAGGTATTGTGCATTATTTTGCGTATTGAATATAATACGTATAACTAACTTTATTATGGTATTTAAATTGAAATTTGAAGGTGTATTTAAAGCTTATTAACGTTCCGTCAGGAAGTTAAATTTTGTGAAAAGTACATGGGTTGTTTTTTTTTTTAGTTTGTTGTAAGAGTATGCAAAGTATAAGGGCATACATTATTCATAATTAACTGGGTTATCATGAACTCACCATACTCCAGAGTTTACATAGATTTAAAATAAATTATAAAGACGGAATGAGAAATAAGGTATTTTTCAGGGCCCATTTACTCCGTGTACATTCTATGTGTTTGATAATTTAAATTAAAATACAGGACATTACAAACTAGGATTTATTGAAGTGTAACTTGATCATTGAAATGTGGATAATATTGAATTTTGTTTGTAAATAGTAAAAAAATAAAAGATTGTATGTTTGTTGTATTTTGTGGTTTTATTGGGAGTGTGCGTGAACGATAGAATATGAGAGTGAATCTAGATATCCAAGAGGAGGTCCAACTAAGCTAGCCGGAAGCTGTTGAAGAAGGCAATTGAACCTAGGAAGAGAAGAAGGAACGGGTAAGAAATTACAATTTTTTTTGTGAGTATTTAATTTCTATTATGTGCAATTTTCGAGTTTTGACAATTTAATAAAATTTTCGAATATATTTTTGTTGGTGAGGCTTTTATCAAAAGGTCCACGGCAATATATATATATATATATATATATATATATATATATATATTTGTAAATGGTTGTTTAATATTTTTTTGGGTATATAGTCCAAAATGATTAAAATAGATGATTAATTTGAAATAGGTTTATTTCAACTTGACGTTTCGGCACATACTTTGTGCCTTTTTCAAAAGCTATAAAAGAATGGAAATAGCAGAAATTATATAAATATACAGATGTAACTTACTTCAAGTATTAAACACAAGTAATTGAAATTAACACGAAAAAATGATTGACACTTAAAATTATATACAAAAATTATACAGTTCTGACAAAAAGGTAACGTTGGTAACAAGGATTCGTAGAATTGCAGTTTCAAAAATTGCAGGAGTACGTTACAGCATGGACAGTAATTTTAAAAAATACAGAAAGATATTGAATTAATGTAGGTGATGTTGGTGTTGTTTAAATTGACTCATATTATACAATGCAGAGTACATCTTATGAATATTGTCTACATCTAGTCTATTATTTATTGGATTTTGTTCTTTATTAATATGATAGGATTCTAAAAATAGCCTAATCTTGTAATTTGGTTCATTATCCAAAATGACAGCATCTTCAAAGAAAGGTTTGTGCTTGGTGGTATATACGTGGGAAGCTAAAGCACATTTATTGGAATTCTTACCACAATCACTTTTGTGCTGGGTCAAGCGATTTCTCAACCACTGACAAGTCTGTCCAATGTAACAGCTGTGACAGCTACATTCAATTTTGTAAACGATTTTACTATGGAGTGGTTTTAAAGTTTGTAAAGTAGGTTAGGTTGTTTAAGCAATCTTATTAATAGAGGAGTCAAAGTTTGGATGAAAGGAAGCTTTTTGTAAATAAAATTATTACGTTTGTGGCTATTGTTAGGTAACATGTTATTATAAATTAGTTTATGTAACAAAGATTTGGGGTATCCATTGTTTATTAAAGTGTTAAAAAGTAATTTTTTGTTTTTAGCGAAAAATTGTGGATCAGAGATCAATTCAATGCGGGAGCGTAGCGTTTTGACGGTGTTAATTATATGTTTGAAGGAGTGGTTTGAGAAGAAATTGACATATCTGGCTGAATTTGTAGGTTTGGTATAACAATAAAAAATTAATGAATTGTCATGTTCCCTAATGACTAAAACGTCCAGAAAAGGTAATTTACCATTAACCTCAACTTTAATACTAAATTTAAGGTGTTCATTGAAGTTGTTAAATATAGAAATAGTGTCATCAATATACTCAGGAGGAACGGAGCAGATGATATCATTTACATATTTTACTAGGAAAAACATCTGAAAGGGTAGTAGAGGTATAACTGAATCAAGCAAATTATCCATTACCATTTGAGCTATAATCGGAAATAGTGGGGAACGCGTCGGAGTACCAAATATTTGTAGGTAATATTTGTCTTGATAGACAAAATAGGTATTGTTAAAGACGAGATTAATGGAGGCAAGGAAGTAAGTTTCGGAAATCTTACAGTGAGGTTCGATTGAAGCCCATTTATTTTTAATGATGGATATAACTAGAGGTAGAGGAATATTTGTGAATAAAGATTTGACATCTAGAGAAACAAGTATATGATTTACGGGTAAACGGAAATTTTTAAATTTGTCTACAAAAGTAAAACTATCTTTAACATTGTAACCTTCTAAAGGGTAAGCAAGTTGTAGAATGCAATTAAGGAAGTTTGCTAATGAGTAAGTGGGAGTATTGATAGAGGAGATGATGGGTTTGAGAGAAAGAACGGGTTTGTGAATCTTGGGTAATCCATAATATTTTCCAGGAATAGAATTGTTGATGGTTAATTGTTTCTTTTCTAATTCATTGACCATACCTTTTTCGTGTAACATTTTTATGTGGTCATTAACTTTTTTTTGAGTGGTAAAGGTAGGATCTCTTTTGAGAAGTTTGTAAGTGGACATGTCGGATAGGAGAGATAGAGATTTTTCCAAATATTCCTGTTTATTCATAATAACTGTGACAGCCCCTTTGTCTGCCGTTGTGATGATAATTTCAGGGTGATCAGATAAGAATTTTTTAACTGTGTAAAATTGATAGTTGAGTAGATTATAATGGTGATTATTGTTTGGGTTGTTCGCGAAATTCATAATGATAGTTGTAATTCGGCCACGTAGAATGTCTTTTTGCTTTTGAGTTTGCTCTATGGTGTCAACTATAGATTCGACCCCTCCTAATAATTTACCTAGATGAATACGCGAGTTGTAGTCGAAGTGAACAGACGTATTTAAATGCGCTCTCTCTGTAATTATTATTGTAATTCTATAATTTATACAGTGAGTTCTAGTTTGATAGTTTATTTAGCGAATGTGTATTCACAACCCGTATTAACTTTCAACATGTCATTTTGAACATTCGCTCTGACCGGCCGGTACTTTTGTAGTTTGCTTATACAATTTATGCAATTTGATGACACAAAAGTGAACTCTAAATTTTAATAAAACTCGTATTGATAGTCTATTAGTGCATATTTTATCACCATGTGTTTAACAAGTGGTATGTACTTAGAGTAAAATTATATTACATTACAATAATCAGCGTTCAAACTGAGATATAGATATCATACATTTTTTTAAAATACTGTACATGCAATTAGTTTCATTTCAACGACTGATATTGCTATCTCTAAGATATAATTTCAAAATATATAATGAGTGCCTTAGATAGCCTTGAAAAAAAATTTCTTTCAACAATGCAGGAGTTTGAAGCTAAACTTGCAGCTGCCTCAAAGGCTCAATTATCAACTACTCACACATGTGTTCCATCTACGCTTGATGATCTGCAGTTGCAATTTGCACAATTTAAACAAAGCGTTTTTGACTCACTAAATAACATCAAAAACCTAATTGTAAACGTTGGAGATCAGATCGATCAATTGGAGGCTTATTCACGCCGTAATTGCCTCTTAATTCACGGGATTAAAGATAGCACTGGTGAAGACACTCGTAGCTTAGCTTTAGATTTTATAAAATCTCATCTTGGACTTCCTGATTTCCCGGATTCTATGATTGACCGATGTCATAGACTTGGTCCCATTCGTAAAGATACCAGCAACAAACCACGACCTATAATTATAAAAATGGTGTCCTATAAATATCGTCATCAAGTGTGGATAAATAAAAAACTATTAAAAGGAAAACCGTTCATGATTACGGAATCATTAACTAAGCGCAGACTTCTGACGTATAATACTGCTAAAGAACACTTTGGTGCATCAAAAGTTTGGACATTAGACGGACGAATTTTTATTCACCTGGCTAATAACAGTATAAAGAGTGTTATCAATTTGTCACAGTTAAATTCTTGCATCCAAGTTTGTGAGAATGAGACCGCAATTAAACGAGTTAAATATAGTACTCGAAGTCAAAGTAAAAGTAACTAAGTTGTATGCCTGGTATCTACCGCCTTATTTTGATAGCTATATGATATGATAGGGTGCGCTATAATATTATATAATCTGGCGTTTCTTTTCAACTACATTTGTATTTGTTACTGTTATTTGATATTTGATATTTGCTATTGATTTTGATTTTGTGAGCTAACTATATAGTATCGGCTGGCTCCCTTTATATCGCATTATATCTTGTTTTGCTTTTGGCGCTTATTTGTTTTGCGCTTATTTGTTTGTACTGTCTGTTTATTATTATGATTGGGTTTAGTATTAAGCGTTTGTTACGGTTAGTGTTTGTAGTTAAGAATGTGTGCGGGTATGTGTATAAGTGTGAATGTTCGAGTTTAGTTACAGGAATGCATTGCTTTATACTGTTTGGTAAAGTGATTTGCCCTATATTTAAATACTTATTTTTTTATTTCTGGGTGAAATTTATTAATGGCTGAAAATTTTTCTGATTTATGCTTAATTGAGTTGGATTTTCCTGAAAGAGTTGTTGGTATTGATCTAGAACAACCCTACTCCCTGCCACCTGACCCGTCTTGTTCCGCTCTCCTTTGTCAATCACTCTCTCGTCATCCGAAATCGTTTCAATGCTGTCATATTAATGCCTGCTCACTACTTTCTCATTTAGATGAGTTTCTTTACCTTTTTGAGTCTTGTCTTCCACACTGTGTTGCTGTGTCAGAAACGTGGCTGAAACCAACTTTGTCTGATTCCTTGGTCAAGTTAGAAGGATATAAAATTATACGAAACGACAGAACAGGGAAAAGTGGTGGAGGGGTGGCTCTTTATGTCCGTAATGATCTTAATTGTAAATTTATTGCATCTTCCCCCTCCATGTATAAGGCGCGTCCGGAATTTCTTTTTCTTGAGATTGTAGCTGCGCAGACAAAAGTTCTAGTTGGAGTTGTTTATAAGCCCCCAAAAATTGGGTTTTTGGTTGATGTTGAGGAGGTAATTTTTCAATATGCCCCGCATTATACAGATATAATCGTGCTTGGAGACTGGAACATCAATTTACTGAATGATACTTCTGAGGTCCATTATTTTCGAACTATGATGGATGCATGTAATCTTAGCATTTTACCACTTGAACCCACTCACAATGCACCCCTTTCATCATCGATTATTGACCATATTATAATTTCGAATAAGGACAGAGCACTAAATTTTGGACAAATACCGATATTAGAAATCTCTAAACACGATCTTATTTTTGTATCATATTCACTTAAAACATATAAATTTCAACCTAAATTAATTACTTTCCGGGATTTTAAGAGTGTTAATTCTGAACTTCTACAGACAGATATAGAACGTGCGAGCTGGCATGAAATCGATGAGGAAGCAGATGTTGATGCTAAACTCCACAAGTTCAATACACTTGTTAACAATATTTTTGACATTCATGCTCCATTTAAAACAGTTAGGGTAACTAGACCAAAATCTCCGTGGTTAACCCCTAAAATTAATGAAATGAGACGAATGAGAGACAGTGCACTTGCATTTTATAAGAAAGTTAATACTGCATTGAATTATGACCGTTACAAAAGTATACGTAATAGGACCAAGCAGTTGATCAGAAACTCTAAATTAAAATATTATCATTCTATAGCTTCATATACCGATTCCCGAAGGACTTGGGCTGCTTTAAAGAAAGCTGGTATAGGAAAACCATTATTGCAGATGCCCTACAACATACATGTAGATACCCTGAATCGACATTTTTCTGGATTAAAGATGCAGGACAATACAGCTAAACTGAATACTATCAAACGCTTAATCAGTACACCGCCCCCTTCATTTCCACAATTTGTGTTTACTGAAGTGTCGACCGATGATGTCCACCAGTCTGTTCTGCGCATTAAATCAAAAGCTTTGGGTTTTGATAAAATATCGAGCTCAATGCTTACACAAATCTGCCCAATTGCTCTAGAATCTTTAACAAGTATAATTAATACATCTTTTAGCACTGCTCGTTTTCCATTAGTATGGAAACACTCCATAGTTAGGCCATTACCAAAGAAAGCAAACCCTTTAGGTCCAGATGATTATCGTCCGATTAGCATTTTACCAGCGCTTTCAAAATCCGCCGAATACCTAGCACTTGATCAAATGTTGTTATTTTTAAAACAGTACACATTACTAGACAAATACCAATCGGGTTTCCGTGCGAATTATAGTACATGTACTGCACTTCTGCGGGTAACTGATGATGTCAGAAAGGCCATGGATTGTCAAAAACTTACTGTACTGATTTTATTAGATTTCAGTGCAGCCTTTAACAGTGTTGACTTTAACATCCTTTTAACTAAATTAAAATGTCTAAATAATTTTTCAGAGTCAGCAATCTCTTGGGTAGAATCATACTTATCACAACGCACGCAGCAAGTTAAAGATGAAAATGGTCACATCTCACAATCTGTTGACCTTGTTACAGGCGTACCTCAAGGCAGTGTACTCGGTCCCCTTTTGTTTAGCTTGTACATTCAAGACTTTTCCACAGCATTGAAGTTTTGTCGTTACCACTGCTATGCAGATGACGTGCAGATTTATTTCCATTTTTCTCCAACAGAAATAATTGAAGCATTCCAGGCAGTTAATGATGATCTATCAAGGGTTGACGATTGGTGTAAAAATAATTTATTAACCATAAATCCGGCCAAATGCCAGGCTTTGCTTCTGGGAACACAAAATTTAATTAGATCAGTTCAATCCATGGATCTTCCCATGTTAATGCTTGGAAAATCGAACATAAACTTTTCACCTATAATTAAAAATCTAGGTATCCTGTTGGATCCAAACCTTAGATGGAAAGATCAGGTATCAAGCGTGTGTAGAAAAGTTCTATTTACTCTGCATACTCTTAAGCGTCTAAAACGGTTTATACCGACTAAATTAAAGTTAAAGTTAGTACAATCATTAATTCTTCCACATTTCGATTATTGCGATGCATTATATACCAATCTATCATCTAATTTAAGTTTACGTCTACAACGCTCGCAAAATAGTTGTGTACGGTTTATCTTCGAACTAAAATATTGGGAAAGAGTCACCCCATTTTACACAAGAATGTCGTGGCTTAAACTAAACAATAGGCGAAAACTTCACTTGGCAGTGCTTGTCTATAAACTTATTTCTAACCGCAACCCGTTTTACCTAAGCCAACATTTTTCTTTTCTTTCAAATCGGCGCTATAACACTAGGCGAGATGACTTGTTATCTATCCCCATACACCATACCCATACATTCCATTTGTCTTTTCTTGTTTCCGGTTCCCTCTTGTGGAATACTATTCCTCTTGATATTAGGCAGGCTCCGACCGTGCAACGTTTTCGTAAACTCTTGCAGGAATATCATTTAAACTTTCAGGTGTAGAGGCAAGTGCATTTTCCTAAACTGATGCTCGATGAGTGTGTGCGTGGGTTTGTATGTGTGAGAGAGAGTTGTGTGTACATGTGTGTGTGTTGTGTGTGCATCTGTGGGGCGTAGGGTGCGTTTGTGTGAAGGTGTGTGCGTGTGTGTAGTGATTTCTTTTATTATTTATTTTTTTACCTTATTCAAGAGTACAGCTGTATGCAAGTTAGGTGTAAGACAGGGCCTAATGGCCCTAATCGCGCTTGATGCAGTTTGTATCAAAACTTTATATCTTACAATGTATATTTAGTTTAATAATAAAGACGTTTTCAATGTCTTTAGTTTGTGGTTGTAGATTAAATTTTGGTCCTAACGATAGAAAGTCTTTCACTGAGTTAGGCACTGGCACTTCACTGATGTTTACAATCCATTTTGCGTTGTCTATAAACAGTTTGAATTTCTGAGATTGATTAGCTAGTAATTTGTGGAACTTTTTTATATGAACAATTTTAATTTTATAATGTAGGTTATTATATTTCGAAGATTGTATTTGATCAAAAGATCTTAAAATATAAGGAGGTTGGAATACTTTAAGGTAATTAATAATAGAATGCATACGTCTGTTATAAAATGCCAACATGCTGTGGCTTTCTTCAATTTCAATGTTTATAAAAAATCGAGCTGATTTGTTTATGTGATGATGAATCCTCTTATGATTATGGGGGTTGCTATTGTTAATATAACTGAAAAAACTGGTATGAATTGTTTTGATATGGTTGGGTACGATTTTGCTACGTCTGCAGCGTTCTAAAAAGTATACCCTATTATTTAACTTGGCTAAGATTCGAGTAATGTTGGCCCATTTTTTAAGTTGTGCTGCTACATCCATTCCATAAGTAGTCCTAATGTGTGCATAAAAACCCATTGTGATCTGCTATAAGATCGTTCTTTTTTCTTTTTGTTATAACAATGTTCATAAATTAATGGACTGATTGGTGATATTTTTGTAAATGGTTGTTTAATATTTTTTTGGGTATATAGTCCAAAATGATTAAAATAGATGATTAATTTGAAGTAGGTTTATTTCAACTTGACGTTTCGGCACATACTTTGTGCCTTTTTCAAAAACTATAAAAGAATGGAAATAGCAGAAATTATATAAATATACAGATGTAACTTACTTCAAGTATTAAACACAAGTAATTGAAATTAAAACGAAAAAATGATTGACACTTAAAATTATATATAAAAATTATACAGTTCTGACAAAAAGGTAACGTTGGTAACGAGGATTCGTAGAATTGCAGTTTCAAAAATTGCAGGAGTACGTTACAGCATGGACAGTAATTTTAAAAAATACAGAAAGATATTGAATTAATGTAGGTGATGTTGGTGTTGTTTAAATTGACTCATATTATACAATGCAGAGTACATCTTATGAATATTGTCTACATATAGTCTATTATTTATTGGATTTTGTTCTTTATTAATATGATAGGATTCTAAAAATAGCCTAATCTTGTAATTTGGTTCATTATCCAAAATGACAGCATCTTCAAAGAGAGGTTTGTGCTTGGTGGTATATACGTGGGAAGCTAAAGCACATTTATTGGAATCCTTACCACAATCACTTTTGTGCTGTGTTAAACGATTTCGCAACCACTGACAAGTCTGCCGAATGTAACAGCTGTGACAGCTACATTCAATTTTGTAAACGATTTTACTATGGAGTGATTTTAAAGTTTGATCCTTGAGTTTAGTGAAGAGATTTTTGATGGAAGTGTTATATTCATAAGTAATGGCTAGGTTGGGTTGTTTAAGCAATCTTATTAATAGAGGAGTCAAAGTTTGGATGAAAGGAAGTTTTTTGTAAATAAAATTATTACGTTTGTGGCTATTGTTAGGTAACATGTTATTATAAATTAGTTTATGTAACAAAGATTTGGGGTATCCATTGTTTATTAAAGTGTTAAAAAGTAATTTTTTGTTTTTAGCGAGAAATTGTGGATCAGAGATCAATTCAATGCGGGAGCGTAGCGTTTTGACGGTGTTAATTTTATGTTTGAAGGAGTGGTTTCAGAAGAAATTGACATATCTGCCTGAATTTGTAGGTTTGGTATAACAATAAAAAATTAATGAATTGTCATGTTCCCTAATGACTAAAACGTCCAGAAAAGGTAATTTACTATTAACTTCAACTTCAATACTAAATTTAAGGTGTTCATTGAAGTTGTTAAATATAGAAATAGTGTCATCAATATACTCAGGAGGAACGGAGCAGATGATATCATCTACATATTATATATATATCTATATATATATAGATATATATATATATATATACATATATATATATATATATATATATATATATATATATACATATTATATATCTACAAATCCAATAAATAATAGACTAGATGTAGACAATATTCATAAGATGTACTCTGCATTGTATAATATGAGTCAATTTAAACAACACCAACATCACCTACATTAATTCAATATCTTTCTGTATTTTTTAAAATTACTGTCCATGCTGTAACGTACTCCTGCAATTTTTGAAACTGCAATTCTACGAATCCTCGTTACCAACGTTACCTTTTTGTCAGAACTGTATAATTTTTGTATATAATTTTAAGTGTCAATCATTTTTCGTTTTAATTTCAATTACTTGTGTTTAATACTTGAAGTAAGTTACATCTGTATATTTATATAATTTCTGCTATTTCCATTCTTTTATAGCTTTTGAAAAGGCACAAAGTATGTGCCGAAACGTTAAGTTGAAATAAACCTATTTCAAATTAATCATCTATTTTAATCATTTTGGACTATATACCCAAAAATATTAAACAACCATTTACAAAAATATCACCAAGCAGTCCATTAATTTTTGAATATATATATATATATATATATATATATATATATATATATATATATATATATATAGGACCTCTAGAAGTTTGATTAATGTATAATATTGTATAGCGATCAAGTAGAATTTTCATCAACAGCAACAAATTGATAAAAATCTAAAATTGATGAGTGATTCGATTTTGGTTGATAGAACATTTTAGGGTAAACTAAATTTTGGTTAATGCTTGATGTTTGTTAGTATTCTTGACGTGATATTTGATTTAAACTAGTGATTAGATTAGGTTAGTGCTTTATTTGGTTGAGGTCTAGTTGTTCGGATTACAATATAATAATAAAAAAAACTTCTTTTTAAATTATAATAAATACAATTAAGATGGCAGAAAAATTTTCAATAGTTTGTTTACATCAGTTTGAATTGGAATATAAACTTAATATTAGGGAATCATATAGCAGTAAATCAGTAGTAGATAAAAGAAAAATTTTAGCTAGATTGATGTCGAAAAAATTAGAAAAGCCAGGTTGTGTAATTGATATGTCAGGGTATAATGTAGAATGTGAAGAGTTACAGGAAACATTAGAAACTGTCAAAAGTATTTTACCAGAATTTAATGGAGATCCATCAGATTCTATTTTTAAAAAAGTTCGATCAAAATTAACACATTTAGCAGGTACAGTAAAGAGGATAAACATCCCAGACGAAACAGAGAAAAAAGAGATTACATTATATAAAGATGAGACGTTAGCGACAATAATTCTTCTAGAGGCAGAGTTGTATGAATGTATGGATAAAAGGGCTGCTTCGGATAGCTCGAATGAAAGCATTCGCGAGCCTAGTCGTTCTGAGAGTTTTTCAGCTCAGACAGTTACATTCATTACACCACGTCCACTTATTAGTTCATGGTCAATTAAATTTGCAGGTGATCCAAAAAGTCTTTTTTTATTTATAGAAAGACTAAACGAGTTAGCAGATTCCCGTAGAGTAGATTAGAAAGATCTTTTTCACAGTGCTGTAGAATTATTTCAACACAATGCTTTAGTTTGGTACAGGAGTAATAAGAATTCGTTACAAGATTGGAACGATTTGTTAAAGCGTTTGAAAAAGGATTTCTTGCCACATTTTTCAGATGATGAAATTTGGGATAGTATCAAAGAACGTAAACAAAGAAAAGACGAGTCTATTGTTTTATTTGTAGCTCATATAGAGAACATAATTAAAAGATTGTTTCGACCACTGGCTGAAGTAACTAAAGTTAAGATTATGAGATCTAATTTATTACCGGAGTATATTTCACAACTTGCTCTCCATGATATAGATGATGCAACAACTTTAATAAAATTAGGAAAAAAATTAGAGAACGCAGTTATGCTGAGTAGGAAGTCAAGTTCAAATTCGTTAAGTTATATACATATATATATATATATATATATATATATATATATATATATATAAATAGTACGAAATCTACGGTAGAGAATAAAAATAAAGTTTCATTTGAAAATAATTTTAAGTCAAAGGATACTTTTAGGAAAGGAAAGCCTAATATTCGTCAAGTTCTGGTTATTAGTAAGGACGAGCGGAAACCAACTATTTCTGGATCGTCAATAGCGAGTCAAACGAATAATTTTGTGTGCTGGAATTGTCTTCGTCCGCGTTATACTTTTAGATTTTGTAGAAGTTATAAAAGGATTTTTTGTTATGGCTGTGGACTAGGGGATGCCATTTCATCGACATATCCCAAGTGTGCAAAAAACAAGTAGCGAAGCAGAGGTTTAGTGGCCGCCTAGCTGCTTCTTGTAATCAGGCTACCTTAATGTTAAATCAGAAAGTAGTGAAAGATTTTTGTGGAAACTAAATAAAAGTAAAATCAACCACCTTATTTGTTAAGAAAAATTACGATAATCGCCCTTATGTGATGGTCAAGTTATTTGATAGAGAAGTTACGGGTTTGTTAGACTCAGGTTGTACTACGTCGGTTGTAGGTTTCTTAGCAGTACCATTAATTGAAGAGTTACAGTTAAAGATTTTTCCTCAGACAAGCAGGGTATAGCAAACGCAGATGGGTCTACAAAGTCTATTCTAGGTTATGTGGATTTGCCGATTTGTATTTCAAATAAATGTAAGATCTTAAATGCGTTACTAGTTCCTTCGTTACCCCACGCCTTTATTTTTGTGAGTGATTTCGCCGAGTTATTTGGGTAAGTAGCAGATGTTAAGAATAATACTTGGTACGTACATGGAGATAACAAAAAAACACATTTCGTATATTGGTTCCTCATTAATACCCATTAGACAGTTTGTATAATGTGGATGGTTTAACAAAGGTTCAGCGGTTAAAAACCCAGGAAGTTATAAATCCGTTTAAGAAAATTTGTAGTATTGAAAGATTAGGTAGGACAGATAAGAACACTATGGATATTAATATGGGCCATGCAAAACCATTTCGCAAAAAACCCTATATTATGTCACCATTTATGAGTAAAATTTTGAATAAGGAGATAGATGACATGTTAAAATTAGGAGTTATAAAGCCGTGTATGAGCCCATGGTGCAGTCGGATTTTGTTAGTAAAGAAAAAATCTAGTGGAGAATATCGTTTATGCATTGATGGTAGGATGTTAAGTGACGTTACCGAACATGATTCATATCCGATGCCTTCAGTCGATCGAAGTTTGAACACTCTTAGAAATGCGTATTATAGTTCGAGTATTGATTTACGAAAATCTTTTTGACAGATACCCCTCTCTGAATCCTCAAAAGATAAAAGAGCCTTTAGCGTTATAGGTAGAGGGCACATAGATTTGCTACAATACCGTTTGGAATTAAAAATGCTGCGCAAACGCAACAGATATTAGTAGACGATATTTTTGGTCCGCAGTTTGAACCGAACATTTTCTGTTATTTAGATGATATTATTTTAGCTTCTGCATCTTTTGAAGAACATGTATGTTTGTTGAAAGAAGTGAAAAGACGTTTGCAAGACGCAGGTCTTACTATAAATTTGGAAAAGTGTCAGTTTTTTAAGCAATCACTTAAGTTTCTTGGTTTTGTAGTAGGGTCAAACTCACTTAGGACCGATCCTGAAAAGGTTTCGGCCATGACAAATTATCCGCGTCCGAAGTACACTACAGAAGTAAAACGTTTTCTAGGAATGTGTTCATGGTACCGCCGATTTATCAAAAATTTTTCATCTTTAGTTTCTCCAATAAACGATCTTATTAAAAAGAAAAAGAAAGGACAGGCCATAGTTTGAAATGCGCAGGCAGAGTCAGTCTTCATTTTAATTAAAGAAGCATTAGTGTTGGCCCCCCTTTTTTGTCTTGGTGCAGTTTTGATTCAGAATGTTAATAATGAGGAAAAAGTAGTATCCTATACGAGTGAATCACTCACACGTACAGAAAGAAATTACTCAACAACAGAAAAGGAATGTCTTGCAGTTTTGTTTGCTATAGAGAAATTTCGCCCTTGGATAGAAGGCACCCGCTTTACGGTCATAACGGATCATTTTTTATTGCTGTGGCTTAACAACATTCAAAACCCCACAGGAAAGTTAGCTAGATGTGCAGTTCGTCTATGCCAACATTCGTTTGAATTAGTTTACCGTAAAGGTAAATATAACGTTGAGTCGGATTGTTTGAGTAGAGCTGTTCTTGAAGTACACAATGAAGAAGTGAATTTTGTTCAAATTAATCTTCATAAGTTAGATCAGTGGTATATATCGTTAAAACAAAAAATTTTGGCGTCGCCCAATGACTATCCACAATGGAAGGTTGAGGACGATTTTATTTTCAAGTTCATACCTACGAATCTACCGCTTCAATCCAACTTAGTTAAGTGGAAAATTTTAGTGTCTTGTGTACAAAGAATAGAGGTTATTAGATCATGTTATGATCCATTAACTGTAGGTCATTTTGGTTATTACAAAACGATGGCTCGTGTACAAGAGAACTATTATTGGCCAAAAATGCGTGTGGATATTTTAAAATTTTGTAGGCAATGTTTAGTTTGTCGAGCACAAAAATCATCAAGTTTAGGTTCATTCGGAAAGATGCAAAAAGAAAAGCAAGTAAAATTTCCATTACAAGTTATGGCAGTGGATCTCATGGGTCCATTTCCAAGGTCTACAGCAGGATTTAAATGGTTGTTAGTCGTAGGAGATTGGTTCTCTAAGTATACGATTTTACATCCTATGCGTACATTATAATGTAATCAAGGGGCCGCTATGCTTCCGGCCACGTCTCCAATGCTCCACCCGAAAGTACTACATTGGGTTTAAACGCGAAAAGTAAACGTGCTCCAAATTTAATCTTACTTCAGGTTAATCAATACTAAATAAAAATCTAACAAACTGAAACTAAAAATAGCATTGATTCTGGAGTTAGCCGATCCACAAGACACACGCAAAAATGAATGGGGAGGGATCCGTAATACCGTATAGCAGCTGCCAGTTCTGCTTACCGGATCGACCTGAAGGGTCGTCTTAAAACTATCCAAATCTAGCTAGCTAATATTAAAAATGGATTCAAATTTTCTAAGCATTCGCCAAATGTTTAATAGTGAATCCAGCTATTTTGCCTGTTCTATATATTCACAAATTCGTCCTCCCTGGTCTAAGTATTTATTCAAATTTCATCCGAAATTTGTCCCTAGCGTTCCCTATCATTCCCTAACTGACAAATTATAAGTACAATCTTCTTTCCTATTAATTCTGCTATCAAAAATTGGCGGCAAAACGTCTAGCAAATAAAATCAAGCCATAGAACAAAAATACAGGCAAAAATATAAATATAAAATAAGTATAAATATAATGTAAGTATATAAATAAACATAAAATAAATATATAAATAAATTAATAAATATCTAAATAAGCAAAAGCATGCAACAGTGCATAAATTAGCAAAAACATCGCCCAAATTATCAGTTGCACTCGCATAAGTATTATGATGGCTAGCGTCATTACGCACAAAACATGCTCGTTCGATTATTTCAAAATCTCCTTATTAATACAAGTCAATGCTTATGCGAGTACAGCTGCCACAATTTTAATCCTACCTGATATATAAATTTCCCAAGCATCCGAAGAGCTGGTCGTCTTCTTACGTCTATTTGTATCTTACTGCCAAAAGGAGATGATGCACTGTTAAAGTTCTGGTGGGTATGCACTAAACGTTCTAGAGGGATCACAATCATTATCACTTTTAAGTCCTGGGGGATGCGCGGTTTCACTCTATTTTATTTCCTTTATTTATTTGCTGATTTAAGTTAATTAGGGTTTACTGATTTACTTTGTTGTTATTTATTTGTTTTAGTTTATTCCCGGTTCCGATTTTTCCGCGCGTATAAGGTGGGACAGTGATTGTTTTAGTGGTGTGGGGTTTGTCGTGCATATTAGATTTTGGTTACTGATTTTTGCTTTTGTTTTTGCTTTTCATTTTTTTATTTTATTTTTTATATATATATTTTTTAATTAATTTTTTTATCATTTATATATTTTTTTATCCTATGCGAGATATGTATCCACCAATTTACCTATATATATATATATATATATATATATATATATATATATATATATTGAATATATTGAATCTAATAGGAATTATTAGAAATTGTTAAATAAAGTATAAGTTCATTGCAACAATGTAATACAAGGATAACTCAGAGAGGTTATTAACAGTTCATAAGAACGGATATGCAACTTTGCATCCGAGAGGGCAGTGATACTGCAGGTGGCAGGTCACAGGCGGTTAACATACCGTAATTACTTAGAAATAAGATTGTTACAATGTAATAAAGTGTAGAATTAAGAGAAAAACAGACATGAAATCTGCAAGTTCCCACAGCCGTGTGAGGGGCAGGTTATTATAAAAAGCCCGGGAGCTCAAGACCCGGCAGTCAGTCTTCGGACTCCATACTTCGTTGTTCAAGCTACTCACCTTATTACAATTAATTAAATGTTTTTGAATTAAAGTTATTTTTACAGTTATTCAAAATTCCATGTTAATTTCTGTTTTAAGATAAAATAAATTTGTTAAGAGTTTGGAATTGTTTTTAAAAACACCGCTCCAAAGGCCCGAACCTTAACTTGCGTACAGCTCATGCGATAGGGAAATTTCTAGAAGAGAAAATATTTTTAGTGTTTGGTGTACCGCAATTCATGATTTGTGATAACGGACCACGATTGACAGGTCGAATTTTCAAATCTTTAAGCGCAAAGTATGAGATTGAAAAGTATGGTACAATGCAGTCTATTCGCCTCAAGTAAATTTTGTAGAGAGGATTAATAAAACCATTGGTACCGCCATGCGTTGTTATGTTAATGAACATAATTCTTGGGATGTTGAGTTGCCACAAATTTAGTTTGCAATTAATTCAGCAAAGCATGAAGCCAAGGGTCTTACTCCAAATTTTTTGATTTTTGGACGTACTGTTCCAATTACAGGAAAATTTTATGGTTCTGGATTTATGCCGGAGGAGGATACTGAAGTTATATCAGGTAGCAGACCACTTTACGTTTCTGATCGTCAAAGATTGTCTGAAGTATTTAGAGATGTGCGTGAAAAATTACATGTGGCTTACGAGAATTCGTGTAAAAGGTATAATCTAAGGAGGAGAGATATTGTATACCGAGAAGGAGAGAAAGCTTGGAGGGTCAATAAAGTGCTTTCCATTGCAGGCAACAAGTTCACCGCTAAGTTAGCTCCCAAATATGTTTTATGTAAAGTTCAGAAAAAGATATCACATTTGGTTTATCAATTAATAAATTTGGATGGTAGTAAAGCTGGAAATTGGCTATTTTCCGCTATTAAGGAAAACAATGAAGATTAATTAATTCAGACAGATATTAGTAGGCATATTTTAGTTAACTCGCAATATTAAACTATAATAAAAGACAATGAAGTTTTTATGGTTTATAATTTAAGCTTAGGCATATTAGTGATAGGCGAAGTTTTTGTTTGATAGTAGATATTAAGTACATTACTAGTGCAGTTAAATTGAAGTTTTAAGTTTGGGTAGAATTATTAAAACTTAATGTTGTGTGTTAGTAGGTCAAAGAACCTAAGTATTATGGTGGTTTGTAGCCTTTGAATTTATAACGCCGAAAGCTTTAAATTTTCCTAAGTCAGTAAGATGGATCTTATTTTTGTTGGATTGCTCGGTCAATCGGATCTAAAGGTTTGTAGTTTGTTAAGTCATAGGACTTAAATAATTTTGTAGTTGAGTTTAGTAGGATAGCATAACTTAGCATACTTTGGAAGTTTAGAAAATTTTTTGTGATTGAGTGGAGATGTGTACTCAGACAGGTACACATACATTTTGAGGGTTACTGAGTTCGTGGTAGATGCTGCAATAATACATTGATGATAAAGCCGATGTTTTATGATCGTTGGTGATGTAAAATTTTTGTACAAAGTTGATTTGTCGATTTGTACAGCTATTATATATGGTGATGGTTAGGTTAGGTTATGTACAAGCGTAGGTTTGGTTTTTGTTTTTGTTTTCTTTGCCTACCTAACCATTTTGTTGGCAAGTGCCATATTTTTGAATGTGTTGGAGTGATTTTGAGTCTCCCCGATTATGTTATTACCGGAAGTATCTTTACCGATTGTGTCTCCCTAAGGATGTATGGTACGCGCAGTTACCCCAACGCTCCGATATTCAACCCCAAGCTTGAGTTATTTTAATTTTAATCTCAGTTGACGCCATCAGCAACGTGATGTCCAAGTACATGATTTTGAGTTGAGTTTATGGTAGTGTTAGTATAAGTAGACTAAGTTGGGATTATTTTTCTTTTGCTTTTTGCCATTACAAGTGTTGGTTAGATATACAAAATAAAATCCCCAACTGCAACTTTATTTGAATAAATTTTTTCTTTTTGGAGAGAGGCAGTGTAACGTGTCAAAATTACCCGGCTCGTTTAATAAAAATTATCATGCATTTACAACCGCGTTTAGAATAAATATTCAATGAAAGGCGCCACAAATAATGTGTCAGCGCTGCCAAAGCCGTAATTAGATTATTCCCCACTATGACAGAAAATAACACGACGAATGAAGCTCAGTTTTGAAGGGGTCATTTTAACAGATGTAGTCCGAGATAATAAGACGTCATGCTTTAAAAAGCACGATGATAATGTTATATTTGAAGTGAGCGATTAGAATAGCAATGAGCATCATAGCAGTGAAGCGACAATACATATATGTGAATATGTCCTATAGTTAATATTGGTTAGTATAGTTCTTGAAAGCAAGAATCATTAATATAAATCTGTTTCAGCGAGTTATCCGGTTAGCCTTTTAGTTCTTTATATAATGCAGTAAGAATTATTTATTTTATGGTTTGTCGGTTGATACGTATGTAATTACAAATTAATTTTCTGAAATTAATACAAAAAAATGGTTTGCATCACGCTGAAAATCCTTTATCTTTGCTGGTCGGTATAATGGTGTGGTAATATTCCACTACGAAAAGAAGCACATGTTAGGAACAACAGGTCAAGGTCGATTCTTAAAGCGGCGTAGGTAATATGTCGACATCTGTCATACTTACATATGCTGGAAGCATGGTGAGTAGAAAACTATTTTTGGAATGAACGTTTGGAAGTTTGCGTGATAGAGGGCACGCATCAACTAGTGTTTTGGAGTTACATATTGGTTGAAAATTAATTTTTGAAAATTTTATTGTGTAAAGTATATATGGAACAATGCGTATGATTCATATATGGTACTAAACATGTTATAAACCATAGTAAGAAAATTCAGAAACGAGATTGTTTATTATCAATTAAAATCTGTCAGTTCATTATTAGAATCACATCTAAATACGTGTTTCGGATATTTAAGAAACAGCTTTGATAATATTTTTATAATCAAGCGTTGCATGAATTATTAGTTATGTGAATCCTCGTCAAAGATCTTTGATCAGATAGGGCCATTGATGACAAGTACAACAATCGTAAATGATTGAAGAACATTAAGTGTTGTGTATTGATAGAGCTTGAAATTATTTTCTCAAGTCAGTAAATTGTTGTTCAAAATCCAAAAAAATAGAAATTTAGTTAAGTGAGGAAGAGATTAATTTTGACTGTAAATAAATAACATGAAACATAAATAATAATTGTAAGCAAACTTAGATGTAAATAGAGGAACTTTAAGCTTGCCTAATTATTTCTTGAAATACTCACTCTGATATTTTTTGAACCAAAGTTTAACTGATTTCCCAGTAAGTGACATCTTTGTTTAGAATTGAATATGTTTATTTGAGGGCACAAATAGTGTTCTAATTTTTTATTAATGATAATGATCTTGTATTTATTACAGGTTCAGTGGTAACACTAGTAGGTAATGTATTTAGAAGGCTAGAGTTTTTTTTGTATGAAAGGAAATGTTTAAGGGTTTTTTGCGTTCCCCCCCAAAACTATATAATTTTGAATCAGACGCAGTAGCGCCATATTAGTTTTAAATCTATTGAAGTCAGCGGAATTTCGATTTAATATAATTTTGACCCCGCCCTGCATGTCTCATGCCTCTGCAGGAATAGACACCGAGTTAGTCCGGAAGAAACCTTTTTTTAATAACTTTCAGTCATAAGAAGAGGCTAGTGTTATTCAACCCAAGGAAACCGCCCCTAAGGGAAGAAAACAGTTCAATGATACAAACTCGAAACATGATTTTGTGACTATTGTCAATGGTTTTGACATAAATAAAGTACAATTCAGGAGGAATTTCGACCAATATATAAATATCGAAACTGATCAAATGATTAGTTGTAACCCAGAGTGGAGGAATATAAGTTGTCAAAGCAGATACCTCATAGAAGATATAATATTCGGGTAAATAGCTCTTGGAGACTATACATACTGTACTATTATGGGAAAAAGGCTCTCATACTCAATCAGATAAGAAAAGTGCTTCCTTATGCATCTTATAGAGTGAAACGCTAGATTACCGAAGATACCAGACAACTAAAGATGTATGTGCAGCCTTAGGCAATTCGCTTTTGCGTCACACCCCTGAGCAGCGCATCAACATCGTCACTTGTTTTGTGGTTGGAAAAGAACGATTTACCTAGCTAGTAGGCATGACACCGATATAATTTGTATCTACATAATGTTTTTAAAATAAAGTTGTATAAAATTGTATGCTATTTTACTATTGCACGTGTAAGGAAATGTCTTTTCAGTCTTCGATCTGTCATGAGCAATCAATAGATTGTTCTCAACTAAACGTCCCATACCACTTTTTAACCTATGACCAAACTGTTTCATATATGCCCAAATTGTCTCACTACTAAGTAATTTACTACAAAAAATCATAATAAACTATTACAATATGAAGTCTAGGAGGATCCGGTAGTTCTTTATAGCCACCAGGCAGCATTCTCTCTATACTGTATATACCTGACATTAGCGGATGACAACCTGGTTTCTAGGCAGAGCTATAAATCATCCAATGCCGATACACTCCCACATTGTGGGACCTGTCGTATAAAGAATGACCGATCACCAGTACAAACCCCAATTCATTTTCCCAGTAGCTTTATACCCAATCATAATTCTATTTTTAAAACTATGTGTTTGCTTATTATCATGATATTTGAATGCAAGTTAGCACAGTGCATTAACGCTCACCTAATATCCCAGTCGCTAGACTTTAGATGTTGAGTTGGAACTATGGCACAAGCGCCATGGATCTAGCTTTGGTCAGAAGCACATGCAAAGGGCAACCACACACGCAATTATCATAGCATATTATGCAATTATAACAACATAGTTAACCATAGCAAAATCATTTTTTTTACTAAACAAAATATTGCTGTATATTTCGGAAATTACAACACTATATCGGTCAAACACTATTACTCATAAATATGATAATTACACAAATCGATAAACCATCTATTTTCGGGGCACTGATTTAGAACGGTGGTTTAAGGCAAATGTTATGGAACCATTAGTGACAGAGTTGGGAGTGTCAAAAGCGGGATAGCGAATGATGTTGGAAAAATATTGTTAACTTGGGGATTAACATTAACAAATATAATCCTATGCGAGGATATTCGTATATAGAGCTGCCGCTTGATATCAAACGGAAGCAGGCGTGCGCCAGTGTGAAGAATCACCACCTGGCATGCTTTGCATGGTCCATAATGGCCGCGCTATATCCTGTTAAGCAGCATAGCTATAGGATAACATCATACCCACACTACTCTGGAATATTGAACTTAAAAGGAATACAATTTCCGATGACAATAGCTCAGATCCAGAACTTTGAATCGCAAAATGATATCTCCGTTAATATTTACACTTTGAAGCTAAAGAAGCATAAGTTTATTACCGTTTCGCTGTCAATATCGGAAAACTAAAAAATAGACATGTGAATCTCCTGATGATTCATAACCAATATTATGATGAAGATTTGGAATGTTTTATACATATCGATGGATCTGAAACATTCAACAACCATTATGTATGGATAAAAGACTTGAGTCGACTGGTGTCATCACTACTCAGTTCTGATCATGCGAAGAAATACTTTTGCGATTGATGTCTACACTACTTTAATACAGAAGAAGAATTGTGTAATCATATTAATGACTGCAAAATGAAACAATTATGTTTACCTAGACTGCATACAGAAAGACAATATTATCCGCTTCAAACATTTTAAGAATAAAGTTAAAGTCCCGTTTGTTATAATATGCCGATTTGGAATGTATACTGAAATCTAGCGGAAGCGCAAAGAAGTATCAAGAACACGTGCCATACAGTGTTGGTTATTATGTGAAGTGTGACTATGATGATTCATTATCGTTTTACCGATCATATCGAGGTGAAGAATGTATAAAATGGTTTAATATGGAGCTTCGGCAGTTTGCGCAAGATGTAAATACCATATTTTTATGTCCATATGATATGGATTCTTTGACACACGAACAGGAAGCTGCTTTCAAAACCGCAGCACATTGTTATATGTGCGAGGAGCCTTTCAGTTCAGAAGATAAAAAAGTTCGTGATCATAATCATTTAGTGCCTATCAACAATTATAGAAGACCAGCGCACGGAAGTTGTAATATCGAGTACCAAGATTCTCATACCATTTCTATAAGTTTCCACAACTTGAGTGGTTACAATAGCCATTTCATAATTAAAAGTATTGCTGTAGATGTGGATGGCCGTGTGGAGGTGCTGCCGGTAACGAAAGAAAAATATATCTCTTTCACAAAATATGTACCTGAGAACTTAATTAACTACAGGTTCATTGTTAGTTTTCGCTTAATGAATTCCTCCTTAGAAACATTGGCGTCCTATCTAAACAAATATACGTTACTAAGAAATGAATTTTCTGGTTTGAGTAATGAGAAATTTGAATTACTAACTAGAAAAGGGGTGTACCCATACGATTTTATAGATTCTTTTGAAAAGCTAGATTATAATTCACTACCTAATCACGAAGAGTTTTACATTAAGCTGGAAGGTAAAGGAATTAGCAAGAAACAGTATGCGCATGCTAAAAAAGTGTGAGGAGCATTTAACATTCAAAACCTGGGACAGTATTCTGACTTATACCTCACGACCGATGTAATGCTATTGGTTGAAGTTTTTGAGCAATTTCATACGAGTTGTCATTGAACTTACGGACTAGACCTCGCCCACTATTATACCCTTCCAGGGTCCACTTGGGAGGCAATGTTAAAGCCTACATGACAGGAACTTAAATTACTGACTGACCTTGATCAGCTCTTGTTCATTGAAAAGGGCATACGAGGAGGACTTAGTCAAGTGTGTTCGGAACGACGTGCTTCTGCGAATAATAAATATTTGCCTACGTATGATCCTTTCAAACCGGATGTGTATCTTATGTACTATGATGCTAATCGGAAACTAGCAAGGAACGAATTTGAGAGGAACTTGTTCAAGCTGATGACTATTACTATCTTTGGGAAGACGATGGAGAATATACGCAAACATTGTATTGTGAAACTTGTACGAAACTGGGAAGGAAGATATGGAGCCGAAGGTAGGATATCTAGCCCGTTATTAAAAAATGTTACAATTTTCGATGAAAAGCTTGCTGCAGTGGAACTTCTTAAATCTGAAATATATTTTAACAAACCTATATATGTTGGTATGTGCATTCTCGACTTAGCCAAGTTGACAATCTACGATTTTCACTATGGATATATGAACGCCGCTTTTGGAGATGGGTGCCGAGTTCTTTACACGGATACTGATAGCTTAAATTATAAAATACTAAATCAGGATCCTTATGAAACTATGAAGCGGGAGTGTCAGTAACGTTTCGATACTTCAGACCATCCTGCCAACAACAATTATGGAATTCCTCTAATTAACAAAAAAGTATTGGTGATGATGAAGGATGAAAATAATGGGCGACTTATGACAGATTTTATTGGCTTACGATCAAAGATGTGTGTTATAAGAATTCTTATGACATTCGAGGAAGAAGAAGCTGAACTATCACGATTAATAGAAGAGGAGGAATTACCCGATGCCAGAGACTTTGGTGTTACAAAGAAGATAAAACGGATTAAAAATCAATGATAAAGAACAGGATTACGTTTCAAGATTATGTGGAGTGCATAGAAGATTATAAGGAAATATTTGTAAAACAGAACTTAATCCAATCATCCAAGCATCAGGTCACACCATCGCTCAGGAGAAGATTGCCCTTAGTCCGCACGATGATAAACGCCAGTTGCTTCCCGGTTCGTATGCAACATTACCTGTTGGACATTATTTAATTATGGAACATGAAGAAATATAATACAATTGTAAATATAAAATATGTATTGTAAATATATTATCCTTAATAAAATTTTATATAGTTTAGTGTTATCCTATTCTTAAAAGCTGAATGTAATAGACTCTCCAGTTAGAATGTTGAGCTGAAAAGTAACCTGAATTGACGCACGGATCCTCGTTATGGGGATTTCAATGCTTGGTACAAAAACAGCAAAATGTGCCTGGATTTTTTGAGACTTTAATGCTCAATGCTTAATGCTTCTTCGTTAGAAAATGGGTAGTTTTGGCCTCGTACGAAGGTAGCTTACCTACTAGGTTGCACACGAGAGGCGTGCAGATATGTATCCATTCTGTTTGAAATCCAGGTTCACCCGACCTTGAGGAAAGGTCTGTTGATTCAACATTTTTTATATAAGCTTGGAAGCAATTTCTTCTTTCTTATCAGTGCTAATAACATCCATAAAGCCTTTTCTATTCCATTTGATACCTTAATTCTCCATACGTGTGATTTTGATGGGGATAGCGATGCTACTTTGTGTAGTTCCCATTTTCTGAATGCCATCGTTATAGATGATTGATTTTGCATTTTTAATAGTAACAAAGCCTTGGTTAATTCGCTTAAAACATATGAGTACCTACCTCCTATATAGTGCGTTGCATGGTGAATAATAAAATTTTTTGATTGACTTGTAAGAATGCACCAATTCTTGCTGCATGTTAACAATAGCTTCCGTGTAATCCTCAAAAAATCCGAAAATGGTTTTAAGCGGTATAGCACAAACAAAACAACCATTGTTGAATATTGATTTAGTCTCCCAACCGGTGTGGAAAATCGCATTTGTTTCTAATCCTTTTGACGACGCCAATTCTTTAATAGTTCCAGAAATTTTAGGGATTCGGCACATGTCATCTATTTATTTATTTCCCAACCTGTATTATATCCGTTTAAATGAAGAATATTGTGCATTTCAAGTACACTCGTATACGTTGCCTTTATCTTCTGTAGTGTACACCCTCTTAATATATATGAAACCTTCGTGAGGGTATTTGATATTGTCATTGCTTTGGATTTCTGTAGAAATCAGACCGTTGTTTTCTGCATATTATGTAAATGGTAGATATGTATAACAATTTTCTTTTATTATAGTTTCATCCAATTTACAACTACCAAGCACATTTAATTCGGGTACATCTCCGTATTAAAGTCGTACTAGTTTGATGTTGCTTTCATCGCGGGAGTCTAAGCTGTGTTTATTTCTTCTTACCATTAACTACAACTTGCAGTTTTAAGGATTGCAGAAATCGTACTTTCTCAGCTATAAGGCTTTTCATATCTTGAATGTTTGACGGTTCTCCAGGTGTACGGTAACGTGATTTATATACATAGTCGATGGACATTTCCTTAGATGCTTCTTATCTTTAATCTAACACAGGTATGGGTGTTCGGTAAGAAGTTTACCACTTTTCTTAAGTGATCAACCAATCTAGTTGTAATGTTGTCGATTTCTGACACACTAAATAATAAATATATAACGAGGTTAAGCTCTGTCTCCAGATTAAACCCGGGTGGCACAGAAAGGCTGAATTTGAATATACTGTGTTAGAAAATTCTTTCTAAACAAATTTGTCTCGAAATGGGTCTCCACAAAAACGTTTGAGATCGAGATTATGTTCACTTGTTGATCTGCAAAAATGTGACGTCTGCAAGCAATTTGCTGTAAAACGGTAAAGCCTAAAATGCTTCCATCTGTTTACACGATTTGCTCCAAGATCAATCGGTATACTGCTTTGTATAGAACACTTTAGTGTGTTTTTGCTTGCACTTAGTTTGAAAAAAAAACTTATCAATGTTCTCGTAAATGTCAGGAACTATACTGACCCATTACTTAAAGATATGTATATGCACGATGATTTTTTCGAATTCGTAGGATTACCATTCGATAATCATATTAGGTTGGTATAAATTATCTAAGTATAAAATGCCATTCTCAGAAAGCACGTTTTGCATAGTATTATATGGTATAGTCCAACTAATCCTAACACATACTCTTTGTTCTTGCTTTAATTGAGTTGGTGGGTAAAGGATTTCGTCGACAAGACGTTGCCGTACCCAAACACGCTCACCGCTTTAACCATTTCCACTAAAGAACTTTAACAGTAAATTCTTACAATTGTAGGTGCTATGGGTTTGTTTCGGTACACCGTTGTAATAAATTTTGCAACCTCAAAAATAATTATTGACCTCTTTCAATTGTCTCAGGTGTCAGGCGGCTCAGTAACGTAATTGGTATACGTATGACTAATATGCTCAAAGTTCCAGGTTCTAGTCCCGACACGATTCGCTTGAAAAATGTCAGGCGTAGTTGGTATGCGTGTGACTACTATGCCCAAGGTTCCGGGATCGAATGCCAGCACGGTTTGCATGAAAAACGTTGGCGAGCATTTTTCACAAATATACGTTCTTGTTCGAATGAGAGGTAAAATAGAAGTCCCGTGTGTGAGTGTTGTTATGCATGTTAAAGCTACCTACCTTATATGGAACAGTAAGGATTCGGCAAAATTAAAAATTTTAAAGGTAAAGATCTCGCTTCTTGGGGTACAGCGCATACGACACTTGGGTTTCAGTTTTTTATGTTTTATTGGTTTAGGTCGCATGACGGCAATCGAGGAAACGACTGAGCAGATAAACTGGGCAAAGACTTCGCATCAGACGAGTTTCTTACAATAGTATTTATTGATGCCAGGGTCGCTAATTAAGAAAAACTGCAAGAATGGTCAATCCAATAGTTGGAAGAGAGATGGAACAACCCTGCCACGGGGAGGCTAACAAACACATTTATACCAAGCATATAAGCTAGAAATAAGATGGAGGTGAATTTTGATCATAAGATGGTGTAGCTAGTAACAGCGCACGGGGAACTAAAAGTCTACCTGCGAAAATTCAAATTATCCGAGAACGACCGCTGCGAATACGACGAAGGCGCTGAAAGTGCGAGCATGTGCTATTTAACGGTCCATTTGAGGCGGCTATAAGAAAGTTGGTGGATAGGAAACTATCTTTCGAAGCGTCAAAATTGCCAAAGAACCTGGAAGAAATTTAGGGTGTGACTAACCAGAAGGCGTACTGGGTAGTCTTGAAGGAGTTTGCAAGAAGGTTCTCGAGACTGGCTGCGAAAACCGGGTATAAGCTGAGGTCGGATAAAGAGGGGAGGGCGTCGCTTAAAATTTGAAGTAGAAAGTACTGTAAACTTGGCATAAATCTACTTTGTGCCACGATATAACTTCATTTATAAGAATAAAAAAACAAAAAATATATAAAAGACAAAACAAAAACCCATCAGACAATGTCTTACCTAAAATGTGCGGAAGAGACATCGGGTATTAAATCAAAACTTTATACCGTTCTATTAAATAACAAAACCAATCAGATTTCCTAATTAACTTAAACCAACTAAAGAAATCAGTTAAACTAAGAAACTAATTTAGAGTGAAACCGCTCATCCCTCCAGGATTTATAAGTGATAGTAATTGTGATCCCTCAAGACATTTAGTGTATAGCTACAGGGACTTTAACAGTGCATACCCATCTCCCCCTAGCAGTTAGATAATTAGGTGTAGGTAGGTGACCACACCTTTGGATCCTGGAGAAATGAATATTTGAGGTAATTATAAATATTGAGGCGGCTGTACCCGCATAAACATTAATTTGTATTATAAGTAAATTTTGCCGTTAATTTTGAACAAGCTTGTTTTAGTGTGATGGTGTTAGTAGACATAATACTTATACTACTACACCTGATAACTTAAGGGATGCTTCTTTGCTATTCTATGTATTATTATATGCTTACTTGCTTAATGCTTTATTTTGATATTTATATATTTATATTTATTCCTGTATTGTACATTTATATTTTTTATTCTTATGTTGCTTGATTTGTTATGTTTGGCGTTTTGCTTATTCTTGGCCGTAGTATATATAGAAATAAATATTGAAATTAGAACAAGTTACTTAGTGAACGATAGTGAACGCAAGGGACAAATTTAGGCTGAAGTTAAAATAAACTACTTCGATTATGGCGGACGATTTTGTAAATCTATAGAATAAAAGCGAATAGTTGGTTTCACTATTAATAAATTTTACGTATGCTTAAAAATTCCAATCCATTAGTAAATACTAATTTAACTAGATTTGGATAGTTTTAAGCCGACTCTTCAGGTCACACCGGTAAGCACAGCTGGCAGCTGCTATCCGGTATTACTGATCCCTCCTCTTTTACTTCTTGCTAGTGTCTTGTTAATCATATACACCCAAAAGGCAATACCATCTGCTACGTACCTAGACGTAGCCAGAAAAAAAGTAAATACCAAGCTAACTACCAAACGCGGAGAGGGGGGGGGGAATTCGCCTACATACCAAAAAGAAACAAAAACACATCGCCCACGATTATCCACTAACACATAAAAATAAATAAAGCATTCTGTACAAACAAGCAAAAAGAAAATAAATTAAGTGTTATTATTTCACAGCAAACAATTATATTGTATGGACAATTTAGGAACGAAGTGCGCATCTCGAATTTTACACAAAATAAAATTAATAGGTAGTAAATAAACCTGTGAAAGCTTTTGTCAAGCGTTTTTAAAATTTTAAGTAATTCTTTTGTATAATAACTAATTAGTAGAAAAGAATTAATGTGTGAGGGCTTTTGTCAGACATCTTTTAAATCGTACATAGTACCGTTTGTAAAATAAACCAATCAGTATAAAAGAGTCAGCGTATGTCTGTCCAACATTTTGAACAAAAGTACTTAACACCTGTAGAGCGATAATATCGATTAGCAGCAACGAACAATAGTTCTACAATTTTACGCAACTACACTAAACGTTGATACGGAATATGCCATTGACACACACAAAAGAAAACGAGATGCATACCTGTAGGTGTCCGGATACTTAGCTCGCAAGCCATCGGGGATGAGTCACCACAGCAACGCCATGGTCGTCAGGATCTATTTACCCTGCTACCATAACTGCAGCAGCGGTCTACAAACAAAAGCAGTTGGTATACAGAAAGAAAGAATCTATTTGGCCTCCAGCTAAATAAAGCTAAAAAGAGAATCTGATTAGAATGGGTACGCGCGGGAAAACACCAATCCACGCAAGACACCTCCTAGTTGTCGAACAGAAAAAACAACAAACCTGCATTGCTTCTGAAATACGGTGACGAATAATGTAGAAAATATTTTGACGTACAAGCTGTAGAATCAAATTCAACAATGGTTCAAATAACACGAATTCGAACTGCAAGTACTCTCTTATTGAAGCGCAATTGAAACTGGAAAACCCAGGTTTTATCGGATAGTGCGCGACCTTATTTCAACAAGGCTTACATTGGAACGATAGAGAAACCATTATATGCGGTCGTAATGTATACCAAGATAACGGGTACCTAAACAGGATATAAACTATTTAATTGTAGCATAAACTTGTTTTGAAATAAATAAGTTCAAAATGAAAATTTGTAGCAAGCGTACTTATTATAAACAGGATTGTTGAAGAATTTAAGCGATTACCGGATACCTAAAACAAGGCATAGACTATTTAATTTATCAAATAAATTTTCGTTTTAAAAACAAAAGGGATTTGAGTTAACCAGAAAAATCTTTAAAAGCAAAATTGGAACGTAACAAATCCCCCCCCCCCAGCAAAATGAACAGATCGAGGTAGAAAAACAAAAGTAATGGGAGTGGGCAGGACCAAAAAAAAAACAGAGAAGAAAAAACTCAAACAAAAACAAAAAAAATTCGCTTAAAAACTAAAAGGAAATTCGTTACAAAAACAAAACAAAAAGAAAACAGAAAAAGAAGAAAAAAGAAACACCCCAAAATAAAAAAAAGGACTCTCATCCGGTTCGAAGGCCAATAATAGAAGAGAGAAAAAAGAAGGAAGGAAGGGAAGACGGGTAATACGCAATCAAAGAGGACTAAGGTGGAACGGCCTCAGCACTGCGGAGTCGTTAACGGACGGATGTTTCTCAAAAGGAACAGTACTTTTATCAATCTCAAAAGAAGAAAAGGAAGAAAACCAACAGTGCCAACCAAAAGAGGACCCAAAGGTCAAGCCTCGAGTAAACAAAGGAAAACAAGGGAGAACGAGAGCAAAAGAGGAGGAACGCTGTGGTAACCAAAAATCGTAACCGAAGAACCAAAGAAAAGAAATGCGGACTAGTCCTAAAATCGACTAAGTCGTGATTCTCGAAGAAAGAAAAACGAACTAGAAAGCACCTACCAGAGGAGCGGATGGACAAAACACAGTCAGTATAGGGACCGAAAGCAAAGAAGACCAGCAAAAAAATAGGGAAAGGATAGTGGAACGAAAAGAACGACAAAAACAGGGAAAAAAACCAAAAAGAATAACACCAACACCAAGTACAAAAGCCAAAAAAAACTAAGAATCGTACAAAAGAAAATAAAACAGAATCCCAGTGTAGTTATGTATGAGTAGGTGTGTGCGTGTGCGTGCGTGTGTGTGTATGTGTGTGTGTGAGTGTGTAAGAAGTGTGTGTGTGTGCATGTGTTGTGCGTGTATAAGTGTGCGTGTGTGTATGTGTTGTGTTGGGCTGCTGTAGTCGCCTCTTACGACAGGCAGGTCGTACCATGGGGCTATTTTATTTCCGGACCCACACGGGTTCAAGAAGTACAAGGAGGAAACGAAAGAAAGGAGAACCAAGTAGAACTGTGTGTTTATGAAGTGCGTGGGTACATGTGCGTGTGTATAAAGTGTGTGGGTATAGATGGGACGTGTATAAAGTGTGTGCGTGTGTGTGTGTATGTGTTGGACCGCTGTAGTCGCCTTTACGACAGGCAGGTCGTACCGTGGGACTATTCTATTCCCGGACCCACACGGGTGAAAGAAAAATTAAGAAAACGAAAGAGAATCCAGCAAAACAGGGAAATAAAACAAAATTGCAATGTCCAAAAATCAAGTCCGAAGGAGAGCAAAGTCGGAATAAGAATCTGGAGCACGAGGACTAGATATTGAACTTAAGGCGTTTATGCCGCCAAAAGGAGAACGAAACAAAATCAAGGACAGTAGGGTTTCGCCGGCATATGTCCTCAGGTTCGGAAGGAGCATAGAATAATGTCAGCCTTTTGTAGGCAGCTTTCGCCAAACAGGAACAGCAGGGGGTGTAGGAGTTGTAAAACGAGGTTGAGAAAGAGATGGCGAAGGTAGAGATAGTAGTGGTTGTCGTAATTTATGGAACTCAGAACACGTTATCTATAACGTGTTTTTCAAAGAAGATTGTTTGTTTTTAGAATTGGAGGTAAGAAAGTCAATGGTAGAAAAGGAAAATGTATGAGCTGTACGAGAATCAACCTTACGAAAAGAAACACAAGCAGAGCACACTTCAGTTACGTTAACTAGAAAGACAGAGGTAGAGAAAATTTCAACGACGTTAGATAGAGGACTAGAAGTATCACAGTTAAGAAAGAGAACAGTATTGGCTGTAGAAATATCAACCCTAGGAAAAGGAGCAGAATTCGATAATACTTCGGTAACATTACACAAAGAAACAGAACAAGGTAAAATTTCGTCAACCTTACAAAAACAAACAGCATCAGGGAGAACTTCATCCACAATAGATGAAAAGCAGAATCAAATTAACCTTTGTCAACATTAGATAACAGGACATTAGCTAGGATTTCACCAACCTTAGCTAAAAGAACAGAAGCAAGTAGCATTTTGTCAGCATGAGAAAAATGAGTAAGAGGAGGTAACGTTTCATCAACGTCCGATAAAGAAGTAGAATCAAGTAAGACTTGATCACTGTTAGACAACGGCGTAGGAACAGACAAAACTTCAGCCACAATAGGAACTGATTCCTTCGCAATAGTAAATTACAAAACAGGATCTGGTAAAACTTTAACGACAACAGCAACAGGCATCACAGCTACGAGTTCACTAACTTCAACAGGACCTTCTCTATCCGTATTAGAAATTGTCTTCACTTCAGCTACGGCTGTAATTGCCGGCACGACAGAAATATCTTGAGTAGAAGCATTTAAGAAAGCAGGAACATGTAAAATTTTGACAAAAACGGGAGGAGTCATTAAAGATGTAAGTTCATGGACTTCAACAAGACCTTTGTAGACTGAATTAGAAGCTATCGTCCTTTCAGCGACGTTTGTGCTTGCAGACACGACGGAATTTCTTGGGTAGAATCATTTAAGAAAGCGGGACCAAACTCTTGAGACGCTAGCTGCAAGTTACTAAGTCGAAGTATGGGTTGCGATGGTGATGGAAGCACAGTTTGGGGTAGAAGTAAATAAGTAGGGCGAGCAGAAGGAGGAGTAGACTAGGATGTAGAACTAGAGACGGAGGACATTTTGTTCAAAGCTATATTTGTCGAAGAAGGGTATGTTTTGATAGTAGGAGCCAGATGACCTGGATGAGGTACAGAAGAGAACGTAGAGTAAGCACCCGAAGAAATTTGACTTCTAGATCTGAGAACAGAAGTTGAAGTATTATTTAAAAACCTATTAGTAGTAGGGCGACAGTTTGGACAGTTGCAGCGAGAAACTCCCATATGTCCGCATCCATAACAATGGAGTAGTTGAGGACGAGTACAACGTGTCGAAACATGACCAGGTTTGTCGCAATTAAAGCATACGACTTGACGAGTAGAAGCAGAACTAGGAAGAGGAACAGTAGAACGTACGGAAGAAGTATCGGATCTACCCGTAGGCGTAGGAGAAATTATAACAACTCGGTCATGTGAAGCAAAAGTATTTCCTCAGTAGTACCAAACTTATAAGCAAAATCCGAGGGTTGGAAATGTTGAATCAGTAAATTGGACAACGACTTTCAGTCAGAAAACCTATGCCGGTAACCACGATATCACAGTAAAGCTTTAGCCTCAAACAAATCCACTGCAGACTCAAATAACTGCAATTCTGACACATGGTGAGTTCGTCGGAGTTCTTCGACCCGTCTCAAAAATCATGCACGGTGAGAGTGTTCAAGACACAAGAAAATTTTAAGTTCCACTCCCACACAGGAAAACCTTGGTAGAAAGCCAAAAAAGAAAAGAAAAAGAAAAATAAACAATAGGTCGAACGTAAAGGAAAAAAACAAGTAGCATCAGGCCGAGAAATGCGGATAATGTAGGAACTTAGGCACTAACAACAAAAAAAAATCGGAGCAAAAATTAACTAAAACAAACTCGGCGCAGAAATTAATCAAAACCAAATCGAAGTAACCGTTAACTAAAACAACATCGGGGCCAAAGTTACACGAAACAATATTGGAGCACAAAAAAGTTAACTAAAACACACTCGCAGCCCCATGCCAGGGCGCCAGAATTTATGCTACGTACCTAGACGTAGCCGGAAAAAGTAAATACCAGGCTAACTACCAAACGAGGAGAGGGGGGGATTCGCCTACAGTAGGGTAGCTAAGCCGCTTTGGCAACAGAGATCCACAGCAAGATATGTATACGCCGATTCGAGAACAATATGAACAGCTAAGCCGCTTTGGGAAACAAAACGTGCAGCAAGATATTTATACGCCGCTTTGAGAACAAAATTGTCTTTGTGTGTAAATTTGTTGCGTCGGGGGGTCGTTAGGTCTTTGGGGTGTGCGTTCGGCAGGGTCGTTAGATTTTTGTCGTGGGGTGGTGCGCGTGCACTGGGGTGGAGATATTTTCTTAAGAAATTTTTTAGCAGCGTTCCCGACGTTAAATATTAAATATTAAATTTTAAAAAAATGTTGTGTGTGTAGAAAATGGAGTTCACGTGTTGGTTCGTATTTTTCTGGGGTAGGTTAAGCTAAAAATTAAAACGCCGCGGTGAAGAATTTTTTAATATTAGGCAAACGCGTGCAAGTGGTAAAGAGTGTTTTAGCTCTCCACATAAGCTGCGTTTTGTACGAAGTAGAAAATAAAATTAAGAAAATATACGAAATGTTATATGATGGAGGTCAAATTTTTAAACGTTTGCAGGTAGGATCTTGTAAAAAAGAAGTCGTTCACTTCTCGCAATTTCAATGTCACGATAAAATACTAAGAATTTGCATGCAGTCGAATATAACAACGTGTTTGAAATTATAAATCTCTGGTAATATATATGTAAATCGCGCCGACATTCGACTTTTAATATAATGTATTTAATTAACATAAGGTGTGTGTGTGTTTGCAAAAACATGTCAAGACAGGTATGTCGTATATTTCCTTATTGGTATGCAAATTATACCACCTTGCATCACGATTTATTTGACTTTTAAATATAAAATTAATTTAATCTTGAAACGTATTATATTTTCTTGATCGCTAACCCCAAACGGTCACATTCTTTCCTAAATTGAGCTTAACTAATGCTCTCTTCTTAATACATACATCTGACTCTAGAAGTTGGGGGTCAGCAAAACAAAGTCTTCCGACGTAACTAGGGGTCTATTCCTTGGGTAGAGCTATGAGCAATTGGGGGGTAAGTCGAAATCTATGGAGGGTTACACTTAACAAAAAAAACAAACAGGCGCCACCAAGTCCAAATTGATTTATTTTAGGGGCATAGCTATTTTTTTAAGGGCGGACTTGGAGACCCAAAAAAAAGAGATCACCTTCGTTGATACACAAACTTGTCTTAACAGAATAAGACGCTGTTACTGTAAGAAAGAATAATAATTAAGTCACATAAAAAATGGGAACACTATTTGCGTCCCTCAAGAATACCTAAAAAGTATAGAGAATATTTTCTGCATAATGGGATCATAAAATTTTAGTTCTTATTGCTTTTTGTTTACCAAGTCTGATCAGACTAGATCAGAATAAAAAAACTTTAAATGAAGAATATTAATTTACTAATAAGAATTTTCTTGGTTTCAGTAAATAAAGTATCATTGTAATTAAATAAAATAAAATTTGAAGTACTTGCAAAACTGGTAGTAAAGGTTATCAACTAATCCTTACTCAAATATTTTATAATTCTATGTAACTAAAAATGCTAGAGTTTCTTTATAACCCAATCAGATCTGTGTGAGTCATTTACAAATGAATATACGAAATTTTCTCATTAAATTAACAAAGTTAAAATTAGTTTGAAGTCAAACTAATCACCAAGATATTCTCTAATGTTATCAATAGTGGTTGTACTAAAATGCTAAACATGTGTTAGCCATTGGGCAATTGTTGACGGCATTGTTCAAATAAACAGGTGACGTAATAGCAGCTGTTAATTTACGTTGCAGCCATATGTAGTCACATCTTTACAAAACTAAGTGAAATCAAATTTTGATACTGGGGAAAACCAGCTTATTTACAGGTAAACTGAATAATAATTTTGTACGTCTAACAAACAAATGAAATAATGTACTTTCAGAAGGAAAGTACTCAGGAAATCTTAATTCTATTACGAACCCAAGAGCAGCAGTTGTCCCTTGATGTAATGGAAATTACCTCGCAGCGCGGGAACAGCAACTAATTATACTTGCTTTCCATGCTTTAACACAGGTGTAGGAGCAAAGCGGGTTCCTTACTTGGATCACGGCAGCATTACTTTGTAACGTAATCTTCCGTTGTCTAAATTTATTTACTAAAATAATTTTTCATTGCGTAGCCAACAAATTAAGCTTTCTAAATTGTAACTTCAAAGGGATCATGTTGTCTCAAATTTTACAGTTGCGATTTTCGACGTGGTGTGCGATATATACGTTATCCATGCAGTTTTCTAATTTCTCGTTGGGATTTCAAATGTGTCGTTGCGAGTTCAAATGGGTCGTTGCGAGTTCAAATGGGTCGTTGCGCTAAATAAATTTTGTAAATTAGCTAATATGACAATGAATATACAAAATGTGGATTAGGTACTAACCGTTACTCAGGAAGTGTTTTTCACAAACATAGAGCGACTCGGAGGTCACTCGTCATTCTCTTAGAATGCATGTTTACGCTGCTTTTAACTATCGACGAGTGCGCTCGCTGCTTTCTTGCATGGTGGGAGGTTCCGGATTTTAGTTCTCGGACCTCTCACGCGCGCGCCAGTGGCTGTGAAATTACACCGAACTCGGAAACAACTCAACTAATAATCCTTGATATTATAACACTATAAAAGTTTGATTGTTACTCGAATATTTATTTTAATTAATAGAGGTATTTTAATATTCATTGCACGTTTAATGAATGGATTCTCTTACTGCAAAAATAAACTTGTTACACTACCTCTTTCCTAAAAGAAAAAAATTTTTTCTTAAAAAAACTTCAAATTTAACTAATACAAAAAAATTTTTTTTTTACAACAATACTAGCCTTTCCTACCTACCTAACCAACTATGCAATTTTATAAATTTATTCAAATGGGGGGGACCTTCATTTATAATTGAGAGTGTGTTGGTAACTACGTGTACCTGACGTCCATCGGGAGACAAAATCGGGGAGTCACAATCGGTAATAATCAAAATTGGGAGGGGTCAAATTAGAGAGTCAAACACTCCACGGGACAAAAGAATTTAAATTTACAAAATTTCTTGACTTGAGATTCCTACTTCTAATAAGGCTAATATTTCTGACCTAAAATCAAACACTTACAATTTACTTCTAATTTCAGAAAAATACTTCACTTCCAGGAGCTCATTTAGCTCTATTTACAAAAAAAACAGGAATGCTTCCTCATCAGAACAGCATTACCATTCAAAATATCATCACTATAAGGTGAGAATCAAAAGAAATACCCTACTAATAGGTCTAAATTTAAGCATCATCACAAGGTGATAACCAAAACAAAAGTGACCTAATCAAAAGGTTACTTATCAAATTCAAATACAAAGTATTATCACTTTATTACAAAGAGATAATCAAAACGAAGGTAACCTGACCATACGGTTACTTAACAAATTCAAATACAAAATATTATCACTTTATTACAAAGAGATAATCAAAACAAAGGTAACCTGACCATACGGTTACTTAACAAATTCAAATACAAAATATTATCACTTTATTACAAAGAGATAATCAAAACAAAGGTAACCTAACCATCAGGTTACTCATCAAATTTCAAACCCAAAATAACCCAGTTAGGGTTGTAGAATCCTACACCCTACTGATCATCCTATCACTAATTGCTAACGAACAACTGATCTCATTAGTGATGGACCAAACGGTGAAAATCACCAAGTCAACTTTGACCTTATCAAATCTAAGAACTTCTAACGGTCAAAAGGAACAAGGGAAAGAACAATTCATTCTCTCCACCTTGACATGTAGAAATCAGGACCAATAGTTAAATAGCCCACCTACTTCTACATTGTAAGGATATCTGTCAAAGACATCCTCCAAACACATCTCCGAGCAACGCGCGAGCAAAACGACCAGCGTGCACCAAGGCACACCTCAACTTACAAAACTTACAAAATCTCAAACCACTTATTTCACTCCTCAAACAAAATACTCAATATTAGTGGACCGACACTAAATCAAGAACAAAACAAAACAGACCACTACGTCATTACTTAATATCAAAGAGATGACCGGACCGGAATTAATCGTCAAAATCATCATTTTCATTTGGATCTGATACTCCAATTGGTTTCAAGTCCTTTATGTGCCATTTCCCTGCTCTTGTTCCATCTTCGTTTTCTAACTCATATACTAAACTGGAATGTTTTTTCCGAATTTTACTCATAACGAACTTAGGAGCTAACTTAGCGGAAAATTTATCACTAGCACTCGAGAGGACCTTATTAGTTCTCCAAACATACTCTCCGACTCGGAATGAAATGTCTCTTCTCCGAAGATTGTAGCGTTTACACGAACGTTGATAAGCTACATGCAAATTTTCACGGACATTTCCAAAAATATCAAACAAAAGTTGACGATCCAAAACATAAGAAGGTCTACTACTGGAGACGACATCAACATCCTCACCAGGTATAAAATTATCCTTATAAGCTTTTCCACTTAAAGGTACCTGACGACCAAAAACTAAAAATTTGGTGAATAGTTGGTGGACTCATGTTTTGCTGAGTTGATCGCGTATTGGATCTTTGATATCTCAACATCCCACGTATCATGTTCTTCTACGTATGTACGGATTGCTGTACCAACTGTCTTATTGATTCTTTCCACAAAATTGCATTGGGGAGCATAAACAGCGTTATACCAAATTTTTTGAATTTCGTACCTTGCACACAAAGCTTTAAAAATACGTCCAACTAATTGTGGACCATTATCACAAATAACAAATTGTGGTACTCCGTAGACAAGAAATACCTTTTCTTCCAAAAACTTCTCGATCAAATGTGCGGTAGCACTACGCAAAGGTTGCAAACTCAAACACCTCGAAAACCAGTTACCAACAACTAAAAGTCTTTTATCTGCTTATGAGTCATCAATAAAAAAACTAATCATGACAATAGCTAACAAAAAAAATCAGTGTTCAGGTACACTCTCATCCTACTACAAATCGAACTGTCGAAACAAATACAATGCTTCACAACGCCTAAATATGCTAGAGTGACAAACCCTCTAAGAGTCTCACCTAGACTAACAATACCAAAATTTTACATCAAATCAAAAAAAAGATGCAAAAAAAATTCTAGAGCGCCTAACTCACCTCGAGTCTCGTCTAGACTTATGTAAAGCCGAGCGACCAACTCTTCCTGAGTCTCGTCTGGACTGACATACTGCTGAGCGACCAACCACGACGACAAGTTCCGCCTAGACTAAATTGCGTTGCAATGCCGATCTAAACAAAATCTGCTAACAAAATCAAAAACGTGCTTATGCACAAAGAGCAATTCTCAAACGACACAACGACAGCTCACTCCAATGTACCTTCAAAATAGAATCTCTAGCCTTATCATCAAATTTCGACAAAGATGTTCTTTATTGACTCAAACAAATCAAACAACAGGCTTATCAGCTTCTTTAGCTGACAGTCTTCCTAAAATTTTCCTCAAAACTGGTTTCTCACTCACTACTCCCGTTCCTCTTTAAGTAGACAAACAATTCGGAATATCCGACATGATTACAAAAGCCTAATGGAATCAAACTAAAAGATCTAAATGATCTGAACCTTACAAAAATGATCAAAACAAATTCGTACTACTAAAGGTAAAAATCACAAAAAAAATGTTTTTGGTAAAATAATTTTTGCCAAAACAATATCAAAAAAAATTATATTGGGTCAAAATAGAATGAAAGTTAAAAATAAATTTAACTAAGTTAATTAATTGATTGATTGTGGTTTAACGTTACAACCAATCTTTTATCAAAAGCGAACAAACAAATCTAAATGTCAAATAGACTTTAAGCAAACAAATTTCGACGCAAAATAATTTTTAGACAAATAGATTTCAAAGCAAAATAAATTTTAAGCTAACAAATTTTAAAGCAAATTAAATTTTTGAATAAACAAATTTCGAAGCAAAAATAAATTTTGAACAGACTATTTCAAAGTAAAATTATTTTTGAACAAACAAGTTTCAGAGTAAAAATAATTTTTAAACGAACGAATCTCGAAGTAAAATTAATTTTGAATAAACAAATTTCGAGGTAAATCAAATTATGAACAAACAAATTTCGAGCTAAATTAAATTATGAACGAACGAATTTCAACAAATTACTCGTTGAACAAACAAATTTCGAGCCCCCAAATAAATTTTGATCAAACAAATTTCGAAGCCCCAAGCGTTGGACAAACAAATTTCGACGCCCCAAGCGTTGGGCGCTAGTGAAACGTATTATATTTTCTTGATCGCTAACCCCAAACGGTCACATTCTTTCCTAAATTGAGCTTAACTAATGCTCTCTTCTTAATACATACATCTGACTCTAGAAGTTGGGGGTCAGCAAAACAAAGTCTTCCGACGTAACTAGGGGTCTATTCCTTGGGTAGAGCTATGAGCAATGGGGGTAAGTCGAAATCTATGGAGGTTACACTTAACAAAAAAACAAACAGGCGCCACCAAGTCCAAATTGATTTATTTTAGGGCATAGCTATTTTTTAAGGGCGGACTTGGAGACCCAAAAAGAGATCGCCTTCGTTGATACACAAACTTGTCTTAACAGAATAAGACGCTGTTACTGTAAGAAAGAATAATAATTAAGTCACATAAAAATGGGAACACTATTTGCGTCCCTCAAGAATACCTAAAAGTATAGAGAATATTTTCTGCATAATGGGATCATAAAATTTTAGTTCTTATTGCTTTTGTTTACCAAGTCTGATCAGACTAGATCAGAATAAAAAAACTTTAAATGAAGAATATTAATTTACTAATAAGAATTTTCTTGGTTTCAGTAAATAAAGTATCATTGTAATTAAATAAAAATAAAAATTTGAAGTACTTGCAAAACTGGTAGTAAAGGTTATCAACTAATCCTTACTCAAATATTTTATAATTCTATGTAACTAAAAATGCTAGAGTTTCTTTATAACCCAATCAGATCTGTGTGAGTCATTTACAAATGAATATACGAAATTTTCTCATTAAATTAACAAAGTTAAAATTAGTTTGAAGTCAAACTAATCACCAAGATATTCTCTAATGTTATCAATAGTGGTTGTACTAAAATGCTAAACATGTGTTAGCCATTGGGCAATTGTTGACGGCATTGTTCAAATAAACAGGTGACGTAATAGCAGCTGTTAATTTACGTTGCAGCCATATGTAGTCACATCTTTACAAAACTAAGTGAAATCAAATTTTGATACTGGGGAAAACCAGCTTATTTACAGGTAAACTAAATAATAATTTTTGTACGTCTAACAAACAAAATGAAATAATGTACTTTCAGAAGGAAAGTACTCAGGAAATCCTTAATTCTATTACGAACCCAAGAGCAGCAGTTGTTCCTTGATGTAATGGAAATTACCTCGCAGCGCGGGAACAGCAACTAATTATACTTGCTTTCCATGCTTTAACACAGGTGTAGGAGCAAAGCGGGTTCCTTACTTGGATCACGGCAGCATTACTTTGTAACGTAATCTTCCGTTGTCTAAATTTATTTACTAAAATAATTTTTCATTGCGTAGCCAACAAATTAAGCTTTCTAAATTGTAACTTCAAAGGGATCATGTTGTCTCAAATTTTACAGTTGCGATTTTCGACGTGGTGTGCGATATATACGTTATCCATGCAGTTTTCTAATTTCTCGTTGGGATTTCAAATGTGTCGTTGCGAGTTCAAATGGGTCGTTGCGAGTTCAAATGGGTCGTTGCGCTAAATAAATTTTGTAAATTAGCTAATATGACAATGAATATACAAAATGTGGATTAGGTACTAACCGTTACTCAGGAAGTGTTTTCACAAACATAGAGCGACTCGGAGGTCACTCGTCATTCTCTTAGAATGCATGTTTACGCTGCTTTTAACTATCGACGAGTGCGCTCGCTGCTTTCTTGCATGGTGGGAGGTTCCGGATTTTAGTTCTCGGACCTCTCACGCGCGCGCCAGTGGCTGTGAAATTACACCGAACTCGGAAACAACTCAACTAATAATCCTTGATATTATAACACTATAAAAGTTTGATTGTTACTCGAATATTTATTTTAATTAATAGAGGTATTTTAATATTCATTGCACGTTTAATGAATGGATTCTCTTACTGCAAAAATAAACTTGTTACAATCTTATATCAAGGATGTCTTGCTTACATTTTAGCAATTTGAATATATTTAAATATTTAAATGTAATTATACATTTAATTTATGTGGCAATAAAAATTCTTTTACTTTTAGCGGTTTGGTGATTGAATGTAGATGACGCATTAGACATTGTATATATATATATAACTCGTTTAATTTCACCATTATTTGAACCTGCGTTTTTGAAGTGCTCAGTATACGTGCAGCGTTAGTATAAAAAGTAAGTTACATTTTTCTTTATTTTGCAAAAAGAATATTTTACTTTATAATATTTGCAAGTTTGTAACAGCATTGCTGTTGTTTGTAGATGGATCAAGTAATACAAAACAATAATAAACAGTCCGTTGTAGGCCCTAGAAAAAGAGGCAAAGAGGTTAGCCGAATTGCCACTAAACGTTCCACAAAGAATTTACAGAGCAAGAATAGTGCATTCCAAATATGGTGATTGTGTTTTGATTGAGTTAGCGGACAATATTTCATTTCTACCACAACGCAACACGGAATTGTGGAGAAAAAACATTGAGGAATTGGGTTCTGGAAAATACGCAATAACCATATTAGAACTAATAGATATTAAAAGACCCAATCATCTTGTTTTCTACAGAATAGAACACATTTAGAAAAACAAAAAAATAATTGGTATGTTTTTATAATTATTGCTTGTTTTGAATAATGACTGAACATATTAATACTTTAAGTAGCGAAATTGTTTTTAAAGTTAATAACGCATGCAATATTTTAATTTAAAAAGTATACAATTAAAGAAGCTGAAATTTTGTTAAAATATATCAAACGATACTTAAGGTTATTTGTAAAGGCGGTTAGACATGGCGACTTAAATTTAGGTCAGTTAAGGCAAATTCAAACCAATATGGGATTGTTAAAAAGCATTCAATCATCAATTAAAAATTTTCATGTAGGAAGCGGCATTCAATCTGTTTCACAACCATTACGTTTGGGAGTCAAATGGATTGATTTGGTTTCCGCTTTTGCAAAAAGAATTAGAACAGGCGTTATAATAAACATGCATCATAAGGATTTAATGGCATTTTTTAATGATTGCTTTAAGGTAATTAAAATTAAAATAAAAAATAGTTTAAAAAAATTAAATTTAATAAAAATTAATATTACACTTTGCGGAGAATTTGTTAAAACATCTAATATTGATGAAAATAATGTAACGGATTTTAAACATTTTAATACGAAAAATGTGGCGATTGACGTAGGAACGGATTTAACATCATGGTTTCGTGATTATGTGGTTGATAAACTAAGAACAAAACTATCGGAGTTTCAGGAATCAAAATCAGGCTGGGCTTTGAAAAAAATTGTATCGATGGAAGTTAATATTAATAAATACGAAATGGGCAATGGACGTGTTTCATCTTTTATTCCGCTTCCAAAGCAAATTTCAAATAAATATGCATGCATCAACGTGAAAAATTCAGATGAGTGTTGCTTTTTTTGGGCAATTGTTTCAGCATTATTTCCCTCTAAAATAAGAAGTAATCTTACATCCTCATATCCACACTACAGATTAGTTTTGAATGTTGAAGGATTGGAAATGCCGATGTCGATTAAAAATATTTCAAAATTTGAAAATATGAATAAAATTTCCATAAATGTATACAGTTTAGAATTAAATTGCGCTAAAGAAAAATCGTTCTATAGTGTGGTGCCAACAAGGCTTACTATGCAGAAAGCTGAGAAGCATGTAAATTTACTCATAATTCAAAATCAATATTTTCCAAACGTAAACAATTATAATACTCCAAGTGAGGATTTTGAAAATGTTGAAATAAAATACCATTATGTTTGGATAAAAAGTTTATCGCGGCTTATTGGCAGTCAACTAAATAAACATAAACATAAAAAATATATTTGCGATCGTTGTCTGAATTACTTTAACACCTTAGATAAATTAAATAATCACTCTAAATATTGCGAAAAAGTAAATATCTGTAGAATTTCATATCCTAGGCATCGTCATGTTGAATTTAAGAATTAAAGCAAAAAGTACCTTTTATAATTTATTCCGATTTTGAGACTATTTTAAAACCTGTTAAAAATCATAGTTATCAAAATATTCCAAGCACTTTAAAGTATCAACATCATAAAGCTTTTAGTGCTGGTTATTATTTAAAATGTGACTATGATGAATCGTTATCATTTTTTAAAAATTATTTGGTGGAAGATTGTATAGATTGGTTTGCAAACGAAATGGTGGAAGTTGCAAAATTTGTTCGAAGTAAATTCAAACATATTGAACCAATGATTGAACCTCATAATAACATTATTGCAACACATTGCTCTATATGTGAAAATGCATTTTCTGATAACGCTATCATCGTTAGAGACCACTGCCACTTTACTGGCAACTTCAGAGGTTTTACACACCAACATTGTAACCTCAACTTTAGAAATAGTTTTGTTGTACCGGTTGTGTTTCATAATATGAGTGGATACGATTCCCATTTCATGATACGAGAATTATCAAAAAAGGGTAATATTAGTTTATTGCCATTAAACAAAGAGAAATACATTTCATTTACTCTGAACGATCTAGATGCTGATGATGATGGTGATGCTAAGATAAAGTTTCGTTTCATTGATTCTTTGAGATTTTTAAATTCATCTTTAGACAGTTTAGTGGCCACATTGCAACCTTCAGATTTCAAATATTTATCGAAAGAATTTTCAAATGTCTGTTCAAATAAATTGAACTTATTAACAAGAAAAGGTGTATTTCCATACGAGTACATTGATTCAATGTCTAAACTGAATGAATTTGAACTTCCAAAAATTGAAAACTTCTATAGCATGTTGACTGGTGAACATGTCACTGAGGATATGTATAACCATGCTCTAAAAGTTTGGAATGCATTTCAAATAAAAACATTTCGGAGTATGCCTTACTTTATATGAAAACCGATATAATGTTGTTAACGTGTGTTTTGAACAATTTCGCGAAAAGTCGTTTGCCACATATGGGCTCGATCCTGCTTGGTACTTCACCTTACCAGGGTATGCTTGGGATTGCATGCTTAAGCATACAAAATATAAGTTAGAGTTGCTTATGGACATTGATAAAATTATGTTTATTGAAAACGCTATTAGAGGTGGTATTAGTCAGGTGAGCAACCGATATTCCGAAGCTAACAATAGATACATGCATAATTATGATGCATCTAAACAATCCAAATATCTTCTATATTTGGATGCTAACAATCTTTACGGGTGGGCAATGTCGCAAGCATTACCATACGGAGACTTTGAATGGGTTGACATTAATCTCGATATTATTTCAATTCCAGATGATGCTCCAGATGGATATATTTTGGAGGTTGATTTGGAGTATCCTGAATATTTACATGATTTACACCGCGATATGCCGTTTTGTGCAGAACATCAGATACCTCCAGGATCAAAATTGCTTAAATTAATGACGACCTTATCCAATAAAACTAAGTACATTTTACATTACAGGAATCTTAAACAGGCGTTGTTAAACGGACTTAAATTGACAAAAATCCATCGAGTTCTAAAATTTAAACAAAGTTGTTGGTTAAAACCCTATATTGATTTGAATACTGAGCTTCGGAAACTTGCAAAGAATGAGTTCGAGAAAAATTTATTCAAATTAATTAACAATGCGGTATTTGGAAAAACAATGGAAAATATTCGAAAGCACCGTGTTGTAAAGCTAGTTAAACGTTGGGAGGGCCGTTATGGAGCGAAAAATTGGATGGCAAGCCCCATGTTTCATAGTTACACAATTTTCGATGATGAGTTAATGGCTATTGAGCTAAACAAAACCGAATTAATCTTTAATAAACCATTATATGTTGGTATGTCCATATTAGATATTTCTAAAATTTGTATGTACAATTTTCACTACAATTTTATGCTTCCAATCATGAAGGTGGAAAATTGCAAGCTCATGTATAGCGATACCGATTCGTTTATTTATGAGTTAACTTGTGACGATGTATATAACGAACTTATTAAGTCAAATCTCTCAAAGTTTGACACTTCTGGGTATGATGTAAATAATCGCTATGGAATACCTCGGGTTAACAACAAAGCTTTGGGGCTCATGAAGGATGAAACAAACGGTGTAATAATAACACATTTTGCTGGGTTACGATCGAAAATGTATAGTTACAAGTTGGAATGCAATCCAAATGAGAAGGAAAATAAAACACGTAATCATGGTGTTATAAAAAATCCAAAGGTATCAAATATAATGTAGTAAAAATGAAATAACTTTTGAAGACTATGTTTCATGTTTAAAAGATTTTAAAGAAAAGAAACTTAAGCAAGCCACGTTCCGTTCCTACGCTCATGATGTATTTACAATAATTCAGGAAAAATTGCATTAAGTCCATATGATGATAAACGTAGTCTAATACCACATTCATATGATACATTACCGTGGGGACATTATAGTATCGCGATGATGGAATAAATATATTTTTAGAAGTTTAAAACAAGCAATAATTAAGAAAAACTTACTAAATATTTTATTTGTTTTACAGATAACCGCTTCCCATTATAGTTAACAGTATGGATGTTGAACAATTAGTAGAAAATCAAAAAGAAATTGAAGTGCCTAGTTTACTGACAATTAGCATAGAAACAATACTGAATCAAATTGGGTTAACCAACCAGAGTCATATTGGTATGTTAAAATCAATGCTTCCAAAAACAGTATACAAAGACATAAAAAGAACAGTTATTGGAATGTTTAATAGTGCAGATATTTATGAAGTTAACCTCAAATTTCTTAAGTCTGTGCTACTACAAAATGATTTTGACAAACATGCGTCAAAGTATTTGGAGAAGTTGGTCAACTGCCACAACGATCCAACTAGAATCAATATAATGTATATAAAAGAACACATCAATCCAATAATGTATTCCAATTTTCTGGCAGAATACCTATACATATTTGAGGAAATTGGATGGGATCATTTTTTGGCTACTGTTTTAACAACAGGTGAAGAGGACATACTTCATAAGTGGGATTTTACAAAACCTTAGTCTGAAGAGCAATACATGTGTTTAATGTATATTCCAACAAATCGCATGCCTCAATTTGCAGAGCGATACAATCGTGTAGTTGTACATTCTTGGGAAAAATTAAGTACTATCACAGCTTCTACTGAGAGTTATTCATGTTGCAAGGAATGTATGAGAGGTGTTAAGGGTGTAATTAAAAATACAAAATTTATGGTATGAAGATGCTTGTATAGTACCAGATCTTATATGGAACATGAGTTATTGGTGTTGCAGATGTGAAAGAATGCCTTTATTTCAAGTAATCGATGAGTCAGAATATTATACTCATATTGATTATATTACACAAGTTTAAATGTTGTATAATGGATTGCGGTTGTTGTATATGTAATAATAGAAATAAAAATGTTTTCTCAATTTGTATATTATTGAACTGAATACACTATTTTAAATCATTCAAATCGCATAAAATTCTATCATAATAGTAAAAGATGCATTGCTTTAGACCAATACACAAACTGCATAAACTGCATAAATTATTAAAAGTCTCCAAAGTCTGAAACATGCAATATTCATCATTATTAGAATAATTTTTCACTAAATCTAAAACATTTCTATAGTATGCATAAAAGTTCATTTCTTTTAAGAGGTTTACTTGATCATCCACTATACATTGATTTGTTTCCAAAATCTGAACTACATCATTTTCACAAAGTATATATTCAACATCATGTTTAGTAAGTTTTAAAAACTTTTCATCATTGTATACGACTTGTTGTAACTTGCACGCGTCAATGATTGAATCATCGTCATTACCATTGCCATTCAATGGTTGTTGCATAGTAAAGAAGTTAACTTTGTTATTAAGCAGTTCCATAAGGTGATTCCACTCAACATCGCTTAAACTAATTTTATTGTTATCATCATCATTTAAGTAGCTATGTCGATTCAAATCAATTGTAGGTGTAAACTGTCGAGCTGGAGATAGACCTACTTTGATGTTATAGTATGAGAGTGAAAATGTGGTTTGTAGCAGTAAATAATGTTCACTTTTGCTAGCATGTTCAACTTTATCTAGATATTGATTGATTGCAGCATCATAATCAACATCTTCGGATGATGATGATACATCAAAATCATAATAATCACTTTCAACACTACTTTCTTCAACCATAATTGCAAAGACCTTTTGCGATACTGAAATCACGTGAGAAAAATGTTCATTATATTTTTTGCAAAACCCCCACTTCCCCCGCCATTACAAATTGGATTTTTTTATCCATGAATTGTGAGAATTATCAAACCCCAACCATTTTACAAATAGACGATCTCCTTTTTGGCGTAACACTTTTTCAACAAGAAAACCATCAGGATGTGAGGTTTTCTGTAGTTCTTCTGCATAAAACTGCCCCAAAATCGGTTCACCTTTAGAATCTTCAAGTAGATAGGTAGCAGGATTGCCAACAACTATTTTAACAATTTTAAAGATTTCTGTGGAATAATTTGACATGTAACCTTTAGGAAAATCAGACTTATATTTCGAAATTCGAACATGGTCGCCAACTTTAAATTTTATCACCCCCATTACTTTCAAGGCATTAAACTGTGGTAAATATGTGAATTCGGTGACATCTTTAGGCTTCATTTTAATTTTCGAATGTTTTTTGTTATTATACTGTTGAGTAATATTAGGCAATGCATCCAACCATTTACATTTACGTTTAAGGCTAAATTGTTTGAATAATTCATTCTTTAACGTTCTAATTACTCGTATAACTATGGCACCTTTTTTTATACTAAATGTAGAGTAATGATTAATGTTATGCATCTTCATTAATTTTTCATATCTGCTGTTGTAAAATTCTTTACTATTATCGGTTTGTAAATTATCAGGCACACGACCTTCGTTAAAAATGGATGTCATTGCCCGGCAAACATCAATTGCATTTTTTGATTTTAAAGGACGTGTCCATAGATATTTTGAATAACAATCTATCACCACCAACACATACCTATAATTGGCATTTTCCTTAAAATATTGATCAAATTCTATAAAGTCGGCTTGCCAGAGATCGTCTCTGTGTTTAATAATGGTACGTTTTTTCTAGGAAAATTTTTTCTGACTGCTTTATACAATTCTTCAACAACGGCAAGCTTTGACATTATATGGAAAGTGCGAAATACTGGGTAACTATTATTTTTTCTCTTGATGTGCAATCGACAGTCGAAACCGTTGACATCAATAATAATACTAACGATTGGAACCTTGCAACGTTGGAGATGACAAAGCTGGTGTTGTAGTTAGTGAGATTGACGAGGTTATAGAGGTTGATGCTGGTAAAGTTGTTATTGTCGAGATAGGTGATGTTGTTGAAGTTGATGTTGTTTGCACATTACACTTTTCCTCAATTGTATTCAGCAGCTGTTTGTGTAAATTACTAATACAGGTATCCACGTATCGCTTATTGGCAGCATCATAATCAGCTTGTGGTTCTATAACATTACAAAGTTTTTTGTATTGCATATCATATTGATCATCAAATGTATAATGAAGCCGATATTTTGCGGATGAATGTGTACCAAACTTATCGATACTCATCTTTCAAAATGCTATTATGCAATGATCCCTTCTTCTCTGAGCTCTTCTTCAATACTAATTATTTCATTATTGTGACCAGTATGACCTGCCGATTTTGATGCGTGTAACAATCTAAGTCGCTCAACTAGTTCGTGAGGTGTGTTCCAGTACACATACTCCTTTGTTTTAGCGTTGACTTCTTTCAACAGACCATATCCTACTGGTGCATCTAGTATTGGTTTAATAATTTTGATGTACTTATACCATCTGGAGCCAATAATTTTGTTTTGAGGATCATAGTTCCGTTTAAGAGCGTTAGTAGCTTCTAAAATCTTTCTGTACTCCTTTTGATCATTCTTGGTATACTTTTCAGGTTTTTTAAGTATTAAAAGTTCATATAATCCTGGAGTGCCTTTATAAGTTTTACCATTTATAACTAAATCAGCTGATTTGGGTGTTATGGCAACTAAAGCATTTCCCATACTCCAGTGATCTGTACTAGCATCGTATCGGAGGGCACTATGACCATAATCGATTTCATCTTCTGAATTTTGAATGATTAATTCTATATATTTTCTAGGTAAAGGATGCTCATATCGCTCTAGAAATTCACCAGTAACAACATGATCATCATCATCATCATCATCCTTTACTTCAACTTTAGGCAAAATGCCAAGAGCAGCAACATCGGCAGAACTATCTGCAACTGCCAACTTTGATTTCAATTTATGGTTAACAGATGCATATTTATTTGTTTTAGCAATCTGTAGTAATGGTTCAATTATTGGTTTATATGCTGTTTCAACCATTCGCTGAGTATCGAGTTCACCCCTCTTAAGAGCTTTAAGTTTACGATTAATTGAACGTCTAGTTTTCGTTAATTTTTCTTTAATCGTTCTATCAGTGACATCCATCTTGTTGGCTTGCAGAGTAGAAACTGAGCTGCAGTAAAGCGGTTATAGAAAGTTTATATTGTTATATAACAATCAAATCCCTTTCGATATCGTCCATAATTAAAGTCTTTTGCAATGCATAGAAAATCATATTTTTCCAGCCAACATTGCGAGCACATTAATTTAAAATGATCAAAAGTCATATCGGTACCAACATATTCATCATATATGTGTTTTAAATTTAAATGATCTTGTTTAAATAGGACAACTATGTTAACATTATCACGTATTAATTGTTTTGGTACTTTAGAATACGTTTGACACAGATAAAATGAATCTACACCCGAATGTCGACCCCTGCTGAAATATTCGCGAATTATATCCTGATTTAAGCATGAAATATCGTCAAATATCATTATCGTATTTTTACTGATTGCTTCTGGAGGGGTGACATTTTCTTTATCGCTATAGGCGTAGAACTTAATGCCCTTTATAGATTTAAAAAGTTGCTCTAAATATTTGTATTTAGCTTGTTCCAATGATTTGGAATACACGCACACATTTTCAAACCTTAATCCGTGTGGTGCCTCCAATAAACTAATCATTACATTGGTCTTTCCACATCCTGATGGTCCGCATATTATCGCCCTGATTGATGTTGGAAATAAAGGTCCATGCTTTCCCACAACTTCAGATTTTAAAAAATTATGATCGTCTATACTTAATTGTTGAGGCTGCCGTATAAACTTCATATTAAGTCGAATGTTTTAATAATACTAATCAGTTGATGGCTAAACGTTGTAAAGGAAGGTGTTCTAAACACCTTGATAAACAAATTACCGGTAGAGCTTCATGTACCGGGATACCAATTTTGTGGGCCAGGCACCAAGTTACAAGAACGATTAGTACGAGGTGATTCCGGCATTAACGATCTAGATAGATTGTGTCGCGATCACGATATTGCTTATGCTCAAAACCCTGACGACTTGACCGCACGACACAGAGCTGATAAAGTTCTAGCAGAAGGCGCTTGGAACCGAGTGAAATCGAACAACGCTCAGTTTGGAGAGAAAGCAGCCGCTTGGGCCGTAACCAATGCAATGAAAATTAAAACCAAACTGGGTATGGGGGTTACATCAAGAAGGATAAAGAGGAAGAAAAAGAGACAGTGTTGTTCATTTAAAGGGGGCATATTGACACCAATTAGAACTGCTGTAAAGCATATTGTCAAAGATTCAAATGTGAAGAAATTTATCAATATGAGTTTACTTGCTGCAAGAAAAGCAGTTAAAACCGCTGGTGGAAAAAAGAGACTGCGATTTCCTCGAATTATTCCCATACCTAAAGCGGGAGGCTTTCTTCCATTTCTAGTAACACTATTTGCAGGTCTTTCAGCTGCAGGAGCACTAGCTGGCGGTGTTGCAGGGGTCACTAAAGCTGTCAACGATGCTTCGGCAGCTAAGAAACAATTGGAGGAAAATCGACGTCATAATGTCACCTTAGAGAATATAGCTTTAGGTAAAAAAGGTGAAGGGTTATATCTTTCATCGCGCAATAAAAAAGGATTTGCCTTATACTTAAAACCCAATCGAAAAAACTTGTAAACTTGCCACGTAGAGCACTATTTGATTCAGATCTAAAGAAATATGATAAATGTTTACCTTTCTTTAGAGGAGTATTTATGCGTGATGCACTTCCAGCAAAGCCTCATGTTAACGAATCTGCTATTGTAAACTTAGATGACAACGTTGGAAATGGAACGCACTGGGTTGCATACAAAAACGTGGCAAGAAAGTTATTTACTATGATAGTTTTGGAGATTTAACACCACCGCTTGAAATAGTGAGATACTTAAGAGACTGTAATCTTACTTATAATTACAATCGGGAGCAAAATTTTAATACCTCAATATGTGGGCATTTATGTTTGAACTTCTTATACAATAAATAATTTTATGGTATATAGTTGTTTGATTTTAAATTTAATGGTAGTCATGACACAAACGTTTACGTTGACAGGTGTGGAAACGTGCTTTCTGCCAACTATTTCCCCAATTGAACTTGATTCAGAATATAAATATGGGTTAGGTTTGGTGGGGTTTTACGGATGCAACTCTATACGCAATATTCATGCAGGTAATAACAAGTTTTATTATTTGGATGATAAAAGGATAATAATAATAATGTTATTGATAACGATGATGATAATAATGCTAAAATAAAATGATTACAATCCCACCTGGAGCAAATGAAATTTCTGAACTTGGAAAATATATAAACAATGCAATAGATAGCCCCCCAAGTAGTGCATTGAAGTTTATTCTAAAGGCTAACAATAACACATTGCAATGCGAAATGAAATCCATGTACACAGTGATTTTTAAACGCAATGATGCTATTGGGCAAATGCTTGGGTTCACTCCTGGCACATATCAGGCAAATAAAAATCATTTCTCTCAACAATCAGTACAAATATTTGATGCGACCAATATACATGTGGAGTGTAATCTTACTGGTGGAGCGTATAGGAATAGCGAGCAGTCACATACAATTTTTTAATTTGATGTACACGTAGAGCCTGGATATAAATTAATTAAAGAACCTGTATCCATCACATACTTGCCTGTGATCGTTCAACAAATAGATAACATTACGCTATCAAGAGGGTAAATTGGTGGACTTTGGTGCAGAGAAAGTATCTATTAGATTAGAACTTAAAAAATATGGGGCTTAATATTTTGGTGCTAGAGTATACTCAATCAGTTCACCTCAACCTGCAGGTCAGCAAACACCTGGTGCATTAACAGATCAGGACGTTCAATTTTAGAATATCTCGGTTATAAAGTGCTTAATAAACATGGAAGGCGCAATAAGAGGGCTATTCAACAGTGTAGCGTCCGAAGATACGATTACAGAATATGATCGTCGAACATATCACCCATATACGACAAACGCCTATGGAAACTCGGATGAAATCAATATTGTTATCCAAAAGCTGATCTTATGACTGCAACTTATGACAGCATTATATACTTGGAAGGTACTCTTAGTCCAACAGAAGCTCAAAATAAGGATTATGCTTTCACGAATAATGCAATGTTGTTTCTTTTGAAGAAATTAGATTTACGCTGGGTGATCAGGTTATCGAAACGGTTAGATTGCCCGGAATTAACAGCACAATCAAAGGCGTTTGTTCGTATACACGCGAGCAAAGTCGTTGTATGATGCATGCAGGATGGAGTGTGGAAAATAAACCCTTACCTTTGCTTAATGAAGCTAAAGATTCTTTTGCGCTTCAATACCATTAAAGCACGTGTTTGGATTTGCCGAAGGATACAAAACACCGTTGCTCAACGTTCGACAAGAATTAACGTTGGTACGTTCAAAGTCTGATATTGATTGTTGTAAGGGTACTTCTATACCAAAATTACTCTCACAAAAGTAGTATGGAAAGTACCACACGTAATGCTCAACGATGCCACAAAATTGTCTATTTACAAAGAAATTAACAAAAATTCGCGAATACAAGTAGCTTTTCATGCACGTGACTTGTATACCTATCCAAGCCTACCGTCCACTACATCTTTGGTTTGGCCTGTTAAGAGTAGTACGGGTTTTCAGCGTCCTCAATGGATATTCATCACCTTTCAAACCAAAAAGCGCAACCATAAGGATGCAGATGCGTCTACATTTAATCATGCAAACGCTACAAATATAAAGGCTAATATCAACAATAGAAGATACCCGTATGAGCAGCAAAACCTTTCTTTTACCGACAACAAGTACATGGATGCTTATAATGAATATTTGAATTATCGATCTCAATATTATGAACCGTTCGAGAGTTCGGTATGTTCTCTTCTCAGTTATGAGGAGTTTAAACAGCAGCCAATTTTTGTAATCAACTGCACCAGACAAAATGAAAGCATCCATAATATAGTAGCAGATTTAAAAATTGAAATTGAAGCATCAAAAGCATTTGAAGTTGAAACTGTTGCTTACTGCATGATTATGCATGACGTACTTATTGAATATGAACCATTTACTGGCATTATACGTAAACTTTAAAAATCGTTATTTCTTATAAAAGATGATTGAAATACATATGTAATATATTATTTAAATAACAGTGTTTTTTGTTAGTATATTATTGATAGTCATGGAGGTTGTTGCTGTTCCACTCGCAGTGCTTTTAATCTTCCTTAGTTTCCCCATCGGCAGGGAAGTGAGGTGTGAAGATGTTTACACAAACAGTGAATTTGGTTTAGAAATGGCAAACGTTTATCTAAACAAATATGGATATATTGAAACTCATAATGTTAGTGGGGCCTCTATTGAAAATCGCAAATCGATAATTAAAAATGCCTTAAAAGCATTTCAAACATATTACCAACTGCCGGTTGATGGTGAACTAAATAAAGAAACTTTAAAGTTAATGTCAAAACCTAGATGTACAAATAAAGACAATATTTCTGAAGCATACAATGTACATCAAACCAAATTGACAAAACGTGTTTTAAATTACACAGTATTAACGAATGATTTTCGCATCTTAGCTCGGACGGTTGAAGCATTTAAAGTTTGGGCAAAACACACAAATCTTGTATTTATATACAATCCACAGAGTTATGATATATTAATAACATTCCAACAACAAAATCATTACATGAGGGCTTCAACAAACCCTAATGAGCGGTGTAAGGATGATTTTGATGGACCTGGTGGTGGGTTAGCACATGCTTTCTTTCCATCCAGCGACGATGTTGTGTCTGAAATACACATGGATTATGATCAGGCTTGGTATATGGAACACTCAAATTCACCACCCAGTGGATATATAAGTTATTATGAGGTGCTACTTCATGAAATTGGCCATACATTAGGGTTAAGACATTCAAATAATCTTAATGCAGTTATGTATTCATATTTAGAAAATCATCATCTTGATTTACATGAGGATGATATTGCAGGAATACAGTCCCTGTACCCACCACCATCATCAGCATCTACCACCGTTAAATCAACTACCGCTGCTTTTAAACCTAACTCCCCAAATAAGCCAACCACACCGAACAAACTGCCGCCAGACCTATGTAACATTGATATTGAACATTTTCTAATTCTAAATAAACGCATATATATGTTTTATGAAAAATGGGTTTGGATATCAGCTCTAAATAGCACTTACATTGAACCGGCTAAGAACATAATAGATTGGCTACCTTTTCTTCCACACACGTTTAAACGTTTAGATGCCGTATATCAGAAACCAAATGGTAATGTGGTTTTCTTTAGCAACAATCAAGTATATCTGTTGCAATTTCCAAACATGCAGCTAGTCAATGGATGGCCTAGAGCGTACACTCACTTTTACATTCCTAATCGTGTTCGGGTCAATGCGGCTGTAAATACCTATACTGGACGTACATTGATATTTTATGGCGAAAATCAACTCATGGAATACGATGAATGTACTAAGCAACCCAAAGCACATTTTTTACAATCACATGCATTTCCAGATATTCCTTCGCATATTACAACCATTTTTCGATATACCAATGGTCATCTATATTTTATCAATAAAAACAAATTTCACGAATATAGTGAATTTCTAGGCAAAGTAGTTCAATCTGGCCACTTTGATCTATCCATATTTAACATTTATTGTGCAAACAAAGGATTAATGCAACAACTTTACGATGTATTGACAAAGTTATTAAAATTGGACAAACTAGTGAATTCGTACTTACAATCTAGCAGTATGTATGATAATTATGATGATGAAAGTTTATCGTAATGTTAAAAAATGTACAAAATATAATAAAACAATTAATTTTTAGTTCATTTTATTTTTACATCACATAAAATTTATTTAGAAAAGCAACAATAATTTCATATAAAACTTAAATTCTAAAGAATGTTGAATAAAGTAGCTGGTTCTTGATAATTTCGTAAGTGCTTGCATATTTTCCGCAACCAATTTACCTGTAGATATAATACAATCATCGTTGATTGCACCACACTGCTTGGTAAAAGAGGACGCTATGTTATCTATAAATTGATTATAGATGTAATCAATTGAAGAATCATTAATTGTAAATAAACAATCGTTAACTATGAATGCCATTGAAAATAATTTATTAATTGCTTCCTCAGAAAACACGAGCGTAGCACTACCATTATGACTTATTCCAATATATGGAAAGTTGCTGCAGATATCGTAAATGGCATGCAGCTTAATTCCATAACCAATGGATATTTCTTGATCTCTATATTCAGGTTCTTTTTGTAGAATTAGCATATTACGAAGGAAATGTTCGCTTCTTAAACTTGAAATTTCATTCCATTCCTTAACATTAAAACATAGAAAACTTTGTGGAGCAATAACATTAGATATTTGCACTACTGCATTTAGTTCATACCGCGTTGAAATACCAACTTCCAGTAATAAACCCAATTCCACATGTAAAAATGTTGACCATGTTGATACTAATTCCTCGCGATACTTATTAAATGCTGTAGGACGTGTTGATTTTAGTGATAACTCTGCGTTTGTATCAGCCCATGAAAAATTTGCATTATCATTTTGAATTGCATCGACCGATAAACAATTTGCATTACCACCATTCTTATTCAAGTTTTTATTAACTGTTGCAGCATACATGTTTCTACTTTGAACGCAAAACTCTAACTATTTACGATGGTGGATTTTGCCGGTTGAATTATTGATTATAATTATTCATATAATACTTCAGTACAATCGCATTTTCCGCTGCACAACTGAATGATGTGCAACGTCTAGCGTGGTATAAACATTTTGAAGCGTTGGGGCAATTCCACTCCTTTAACTCGTGTAAAGGAGGTGGACACCCCAAAGCTTCAACATTGATGATGTAAAGGTTAGAAAATTCGGACATTAACCATGTCCGTTTTTCTAACCCCTTTACATATATATGCGTCGCTTCATTTAATATTGGACTTAATACATGTTGCAAGCATCCATAGGGTAACTCACCATACTCCCACTTAATACCATGGAATTTTTCTATTAGCCATGCATTTTGACGTTTATTGTCTATCAATAATTCATCCCATGGATGCGGTGGTTTTAATATGTAAGTACTTACATCATTTGATGATGCCAATAATGGAACAATAGCGACTTCTTTATATATGAATTTATTGTTTACAGTTTTGAACCCTTGAACATCTAACACTATTGAAGTATTCATTTTGCAATATTGACGCTGGCTGTTCAATAACAAACAGAAACTAACATCTTAACCAAATGTCTACATGTTTATATGCTTCGCAACAAGCTTCCTCCACATAGAAACGACGTGATTACTTTTTAAAATTTATGCGATTGTATAATTATATACAACCCCATTATATTTAATTTATGCATTAAAACATTCCAATGTGGTTATAAAATTATTCACGTTTTGTAGAAAAACCATTAAAATTTACATTTTAATCTCATATGCAACTTTGTAACCTTGATGCTAATGAACGCTATTATTAACTTCTATTGTTTAAGAATGAAGCAAAGAAAGAATACCTGATGCTACACCTTGAATTATAAAAAGTTAATACATGTAAATTCTTCAAAAATTAGTATGCTAAATACAGTGTTGATGTTTCATCATGACCAAATAACTACATCAATTGCATATATCAAACAGGATTCTGAATAGTACACGGTTGATGTGGATATAAAATTATTCATGGTTTTAGCAATAAAAATTTAAAATATAACCTTGCTTATAAGTTTATAACATTTCTATGTATATATATAATACAAGTTTAACCATTAACTAACAAAATGAAACCTACAGCAGTAGTCACGCCAACAAACAAAACTGGGGTGCCGTGGTTCGCAAAGCCGACGGTGAAGCGCCGGATGCTGAGACTCTTAAACCCGTAAGTAACAAATATTTATCTGTATAAATTAATTTTCATTTTATATTTACTACTGAAAAAATTGTTATATAATAAAACTTAGGTTCATTTTTTCTTATTGTTACAGTAATATGCGATATACGGAGGTGGCAGACCGACATACGCCACCACAAATGTCACCACCACCACCACAACCACCACAACCATGGTCCCCAGATGATGGCGAAGATTTACTTAGTTTGCTGAATGAATTTATAGAAAAAAGTGTTCATTAAATAAATATTAAAGAAACACATATTTTCTAAATGATATTGATGCTAAGGAAAGCTATTATTATTAAGTTATATAGTTTGAGAGTGACGTTAAAACCTTGATGCCACACCTTGAGTTGTAAAAGTTAATCCATAAGCAAGAAATCCTTGATAAAAGCAAGTTCAGTGTACTTGTATAAATTATTTTGGGATGATGTAACCAAAAGGAAATATACGACATACCTGTCTTGACATGTTTTTGCAAACACACACACACCTTATGTTAATTAAATACATTATATTAAAAGTCGAATGTCGGCGCGATTTACATATATATTACCAGAGATTTATAATTCCAAACACGTTGTTATATTCGACTGCATGCAAATTCTTAGTATTTTATCGTGACATTGAAATTGCGAGAAGTGAACGACTTCTTTTTTACAAGATCCTACCTGCAAACATTTAAAAATTTGACCTCCATCATATAACATTTCGTATATTTTCTTAATTTTATTTTCTACTTCGTACAAAACGCAGCTTATGTGGAGAGCTAAAACACTCTTTACCACTTGCACGCGTTTGCCTAATATTAAAAATTCTTCACCGCGGCGTTTTAATTTTAGCTTAACCTACCCCAGAAAAATACGAACCAACACGTGAACTCCATTTTCTACACACACAACATTTTTTAAAATTTAATATTTAATATTTAACGTCGGGAACGCTGCTAAAAATTTCTTAAGAAAATATCTCCACCCCAGCGCACGCGCACCACCCACGACAAAATCTAACGACCCCGCCGAACGCACACTCCAAAGACCTAACGACCCCCGACGCAACAAATTTACACACAAAGACAATTTTGTTCTCAAAGCGGCGTATACATATCTTGCTGCACGTTTTGTTTCCCAAAGCGGCTTAGCTGTTCATATTGTTCTCGAATCGGCGTATACATATCTTGCTGTGGATCTCTGTTGCCAAAGCGGCTTAGCTACCCTACTGCCTACATACCAAAAAGAGACAAAAAACACATCGCCCACGATTATCTATTAACACATAAAAATAAATAAAGTATTTTATACAAACAAGCGCTTGAATTTAATCACCTGTGGTCCGCCAAAGGCAATTGTTTTTTCGAACATATGTTGCGCTAACGCGAGCGAGCGAGCGGGTGAGCTCGATATTCACATACAAATACACGCACCTGGTATTTTTTGGCACTTTCTTTTAAAAAACCTCACACACACACACACACACACACATAGGCACACCTCAATGCCTACACACATACTATTTTTGATAAAAAATACTGAGAACTTTTAGATATGAAAGGTTTCTTTGCATGTGTCTCAAATTCTCCATACACTTGGACTTTTTTATTAGCACTTTTTAAAAACACCTCGAACACACACAGGTGCCCACAATACATATGGACTATTTTGTACACAAAAAAGGATTACATTTTTCGTAGATATGAAAGGTCTATGCATGTGCTCCAGCTTCTGCATAGCCATACATGTGTCCCAGCTACTCCACACACCTGGAACTTTTTCATTAGCATTTTTCTTTAAATTCACCTCACACACACACACACACACAGGTACATCTCATGGCCACAACACATGTATACTATTTTTGATCAAAACATATTGCAAATTTCAAGACATCACATGTTTTTGCATGTTCTTCAGATCTAAATTACTTACACACCCATATAATCCGGATTAATAATGTTTGTGCCTAGTGTTGCATTTTCGCAACACCGTTTGTGCAAAGATGCAATACATGTAATTTTTTTCTGTATTTTTTATGAATTAAGCAGTAACGTGAGTTACTATTTTAGGTTTTCTATTAAAAAGAGGTATTTATTTGGCATCGGCGGGTTAAATTGTCATATATTTTTCTAACAGAGTATAACGCTTAAAATCGCTTAAAAACGTAGTCTTGATAGAAAGTAAATTATATTACACCGCTCATTGTAAATTCAATTTTTCTAGCTTTGACAAATTTATAAAACAACTTTTCTAGATACCTTGTCCAGACACTGGCAGCATTACATACACGGTCCTCTACTATAATAAAAAAATAGGTCGCTTGCGTTTTGAAAAATGTACCATTTCCACTTACTATAAAATTAAAGATACGCTATATAAATTTAGTACAAGAAATTATTATTTGAATCAATATTAAAACAACATCCAATAAAGGCTAGCAATTTCTTATTGGATTTTAGAAGAGCAAAACAGTTTGCACGTAGCAATCCGCAATGCGTTGCGGAATACTTTATTACTTTAGAAAAGGAACTGACTAACAGGAATACTGAAAAGTATTGCTGGTATTAGGAAAAATGTTTATAACTGTAAAAAATGTAGTCCCGCCTCGAACAATCAAGAATTTTCTTTCACAAATTGCATTTTCTACAAGTACGGGAAACACAGTTTTTATTCCGCATAATCCTTCATGCTAATATTTCTAAATGCTGCAGTAACCTGTTTACTAAACTTGTTTATCAACTTCAAAGAGTCGAACAATTGCTATGACGCACAGCTTAGTAAATATTGGGTCAAACTTTAGCGTGAACAGAAATTGCGATACTCATGCAAGCATAACAAACATGTAACCCCATTGTGGGCATTGGTTTGCAGTGTGACAGCAATAGCCCATATTGTTTACGAACTCTGTTGATCTACATGTCAAATAAACTGGCTACAATGTAATAATCTTCTATTCCTGCAATCATGAAACTAATTTGACCTCTTCCTAAAACAATATTGATATAAATTGCTTGCCTCCCTGCAACACAGTATCGTTTGATCTGGGTATAATGAGATTGCTTTCCTTCTCATATGGTCAGCATGTACAACCGCTAATGTGTAAATGTAACTCGCACAATTCCGGATTCATTGCTCTTTGATAAAGCTTCATAAACAGTTAAATAGGTTAGAAATTATAGTAATTGTTAGAAATTGAAGAAATTCCATATCTTAATAATAACAAAAAAACGGTTACTTTGCGATATTTATTTTCAACGTTTTGACTATGTACTTACGCAATGACGCATCTAGAACTTCACACTGAAGGGCTTACAACCAAAATTTACCAATAAGCTATTTATTCTTTCAAGTATTTTAATAGATGGAAATGGGAGCGTTTGGACCACAGCACCACCACCCGACCCCTCAATACACCTCCACATCCTTCCACCAATCTCCACCGACCTTCGGCCATCACTACATCCCTCCACGCACCACCACATCACCCCTCCCATTACCACATCCCTCTACATACCTCCACATCTTTTTACCTACCACCACATGCCTCCAACTACCACCACCCACCTCCACATCCCCCCAACCACCACGATATCCCCCATACATTCCACATCCCTCCACACACTTCTATATCCCTCCACACATCTCCACAGTTTTTCACCCACCTCTACATCCCTCCACACACCTCCATATCCCTCCACACGCTTCCATATACCTCCACACATTTTACATCCCTCCAGCCACCTCCACATCCCTCCATTCACATTCACATTCTTCTACACACCTCCATATCCCTTCACTCAGTACCACATTCCTTTATACATCCCCACATCCCTCCACATCCTTCCATCCACCTCCACATTCCTCCACCCACAACCACATCACTCCATACACTTCACATCCCTCCACGCACCTCCATACCCCTCCACACATCACATCCCTCAACCCACCTCCACATCCCTCCACCCACCTCTACATCCTTCCACCAGCTTCCACATCCCTTCACACACCCCCATATACCTCCACACATCTTTACATCCTTCCAGCCACTTCCACATCTCACCATCCACTTTCACATTCTTCCACTCACCTCCACATCCTTCCACTCAGTACCACATTACTTCATACGTCCCTACATCCCTCCACAACTCCCAACCACACTCACATCCCCCACCCACCGCCACATCACTCTATACACTCCACATCCTTCCACACACCTCCATATCCTTCCACACACCTCCATATCCTTCCACACATCTTCACATCCCTTCACCCACCTCCACATCCCTCCACATACCTCCATATACCTCCACACACCTTTACATCCTTCCAGCCACTTCCACATCTCTCCAACCACTTTCACATCCTTCTACACACTTTCACATCTTTCCACACAGCACCACATTCCTCCACACATCCCCACATCTATCCACATCGTTCCAAACACCCCCACAGCCCTCCACCCACCTCCACATCCCTCCAATCACCTCCACATTCCTCCACCTACCTCCACATCCCCTACCCAACACCACATCACCCAATACACTCCACATCCGTCTACACACACCTCCATATCTCTCCACACAGCACCACATTCCTCCAAACATCCTCACATACATCCACATCCTTCCACACACCTCTACATATCAATACACATCTCCACATTCTTCCAACCACCTCCACATTCCCCCACCCACCGCCACATCACCCCATACATTCCACATCCTTCCTTCCATATCCTTCAACACACCATAACATTCCTCCATCCACTTCCACAGGCCTCCACCCATCTCCATATACCTACACACACCCCACATCCCTCAACTCTGTTTCATATCCCTCCACCCACCTCCACATCGCTCCAACAACCTCTACATTCCCTAACCCACCTACACCCTCCCCCCCATCCACAACCACATTACTCCATACACTCCACATCTCTCCACACACACCTCCACACAGCACCACATTCCTCCACACATCACCACATACTTTCACATCTTTCCACACACCTCCACATATCTCTGCACATCTCCACACCCCTCCAATTACCTCCAAATTCCTCAATCCAACTCCACATTCCCACATCCACCACCACATCACCCTATACACTCCACATCTCTCTACACACTTTTATATTCCCCCACACGCCTTAAAGCCACTACACCCACATCCACATGTTTCCACCTACCTTCACATCCCTCCACCTACCTCCAAATCCCTCCACACACCTCCATATACCTCCACACATCTTTACATCCCTCAAGTCATCTCCACATCCCTCCATCCACTTTCACATCCTTCCACACATCTCCACATTCCTCCACATAGCACCACATTTCTCCATACATCCCCATATCTTTCCACATCCTTTCACACAACTCCACATCCCTTTACCCACATCCACATCCCTTCACCCACTTCCACATCTTTACACACACCACTACATCTATCCACCCACCCCCACATCCTTGTACCCACCTAAACATCTCTCTACCCAGATCCACCCACCCACCTTTACATTTCTCCACCTACCTCCACAACCTTCCACACATCACTACACCCTCCACCTACCTCCACATCCTCTACACACCTCCACATCTCTCCATCCACTACCAGATCCCTCCAAACACCACCATATCCATCCACACACGACATCGTTTCGCTAACCTCCACACACTTCCACATCCTTCCACCAATCTCCACTTCTCTCCACACATCACCATATTCCTCCACCCAACATCATCTTCTTCTCCATTTATAGCAAGAAAAATTGATATGTTGGTTAGGTCAACGTCTCCTATTTTACGAGATTAATTTATGAGTACTTAACCACAAATTTTATATAGACTTACTCTATTTTTTGTTAACCAGCACCACTAGGGCAAATAGTTCTCAAAAAGAGCATACGTTTGCATCGGTCAAGAGACTTTTAAAAAATTGACCAACTTGAGGATGCACTTGCTTTTAATTAGTTGGAGGTGAAGGTGGAGGTGCCGGATGGTGAAGGTGGAGGTGGAGAGATGTAAAGTTGAAGTTGGAGGTGGAGGTACTACCACCTTAAAACCGAAAAATAAGAACAACATAATTTAATATATTTGTTATATTTTGCTGGTGTTGACGTTACAAACAAGTAAAACAAAAATTGAGTTATTCATCATAGAGAGTTTATTTAAGAATAAAAATAAAACTCACTTAAGACAAGAAATATATTGTATTTTACCTAAAACAATTAAACATAACAAAATTCAATTTATTAACAAAGATTACAATAAAAATTTTTATTGAATGTTAAAAAGAAAGTCAAAGCGCATAATGTAATAGTTTCAAAAGCAGACAGGGACAATTGTTTAGTCATTCTTAAAACAGAATATATTAACAAAGTAGAAACGTTTTTGAACAACAATATTCTGGTGTTGAACAAAAATCCGATTAACACTTTTATAGAAAAAGTAAAGTTTTTTGTCAACAACTTTAGTGATTCTTTTCAACAATATAATGCTTCTAAAACATTAATTTCCAGCAACCCAGGTAAACGAACACACTCAATACGTAACACTGGTAACTTAATCACAAAATTACAACATATACAGTTTTCAGAAAGTTTTATTATGGTCTCCTTTGATGTAAGCAAACTTTTTACTTCGGTACCGAAATTTGAAACTTTACCTATGGTTGAAGATCTTCTTATATCACCCAACGTTAGAAAAGTTAACGTTATCACAACGTTGAACTTATTGAATTTCTGTTTGTTTTAAGATTTTTTGATTTTTAAAAACAAATGTTTTAAGCAAGCCGAATCACTAGCTATGGGGAGTTGTTTACCATCATTTTTTGCAGATGCTTTTATGATCATTTTCCGACGATTCGTGACAGATAGTCACTTTTCGTTTCCTCGTTGAACAGAAAGGTCACTTGGTGTGTTAAAAAAACATTTAAGATGGTGCGGGAAATTAAGTTTTCCTGGCAGAGACGCCGTAATAAAAGCAGTTATTTAAAAGTTGTCTGTGACAACTTGTATATATGTGTAGTGTACAAACTCATCTTGGCGACGGTTTGTTTGAATGTGTAATTATACTAAAATTAATTGTGAAATTTATTACAGTGCAACTCCGATGCACCTTCGATGCAACTCCGATGCAACTCCAATGCAACTCCCATACAACTTTAGGTTATCTTGATCATATTCAATTTGGTTTGGTTCAAGCAAATTTTATGGAACTCGTTTAAAATATAAATGCGTAAGCAATTTTGTAGGACAAATATGTTGGATTTTCGCTATGCAGCTACACCTGGCGTGTTTAGTTAATGAACGACATGTCATTTGAAAGTTATAGGTCATTGCCGCTATGGGTAAGACTGTTTAAATTTCTAAAATAAGGCTGCCGTTGCAAAGTTAATTACGTATCTATGCACGTAATGAATTCCTTTTTTTTGAAAGCTTGTAACTATCTCATGTTGTTGTATCCAATTCATTAAGGGTCGTCACGAATAATTTTGTTAATTAATTTGCTAAAAGCTTATCCTTTTAAAATGTAATGTTACATTGAGTACAACAATTTTTTGTTATTAATGGTGTGTTTAACCTTGGAAATTGTACCTCACCGGTTGTATATAGACGATAGTAAAATATGCAGACAATTAATCATAATTCGTTTGCTACATGTTTAATAGTTATCTTGTTTACCACAATTTAAAATACCAATATGTTGATTTAATAGGGCCTAAGTCCTGTATAATGAAGTATGAACTCAGATTAATTAATTAATTAATAATATTTCCCAAAGGTTAAGTAAATTTTTTTAAAGAACTGTAAAGTCTTAGTAGCGCTACCCCAGACTATTAATTTTGAAAAATAATGTCCAAAAGTTAAGTATCCAATTCAAGAAACTACATTTATAAAAATTTAATTTTTTTTATTAAGTACACTTATAATTTAAAATGTTCATTACTTATCTTAAAAGAGAATATAGAATTATTTTTGACTTCAGTTAATTACTCAATAATCATTAAAGTTCTCTAAAGTTTGTTAGGTATTTGAAAGGTTAAACTTACACGAATGTGTACCACGATACAATAAAAACTAACCGAAACTAAAACAAAAATTTCATGCTTATACTGGTTCGTAAGTCATAAAGGGTATCTATGTTGGTAGTATTTATGTTTCAGAGCCGCCCTAGTCATCGTTAGTTAAGTGAAGAAGACGACCAGATGTAAGTAACGTATTTTTGACAATCAAACTTTGTATTTAAAGTGGTTAGCGATAATCTAGGTTTCCAAATTTTCTGTTTCTCGCAAATTGATTCTGTCAGTTGCATTAAAAAAAATTTAGGTAACGTCCATTATTTTATTTTCCAACTTTAATAAACCCATTGACCCAATCTCATGCGACCGTGGGTAAAAACTCAGTTAGCTAAAAAGTCTTAAGAGTTTTCTTTTACTAAAAAGCTATTTTCCATCTTAACCTTACCCTGGGCTTGTTACAGTTACATAAGAATTCTCGATAGGTAAAGTAAAAATATACCACGATTTAATTTATTGTGAATTAGATTTAATATACATCACAAACTCAATAGTCAAAACTGTCAGGCACCGTCCGTTGGTAGAACATGCACTTTTAAACGGTACAATAAAAGAACATCTTAATAGACCCGACAAATCGGGTATTGGACATCAAACATCACATTTCTTACAATAAACATAACTTTGGACTTAAATTGAAGTTTAAATTTATTACATTATATAACTTCCAAAAATTTCAACTGGTTAGATTTTTTAGAGAATTTGGAAATTCAAAAAGTGTTGCTGGACAATAGCCTGTCTCATTGTTCAAACCAATCTGTATATAACGTTTACACTTATAGATATGAGTCTAATTTAATCGAATAGCTTATTTAACACTTACACATATTACATTAATTTACACTTTACTAAGTAACCCAACCCACTAACATTACCTACAAATACACCGACTAATAAATTAACCTTCTTACCTATTCTTTATAAACCAATATCACAAAATTTACAAACTGACACACGAACATATTAATTTACACTTTACTAACCAATATCTTAACCTACTAACAGTTAGCTTACAAATATACGTACTAACAAATTAATTTACTTACCTTGTCCTGTATTTACCACTAATACGACCATTTATTATTATATTTTATTTTCATGACAATTCACACAGTAAAATTTCTTACATAATAACGAGTTTGGCTGACCAATGGGGTACCTTCTAATTTACTAAGCTGAGTGATTTATTTCCAATAATTTGACTGTTCTAGTTACCCGTTGACGTGTTTGTATATTACAGTATCTTTACCTTTCAAATTTTGACGATCGGTCATTTTGATTTCATCTCTTAAACCAATTAGCCACATCTAAATTTATAAATGTAATCATGTATAGTTAAAACTTCAGACTTAATTGTTACACAATTTTTTTAATTTTAGAATGTGATATGGTTTATATATAGTTGTCTGATTTATGGAATTTTAATTAAATTTGAATAGTAAGTTAATCTAACCTAGAATGTGATACATCTAGTCAAATATTATATTGCTTGTAGAAATTGCACTGAAGATGACTCACGCTGAAAGCGCTTTGCTGTTTATTAAATTTTTAAATTAAATTTGCACGTTAATATATCAGTAATTAATTTTATTAATCAAAACGTGTACACAGGTAATTAAGATAATTTTAGAAATTAAAATCGATAATTTTAATACCGCTTTTGAATCGAATGCAATCGTAGTTGATTAATTATCATCAACAAAACCTTTTTATAATTCCCATACTCACCGAAATTCGACCTCATTCTATTTTTAAGTTTGCTACGTACCTAGACGTAGCCGGAGAAAATGTAAATACTAAGCTAACTATCAAACCTAAACCTAAATACCAAAAAAAAACCCAAAAAAAGAAAACACGTCGGCCACGATTATCTATTAACACAAGTTAAGCTTCGGGCCTTTGGAGCAATGTTTTTAGAAAACGTTTCCAAACTCCTAACAAATTTATTTTATCTTAAAACAGAAATTAACATGGAATTTTGAATAACTGTAAAAATAACTTTAATTCAAAAACATTTAATTAATTGTAATAAGGTGAGTAGCTTGAACAACGAAGTATGGAGTTCGAAGACTGACTGCCGGGCCTTGAGTTCCCGGACTTTTTATAATAACCTGCCCCTCACACGGCTGTGAGAACTTGCAGATCTCATGTCTGCTTTTCTCTTAATTCTACACTTTATTACATTGTAACAATCTTATTTCTAGGTAATTGCGGTATGTTAACCGTCTGTGACCTGCCATCTGCAGTATCACTGCCTTCTCGGATACAAAGTTGCATATCCGTTCTCATGAACTGTTAATAACCTCTCTGGGTTATCCTTGTATTACATTGTTGCAATGAACTTATACTTTATTTAACAATTTCTAATAATTCCTATTAGATTCAATATATATATATATATATATATATCTATATATATATATATATATATATATATATATATATATATGTAAATTGGGGGATACATAACTCACATAAGAATAAATAAAGGTTTCTGTACAAACAAGCAAAAAGAAAATAAATTAGGTGTTATTATTTCACAGCAAACAATTATATTGTATGGACATGTTAGAAATTTAAATACGAAGTGCGCATCTTGTATTTCACACAAAATAAAGTTAATCAGTAGTAAATAAACCTGTGAGAGCTTTTGTCAAGCGTTTCTAAAATTTCACCTAATACTTTTTGTAAAATAACTAATTAGTAGGTAAGAATTAACGTGTGGGAGCTTTTGTCAGACATCTTTTAAATCGTACATAGTACCGTTTGTAAAATAAACCATTTAATATAAAAGAATAAACGTATGTCTGTTCAACATTTTTAACAAAGGTACCGCACACTTGTAGAGCGATAATAACGATTGGCAGCAACGAACAATTGTTCTACAATGTCACGTTTCTTGTCACGTAACTACAACAAACGTTGATACGAAATATGCTATTGACACACACAAAAGAAAGCGAGCTGCATAGGTGTCCGGATACTTAGCTCGCAAGTCGTCGGGGGTGAGTCAGCACAGCAACGCCATGGTCGTCAGGATACATTTACCTTGCTACTATAACTGCAGCAGCAGTCTACGGACACAAGCAGTTGGTCTACAGATAAAAGCAGTTGGTCTACATAAAGAAAGAACCCATTTGGCCTCCAGCTAAAAAAAAGCTAAAAAGAGAATCTGATTAGAATGGGTAGGCGCGGCGAAACTCACCAATCCACGATAGGCATCCCCTAGTTGTCGAACAGAAAAAACAAACGTGCATTGCTTTTGAAATATGGTGACGAATGCGGTAGAAAATATTTTGACGTACAAGCTGTAGAATCAAATTCGCCGTAAGAACAAAATTGTGGCGGCTGTACTCGCATAAGCATTGATTTGTATTAAAAGCAGATTTTGAAATAATTTAACGAACACGTTTTTGTGTGTAAAGGTGCTAGCCAACATAATGCTTGTGCGAGTGCACCTGACAATTTGGGTGTTGCTTTTGCTAATTTATACACTGTTATGTGCTTATAGCTGTTTATATATATATATATATATATATATATATATATTGCTGTGATCCTCGTTACTGCGGTGAAATCTCCTCTAATATTCGATTTCTTACCTGAATATCGCCTCTTGACTCCTTCCGCCTCGGCAGCTCACCTAGATAAAACTTTCATCCTCATTCATAAAAAAAAACACATTCCTACCACAAACATCAACGTTAACTCTATTTACACCAATATTCACAATACATTAAAATTTCAAAATTAAATTTCAGCATAAATTGCAGCATCATAAAATTTCAACTTCAAATTTGCCATCATTTTAATTTGCATCCAGAATTAGAGTCCTTGTAGGATGCATACTAATTAAATAAACAATATTTGCAGACCTGAGTTTGAATAAAAGGGAGCATCTCCCACCCCTTTACGTTAATTTATCAGGTTAGTCTAATTGAGCTCAAAGACAGACCCAAATTTTCATCATAATTAAAAACATAAAGAAATTAGTAGCGGACTACCTGCATTCTAGCGAGAACTATCCGAAAGTAATTGAAGCTGTCAAAATGAGATTTGGGGAAAAGGAGCTGCTGTCTGAGCTCTATGTTCGTGAATTTATAACGCTAATTGTTGATAGAATCACCGCAAGAGACAAGTCCTCGATTGACCCTCTATATGATAAAGTTCTCAGTAAAGAAAAGGCGCTAGAATCGTTAGGATTATCAGCAGATAGTTACTGCGATATTCTAAAAACATCTTTGGTCGAATCATGTTTACCAGTAGACACATTAAGGGTATGGCAACGGCAAGCTAAAATTCCTGATGAGAGCATGTTCAAGCGATTGTTGGAATTTATGAATGAAGAATTTACCAATGAACAAAAGGTTGTATTAGCCAGTCAAGGGTTTAATAATATTAATGTCGATAAAAGGAACAAGTTCTACTTAAAAAATGAGCAGTCAGAAAAAATTCCAACTGTTTCAGGTTTATCCAATCAATCTGAAAAACGGAAAATGGATGTGTGTGCATTTTGTAATATTAAAGGGCACGAAACGGTCAACTGTCGTAAAGCTAGCAATAGTAAGCTAGATGATCGACGTAACGCTATTCGAAAAGCAAAATTGTGCTTTTACTGTTTGAGTTCTGGTCATGTATCTAGGTTTTATAGAGTGAAAGTCGATTGTAAGAATTGTGGATAACGTCATCAACTAGTAATATGTCCAGAAATTAGTAAGAGTGAAGATGACGTAGCTGTGAAGGGCAATTCTGATTCAAAGCAGTGTGATGATGATGTAGTACAAACTAATTCAATGAATTCGTTTTGCGAACGTGGAATTTTGTTGCAAACATTAGTCGTTCGGTTGAGTTCAGGGAATGTTTTCAAATATGCCAGGGCTATGATTGACGGTGGTTCTCAAAGATCCAGCATTTTGGCGCACACTGTACAGCAATTAGATCTAAAAGCAGTGAAGCGAGTCAAGCTTGTCCATGGGTTGTATGGTAGAGTTAAAACACAGAAACGTTACACCAGCGCTATGTTGTACAAGTCAATGGCATGAATAGTAATTACCAATGTAAAATTGAATACTTGCATGAAAAGAAATTATGTAACAGCATTCACCAAGTAAGCAAAGGTCCTTGGATGAACGAGCTGAAAAAAAAAGAAATTGTTATCTGTGGCGAAGACCAAGAGATGTCGGAAATTGAGTTAATCATTGGCGCAGATGTTTATGGAAAGCTCCTTACAGGTCAGGTTATTTTAATTAGACTGTAGATTAACAGCAATTGAAATGAAGTTAGGTTGGACACTGACCGGTAAATATAATCCATGTTATGATGACTCTACTTTTTCTATGGCGTGTACGACGTCAATGTTCCACGATTCTGTTCTGAGTGAGTTTTGGAAACTAGAAAGTATTGGTATTAGTGATCCAGTGGAAACACGGAATCAGTTTCAGCTTTAAGAAGAGGCTAGAAACCATTTTGTAAAAGCGGTCAAACAGGATGCTGATGGTAGATATGAGGTGCAATTGCCATTCACGTTGAGTACTGATAATTTAGAGAATAACTTGGCTGTTGCAGAGAAAAGATTGAGAGCATGCTCAGAAAAACTGAAAAGAAACGGAATGTGAAACGAGTATGATAAGGTTTTTAAAGAGTGGTTTGCAGAAGGAATTATTGAAGCAGTTTCTGAAAAGGAAAAGAGGAGCTCATGTCACTATTTACCTCATCATGCAGCAGTAAAATTGGATGGTGTTACTACTAAGATTAGGACAGTGTTTGATGCTTCGTGAAAAGTCAAAGGTGGCATTTCATTAAATGACTGTTTAGAAAAGAGCTTTACTGCCATCTGTGCTCCTTAGATTCCGAGACGGAAAAATTGGTGTAGTATCAGACATACGGAAGGCATTTGTCAAATTAGTGTATGTAAAACGCACCGAGATTATCAACGATTTTTGTGGTGGACCGATGAAACCCAGAATGAATTGAAAGTTTTTCGGCGTAGGAGGGTTGTATTTGGTATAAATTGTTCACCATTTCTGTTAAATGCAGTGGTTGATTACCACTTATCAAACGTGTCGCCTGAAGAAGCGGACGTTGCTGAAAAATTAAAGACTGCTTTATACGTAAACAATGTAGTGACAGCAGTTGAAAGCATAGAAGCGATGTATCAGTTTAAGGTTACTTCAATACAAATCTTAAAAGATGCTTCTATGGAATTGCGTTGTTGGGAATCGTCGAATTCTGAAATGGGATTATCAGAAAGCGATATGTACGATTTAAGATCGATGGCTCATAGTCCGGATTTTACTTCAGTTCTTGGTCTGACGTGGGACAAACAATCCGACCAGTTGTATGTTAAAGTTCGTAGCGAGGAAAAGGTGGATGTTGTTACAAAAAGAACGGTATTATCCGGTTTACAAAAGGTGTTTGATCCTCTTGGAGTTTTGTCACCGTTTATTTTGTTACTTAAAGTTATTCTTCAAGAGGTTTGGGCACTAAAGCTGAATTGGGATCAAGTTTTGTCTGATTCGTATACAGAAAAGTTTAAGTTATGGTTGTTATCGTTAAAAATGATAAAAAATATTGGTATTCCAAGATGCTTAGGATTGTTCACACGTACAGAAAGTGAATGGAGTTTACACTGTTTTGTAGATGCTAGTAAGTCAGCTTACGCTGCAGTTATATATTTAAGGTGCAAAAAGGGCGGTAAAGTATCTGTGCAACTCCTTCAGGCTAAGAGTGGCTTCAGCAAAAAAATCACTATTCCTAGATTGGAACTGTTAGCGTGTGTAATTAGATGTAGATTGAGTAAAGCTGTATGTGAAGCTCTAAATTTGCATTGTAAACAGTACTTCTGGTCAGATTCATTAACTGCTATTGGGTGGATTTCGGGTTGTGAGAATTGGAGTGTTTTTGTTGCTAATCGTGTAAAGGAAATCAGGCGCCTTAGTAATGCAAATGACTGGAGACATGTGACTGGCAATCAGAACCCAGCTGACCTGCAATCACGAGAGTGTAGTGCGAAAGAATTATTAGATTTGCGATGGTGAAAGCGGCCAAGCTGGTTGAAACTGGAAGCAGAAGCTTGGCTAGGTGAAAAACCTGTACCAAATGAAGAGATTGTAAATGTGGAAAAGAGTAAGGTTATTTTAGCAGCGTGCGTTGTTCAAAGTGAGATTCCGCTGTTCCATTCGTTGTTAATTTATACTACATACACACGAATTAGCCGTGTTGTTGCACGTATATATTGTTGGAAAAATCATGCACCTAGCTATAACGAAGAATACTCGAGAGAGGAATTGATGAACGTTGAGAAAAGAATTTTATTATACGTGCAGAAAGACTGCAATTTGGAAAATCATTTGCGTCATAAATGCAAAACCGAAAAGGACAAAGATGGATTAGTGCGGGTTGTAACGAAGATTACCGAAAGAAATGATTTGCATGATTTTCGGCACCCAATACTGTTGGTGGGTGACCATTTGGTGTCTATTGATTAATTAAGCGCATGTAAATAATTGTCATGCGGGCGTTCAAACCGTTATGAGAATTCTAAGAGAGCGATTTTGGATTCTACGAAGTCGACGAGTAATCTAGAAGCTGCTATCAGCATGTTTACGTTGTCGCAGGCTTACAGCCGAGAAAACGGATCAGGTAGATGTAAGCCTTCCAGCAGCAAGAGTTGAAGATACAGCGCCATTTCAAGTTGTTGGAATTGATTTGGCGGGTCCATTGTTTTTAAAAGGTGGTGTTAAATTGTGGATAGTTTTGTATACATGTGGTGTCTACAGAGCCGTTCATTTAGAGGCGGTGACGTCACTTAGTACGGAGAATTTTCTTTTGGCATTCCGAAGATTTGTGTCACGGCGAATTCGGCCGTGCAGTGTGTATACAGATCAGGGTACTAATTTTGTAGGAGTAGCAAATATGTTAAAGGACGTTGATTGGGATAAAGTAAAACGTCAATGGTCGGCAGACAAGATAGAATGGAGACCCCCTGTTCACCCTGGTCGGGAGGATGGTGGGAAAGGTTGATCCGAATTGTGAAAGGATTATTGTTGAGGATTCTTGGTAGAAGAGTACTGAACTATGAAGAGATGGTTACTACGCTATGCGAGGTGGAATCTGTAGTTCATTCTCGTCCCCTCACGTATAATAGCGAAGACCCTAATGACTTACTTTGTTTGTCTCCTAGTTTATTTTTAAAAGGCGTTCAAGCAGATACTATTCCAGATAGATGTGTTTGCAATTGATTCGCTTGGACTTAGGAAACGGCTTAGGAAACAAGCAAACCTAATGCGTGAGTTTCGATAGAGATTTAGAAATGAATATTTGAGTACCCTCAAGCAAAAGGCGAAAGAAGTGGGGCATAGATCAGTTCGTATCGGAGGCTTGGTACTGGTAGGAAACGATGAAACCAAGATTATTATGGCCGCTGGCAAGAGTTGCCGAGGTTTATCTTACGCGAGATGGTGTAGTGCGAGTTGTAAAGTTAAAGACATCTGCAGGGTGGCTTATACGTCCGATACAGCGTCTTTACCCACTAGAGACAGAAATGAATGTCTCGGAGATAGAAATGAATACCGGATATGACGATCGAAACGAAAGATGTGAAGAGCCAGGGAAAGAAGCATCAGTGGCTAATAGTGTCGTTAAAACTCGTAGCGGTCGAATTATTAGAATGCCTAATCGGCATTAGCAATTAATCATGTTTTGTTATGAATCGTGTTGTGTTAAAATAGGTCTCACTATTTTAAGGTGGGAGGATGTTAAAACTTATGTATAATATTCAGCATGTGGACACGACACGAGAAAGGTCAGTAGTTTTTTTGGTAGTAGGCTTGGAACGAATAGAGTAGTTGTTGAAATAAATTCGGATTTTTGTCATTGTTAAAAAAAATAGAAAATAGTAATTTTAGTTATAAAGATAATAAAGAATATAAAACATGGCTTGTTATATTCAAGGTCTTAGAAGCTGAGTGTAGAACTGCGTAGGCACGGCAGCAAAATAGTAATTAACATATATCAACTACCAACAACGTGGTAGTCGAAGAAGCCTTTCCCGGGAAGGAAAAGCGCAATTCTTAACAGTAGTACCTTCGGGTGGAGCATTGGATACGTGGCCGCAAGTATAGCGGCCCTTATTCACATTTTAATGTGGAATCAAATTCAACAATGATTCAACTAACACGAATTCGAACTGTAAACCTTCGCTTATCGAAACGCGATTAAAACTGGAAAACCCGTGTTTTATCGGATAGTGCGCGATCTTATTTCAACAAGTCTTTACATCCGAATAATTGAGAAACCCTTTATACGCGGTCGTAATGTATACCAAGATAACGGGTACCTAAACAGGATATAAAGTATTTAATTGTAGCAGAAACTTGTCGTTTCGAAATAAATAAGTTTAAAATGAAAATTTGTAGAAAGCGTATTTATTATTAATTATGTTGAAGGACTTAACAGATTACCGGATACCTAAAACAAGGCATAGACTATTTAATTTCATCATCATCATTGGGTCTTCAGTCCTGAAACTGGTTAGACACGTACCATCATTGTTTCCTATTCCAAACTAACCTACAGATTTCCCCCATATTTGCAGTCTGCATCTATCACTATCTGATCTAGGTCTACATCCACCTCTTTATTCCTATTTTTGCTTGTCATATATCCCATACTATTCCCCAAAAATGCCTTAGAACGCATTCTGCCCTTCTATTTCTCATATTTTTCCCCAAAGATATCCTTGTTTCCTTACTGTTTCTATAACCTATTTGTTACTACCCTTGTCTGTCCATCCTCATACATCTGAAGCACGGCATTTCAAAGGCTGCTACTGTTCTTCTGTCTGCTTTTCAGACTGCTCGTATTTCGTAGGCATACTGTCTGTGCTGTGTTCCACACATACGCTTTCAACAACTTTTTGTTCTATGTTTGTTGTCTTTCATCATACGCGTCGTTCTTTCTTGTTAGATGCAGTTCGGTCCCCTTCTATTGTTTTACAATTATATACCCTATTTCTTCGACATTCAGTAGTTGCGAAGGGGGGTAAGCAGCCTGTGGCTGCCAAGTTCCCCCAGCACTTGAACACTTGCACTTGAACATTTACTGATTTAATATTTTTTCCAATATATCTTTTCGCACAGTCAACATTAGTTGCAGATATTTCACAACAAACACCTGTAGTTGTTTAGAATAATCATCAGATTTATCTGCGCTTATTTTTTCGTCATTGGGTTTCCCGTCTCAAAACTGGTTGGACATGTACCTGCACTTATTTATTTTCTAAACTAACCTACATAGTTCCCTGAAATTCTCACACAGCGATACAGCTCGGTTCCCCTTATATTGTTTTCTAATATTATGCTCTATTTCACCGAGATTCATTGAAGGGAGTTAAGCAGCCTGTGGCTGCCAAGATCCTCCAACACTTAGACATTTGCCGAAATAATAGTTTTCTATTTAATTTATCGAATAAATGTTTGTTTTAAAAGCAAAAGGGATTTGAGTTAACCAGGGAAATTTTAAAGCAAAATTGGAACGTAATAAATTATCTACCTTCACAAATAGCTATATACCAATATCTCACCTAATCTAACCTACTTAACTACAAAAGGAAAGTCTTTTCACAGACGTCAAAAACAATAAAATTCTTGTTGTACCGTTAAATTATACCGCTTGTCCTTTTCATATCGAAAACTGGCATCCAAGTTAATTAAATGTAATCAACTTCACATATGGCTTTCAAATCTATATAGCCATATAATACAATTCTTTTCAGATTAATGTACCATTAGATGCCTTTCAAAATTCATTTACCATATGCTATCTCGCGGGAGTATATTATACCGTTGTTTGATCAAAAATCAGATTCATTATTTATTTTAAAGCAGCCATACTTTCAAAGAAGTTTATAGATTACGTGCTACTCTGCAATTGTGTTAGCATGATGTGTGGATTGCGCTTTGTAGACTGCATCTGCTAAATGTACTATATCCTCTAGGGATGCTTGCGATTGAGTAGTGAGAATTGTTTGCATTTGTATTGGCAAGCGGCCTAACTAAATTGATTTTAACGGTGCATTTGGCACGATTGTTCCACTCAGTTGTGGTATACCCCTCAAGAATTGCGTGTTTTCTGTCGCCTAATGTTTCGTGCTTCAACTGCTTTCTAGTTCATTGTTCTTGCGATGCGCTTATCCGTTTAATTAATTTGGCTTTGATAATCATGTATTTGTCGATTTCGGACGGATTAATTATGATGTCCTGGACTTCTTGCAAATCAAGCTTCGAGGTTGAATATTATGTTTGCGTATTTTGTAGCTTCTTGCGCAATACCGCTTATTTCAAAGCTGAGTTTCACTTGGGAACAATGGCGTAACCAGACTTGAATTGAGGGGAGGGGGAGGCTAAATAAAATAAAGAAACAAACAAACTTAAATTGGTCTTCAAGAGCACCGAAGAAGTTTCTTTTGATGATGTTTGCTCTGCACTCACCTTAATTGTTATCAATAAATATACTAAGCATGAATTTTGTATTTTTTTAATTAAATTTTATACAAGTTTTATTTCTTAGTAGGGACATTAAATAGCAGTTCTATTCTTCTATTGCCACTATTTACGTATGCTGTGATTATTTCTTCAACATCGATTTCTACCTCTCTCTGAAAGTTTAGTAACGCTAGCCCGTTCAAACGAGTTTCTTCAGTATTTGCACGAAGTCAGGTTTTAATTCGTTTGAGAATTAAGAAACTTTTTTCTACTTCTGCTGTGGTTGCCGGAGCAACACAGAATTTGCAGCAATATATATATATATATATATATATATATATATATATATATATATATATATTGCTATGTATAAACAAGAATTGGAATTATCGTTCTCCGACGTTGGGCTGTCATATAAATATTGCTATGAACTCCCTCCAGGAACTTAACTGGATTTTATCGTGTCTCGACCTTGTCGACCAATAACAAAATTTGATACGTTTCCGCCGTACTCGTTATCAATTTCGTATTCAACTTATAGCTCCTCCTTGGTTGTTTAAATTATTAAGTCACTCCCATTAACTTTATCTTATGACCTCGACTAGCATTTATTTGGAATTATAAAATTCAGTTAATTCGATTCTATATAATGAAACAAATATTATGTACAGTTTTTGTAAATTATTTAAAATACACTTTTCAATTAATTAATGTTGTAAATCTCAATTATCAAAAATCATATACTTTTTACTCAAACCCAAAGTCACCAAAAAACCTATTATTTTTATAAAAAAAGAAGTGTGGAACGTTCAAAACTTCTTCTCATATCACGCACTTTATACGTTTGCAAATCCTCTTTTTTGTTGACTTTTTCACATTCATTTATATTAAGCAAATTTAATATTCAAATAAAAAAAATAGAAAAAAAATGTCATAACTAAAAATCTGACCTGGTCTATTTTCTTCGCATTGACGCATCCATAATCAGCTAGTATTTCCCATGCATTAAGCCATCCATTTGAATAAAATTTATTTGTCCCCAATTCAGGATTATTACATGCCCATTTGAAATATTGTCTATCCACACGCTTGAACCATTGCATTTAAATTATTGCCATCACCCTCTGGACTACCATTATTAACTTATATCTATGCACCCCAATTTATTGTCATCTCATTCAGACTTATTACTTCTTATCAATTTCCCCAAACTTAGAATACCATCTATTCTCCCCGGACTCAGAAATTGTATTATTATTCCCCAGGACTCGGAGCCGTTTAATCGGCAATCGTAATTTTCATCTTTTATTGCAGCATAATTCCCCCAAATTACAATATAAAATTTTATAACAATGCCCTTTTTGGCGCCCAACGTGAACTTAAACTCACATTGGTATAAAATTGTTATATTTTTATTTCGTTTCATACAAATCTAACTTTTGCTTTATTAATCCCATATTTACATTCATCTAATCGCATACCTATGTCCTATTTTACTACACTATTCATACCTATACCTATTCTTATATTCAAATCCTATTCTATTATTCTATGTATACCTATTCATAAATTTATTTTACATTTCATTCATTTATTCATGTTTCTTTGCATGGGTATCTCAACTAAATCAAATTTATTTCTAACCTCCCCCTTACTATTCTTGAATCTGGGTCCTTTCAATTCATGTTTCCTACTCATATTTTTAAATCGGGGTCCTTTTAATTCGTATTTCCTAATTCTATTCTTATTGTCTATCCTATATCCTAAAAATCTAACCCTACTTTGAAAAAATTCACACTTCTCTAAATTCAAAATCAAACCAGCTATATTCAGCTCTCACAATATCCTATCTAACTGTACGTAGTGTTGCTCTACACTGCCACTAAATATCAATACTTCATCATATAGTGGATACTAAATTTCTCGTACGGTCCCAAAATATTCTTCATCGCATTCTCTAATGCATCCGTACTCGAGGACAAACCAACCGGGACCACCCTAAATTGATATAATTTTCCTTCTACCGAAAAACCCGTATACTTCCTTGATTCTCGCGCTAATGGAATCAAACAAAATGAACTCTTTAAATATAATCTGCTATAAATCTTCCTATTACCTATTCTCCCTAATATTCTATCTATCTTTGGTGGACAATTGTATTGCGGCTTCGTTCGCTTATTAATTTCACTTATATTTATACACAACTTAATACTATTATCACTTTTCTTCACGACGACTACTAATGAATTCACAAAATTCGTTCTGGAGCTTTTTATAATACCTTTACGTAACATTTCTTCAATTTCTTCCTTCACTCTATTCCTATATGCTACTGGAATAGGATATATTTTAGTGTTAAACGGCTCTGTATTTATTATTTCCAACTTGTGCACATAACCAGTGGCAATTCTCGACTTCGACCCAATTAATTCTGAATGCTTATTCAATAATAAATTCACCCTATTTCTTAAATCATCTGGACACTTAATATCTTCATTTTCATTACCCCCATTATCAATTTCATCACTAAACTGATTAATATTCACGCAGTCGTCTTCTATTTCAATATTCCCTTCTTCATGCCATTTAATATATTTCCCATTACACTCAATCTTTTTGCATTCCACATTTATCTTCAACCCCAACTTATCTATCATATTCATCCCAAATATAACATCTATCTTCAGTCCAGGTACTACCATAAAATCATTTTCCCATTTCGCATCTCCCATTTCACATCTCAGAATTACCATTTTATTTATCACACTAAATCTCTTATTATTTGGTGCCACCAAATTACACCTTGTTATAGGTATCTCTTTATCCCCCAATTTTTCTCGTTTAAACAAATTCTTCCGCAACAAGTGATGCTTCTGCTCCAGTATCAATTAACACTTAGAACACTTTCAGAACTTAATGAACCACCAACTATATACGAAATGATTTATATACGACATTCTGATATAGACTAACTCCGACATTAATCACCGATCTTATATACACCTTATAATTAAATGGATGATTCATACTCCGGTATATGCTAGAAAATTCTAGGTTTCTGTAGTATATACGTTGCTTACGGCGCTTGTGTGTTTGACGGGTTGCTTAATAGTAGGTCGTAACACTGCCCTCTCTTTAAACCCGTTACGTCTCGTAACTGTAAATACAATTTGACGCCAATTCGATGACTGATGACGGTATCGGCAGCTATCTCCTCTGGTGCATCCACCACGTCGTTGGAAATAACAATCAACACTCTTTTTTTGGTCTTGGTAGGGAACCGGTTGATATTAACAAACAAGGACCTGGACGTTGGTTCCATGGAAAATCATTTCTAGCATATTTCGGACTATTGTCCAATCTAAGCGATCCAGTCCACAGCCTATCTTGGGCACCGCTAGTCTCATTACTCCATTTTCCATCATCTGAGCCTTAAGATTCAGCAAAGCCTCCTATAGATGTCTATAACTAGGTCTCTGCCATGAAGAATTTTTGGTGACCAGATAGTAAACATAACGATTTTTATCCTGAAGAACCAAAGCTTTTCCTACAGTTGGCTGCTGTTGTACTAATTCATCCATACATCCAAACTTTTTCTTGAAAACAACAGCTATTCCTTTTGACATTTCCAGATCTTGAGCTACGCAATGTGCAAGAGAATACTCTTCTGGTGCTCTAAACAGATCTTGCTGTTTTTCAACAACAATGCCAAATTTCGCCTTAGCGGAACCACCAAACGCTGCCATAAAACTCTCAAAATCTACATTTGGTTCATGATTAATAAATCGCCGAACACCATTCTCATTATTTGAGTCTTCCTGGTTGTTGCCAGCATAGGATGTTAAACGGTCAAAGTATACCACTTTCTGTTTACTACGGGGAGATCTTCTGATTCGGTACACTACATCATTAATTCTTTTTAACACTTTGTACGAGTTTTCCCATTGTCTTTGTAATTTTGGCGACAATCCATGCGTTCTTTGTGGATTGTACAACCACACTAAATCTCCATGTTGGTAACCATCTTCTTGTGCTCTCGTGTCATATTGTGATTTCATTCGATCGCTTGCTGCCTGGATATTCTTTCACGAAGCATACTAACGTAATCTTCACCTGCGATCCTTTTCCAGGTTTAAATCCAAACTGAAGATTACACGGTAGCCGCAATTCACGTCCTAACATCACGCAAGTGGCAGAGTATCCTGTGCTGTCATGTACCGACGATCGGTACGCCAGTACACCAGACATGTCCTCCAGGACAGTCCACGCAGTACCGACTCCATCAAACGTTCAAAAGTAGCAAGGGCATGGCATAATCCAAAGGGCATGACCTTGAACTGCAATAATCCAGTTCCAATTGTAAACGCAGTTTTCTCTTTATTGATTGTCTCCAAGCTTACCTGCCAGAATCCGCTTTTCAAGTCCAAGGTCGAAAACCATTTAGACCCGGAGAGAGTATCCAAAGTGTCATCAATTCTGGGTAAAGGATAGCTGTCTCTCTTTGTCACATTGTTAGGCCGCCGCTAGTCTACACAAAACCTTGTCGACCCGTTTTTTTTCTTGACAAGCACTACCGGGGATGCCCATGGACTATTCGAGGGCTCAATCACGCCCTGTTCTTCCATATCGGTGATAATTTTCTCGGCCTCCTTACGTTTTGACAAATGAAGCCGCCTAGGATGCTGGCTAATCGGTTACGCATCTCCAGTATTTCCTTATGTTGCACAACATTCGTCCTTCCTATCTCACTATCATCCACTGCAAACACGCCTCGATATCGTCCGACCAGTTCTTTTACCTTGCCCAGTTGGTCGTCGTTTAATCCTTGACACAAAGGTATCAACAAATCCAGCAATTTCTGTGAGCAATTGTTGGCTGGTTTATCTCTTGTGTCGTCCACACAACGTTTAATATGGCATACTGGAATGCAACTTCTCACAATCATGTCCTTTTTCAGGGTCAGCGTATGTGGATTAGTGTTTAGTACCCTTACTGGTATCATATTTCAAAACTTTACCAGGGTTCTTCCAATCAGTCATCCCTCCTGACCCATTCCCGATTCAGTTGCTTCCATCATGCATACTTGTCCTTTCCGGAGCGTACCATCCGGGTGTCCCATTACTATCATTTTCTTCTCGGGTATTTTCATATCACAAATTATTCGAACTTTCATCGTCTGGTTACTCGTCTCTTGAAATGGAATCTCATCATCATCTATCCGTAGCACATTTTCTTTCATGTTCACATGAAACCCATATTCTCTCACGAGATCCATTCCCAAGATTACTTCTTCTGTAATTTCAGCTACCAACACCCGATGATTAATTAGTTTGTCTCCAATTCCCAACGTTACGGCAGTCTCTTCGTGAGTAGAAATTTTCTCATCACTTGCCATTCGAAGACATTCCGATACAGGTAGCACTTTTCCACGACCAACCAAATCTGGTCTCACATTAGTCCTTCTCGCTCCTGTATCCACGAGTAATCGCACAACCCAACCATTAATTCTACCATCGATATAAATGCTGTCCAGGTTTCCCATCGACGATGCAGCACGGATGATAACCTCCGGGGCACTACGCTGTGCTGTCGACATTAGTCCCCTTTCATTGACCTGCTTTAGCTCAACCGGCTGTTTCTTTGGTTGAGTACAGCGTTTCTGTATATGACCAACTTTACCGCAGCTCCAGCATCGCAGACGCCATCTTCGCGGTCGTCGTCTTTCTAGCCTTTCCGCCTTTTGCTTTTCAAACACACGGTTGATTATTTCATCTATGCTGTTCTGCGATTGACCAAGTTCCTCTAAGGCAGACCGAACTTTGTGACTCACCCTGTTTGATGTCTGCTTAGCTGCTTTAAATTCAAGCGCACGAGCCAGTGTGTCATCTAACATTTTTGGCCGTGCTAGCATAGCGCTTGCTGTATTTTGCAATCTTTTACGCCATCCACAAATGTTTGTACAGCCAGTTGTTCGAGGAAGCTATCTGGTGCCGTTGGGTATGTCAATCTAACTAATCTGGCAATCTCAGCTTCGAATTCTTGCAGGCTTTCATTTGTCTTTTGCGAGCGGTTCTTAACTTGTGCATGGTAAACTTGTTGAAGATGAGCCTCTCCATATCTCATCTCAAGCTTCGATGTTAAGAGGCCGTAATCATTCTGCTGGTGATCGGGAATCGTATGCAAGATGTTAAGAGCTTCCCCCCGCAGGGCCACTATCAGAGAAATAGCCTTCTCTTTGTTGCACCAACCGTTGGCTGTTGCAGCAGCTTCAAATTGTTTCAAATATGTGGGCCAAGGTGTTTTACCATCGAATGTGGGTGGTTTCACATTAAGTTTTGACGGTATTGACTCGCTTTCTTCCATGCTTCTTATTTCGGGAATGTTCTGATTTACAACTTGGTTTACTAATTCATGTGGCCGCGTCGTTAGTGAAATCACTTGTTCTTGCAGCCTCATCACATCTTCTTCCATTTTTACCAATTTACTGTCCAACCTTTGCTCAACTGTTTTTACCTGTTCAGTGAAATCTTCTTTCAATGCAATGGAGCTTTTCATTAATCTTTGTTCTAACGTGGCTGTTTTTTCATTCAACTTTTCTTCAATTTTCTTAGCATTTTTACTTAACCTTTCGGTAAGGTTTTATTCCAATTCAGCTGACCTCACTACGTTTTCACTAAGTGTCACTTCTAGTTTAGCAGACCTCTCCTTCATACCGGATTTAAAATCTTTAAGGAAAGTCATTAAAGTTTCTGCGTCCATTTTACTTTGGGCTTCTTGTAACAGGCATATACAAACTACTTAAATGTTTTTAGACTTGTTTGTATTTTTTTATAAATTAATCACTATATACCTCACACAGTTTGACACCAGTGTAGCGGGCTACTACTAACGCGTTTTACTAATTTAAATGAAGTAGTAATAAAAATCTTTATTACTCACTATTCACAAGCCTAATTAACAGTATATGCCTTATTTATAGATGTTTTCTGTCCAATTACAATGAAGCACTATCACACTATTGCTATTTACAGGCACTAATAGCTTCTTAAACTAAATTCTTAACTATAGGTCTATTAACAATACTAACACTACTATTTATTTATTACACTTTTGTCTATTTATGTATTCTACAAGCTGTCTGTACAATAGTCACGTTCACATAATATAAATTTATATTTACTAGAAGACTTTCAGAACGTAATGAATCACTAACTATATACGAGATGATTTATATACGACATTCTTATATAGACTAACTCCTACATTAATCACCGATCTCATATATATAGTATAATTAAATGGATGATTCATTCTCCGGTATATGCTAGAAAATTCTAGATCTCTGTAGTATATACGTTGCTTACGGCGCTTGTGTGTTTGACGGGTTGCCTAATAGTAGCTCGTAACAGCATAAACGTTTTTGTTCATAACCCTTATTAATGTATGGTTTATAACTAAATAATTGTATTTACTTTTAATTGCCAGTTTAAACAAAGTGTACAAACTATAGCTACGCCGTTTCTAGATATCAGCGATTAGATAAATTAGAACACAGAAGTTTAGAACTGTGGTAAGTTGAAGTTGGTTCGACATTATGTATCATTAAGTAGATTAGAATAATATTCGTTTCAAACGCCTCATTTGAAATATCTTGTGTAATTTCTCTATTGATTTATGAGTTACAAAATTCTAATGGCAAACCTCAAGAATGCTGGCATAGTAAGGATTTAAAAACATTTTTGTCTGTTCCTAACAATTAGTAGTTACACATATTCCTGTCCCTTTATCTAAATACAATTTCTCTTTTCTATTATTATTTAAATTGAATTTCTGTTTTTTGAAGTTAAATTGTGTATAAATATTTCCTACCCTTAAACCTTGAATGTTTTTAAATCTTTCCATTTCATAAATACCTTATCCATTTCAAAATGACGGTTCTGTCGTTTCTAGTTTTTTAAAAGAATTATTTGTCACTATAATAATTCCATTTCTCTTAAATTTTTATCTTTTTTGAATTGTATTATTATATAATTGACTGCATTTTTCTGTAGCAATTGACATAATTCGACGAATCTTTCGCACTTGTACTAGTTGATGTTGAGTTTTGCTTTAGTATTTGAATGCACATGGAACTCAAGAGCTATGCGTTTGTAGTAAAACGCCTATTTCTACAATTACGACTACAAAGAGTTTCTATTCGGTGTGTTTTTTTTTTGCAAATATTTTGATCATTTTTTACCGATTTCGTTATCAATCGCTTTTTATTTCATAGAGCGGTTTGAACATTTTTTTCTGTTTTTCCTAAACGTTTTGGTGAGGTGCTGGCGCTCTTGTTTTCACTGTTAATTCCTTATTACTATTGGTATATTGAAAAATGTTTCTACTTCTATCTTATATTAACTCTTTATGGTATAATTATTTCTGTATGGCTGTGGTAGCTATCGTTTTTGAAATTAACTGTATGGGTACATTTAAGTTGGTCGTTTTACCTTTTGCTTGATTTTCTTGTCGCAGTGGATACATTTGCTAGGAGGATGATTTGTTTAGGTTTCATTTGGAGCGTAGTCGTTTTTTAACGATCGACGTGTTGATATAGGGCCTACTGTGTCGTTATGTTAACGTGGTCCCTTTGACCAATTTGTTTAATAAAAACATTTTCTACTCTCTACCCTTATTCTAAGATGCTTATCCTAAAAACCCTACTCTTTTATACTCTGTCATCTCCGTTTCAGCTTTATTTTTTCCATTTGTTGGACTTGCCTTAGTTTTGAGACAACCGTTTATCACACGAGAGTGGTTTTCCCACATTCTAAGCTGCTGATTACATTTTGGCTGGCTGAGCAGTGTTTTGATATCCACCGTTTTTTCTATCGCCTTTGCTTAACACGAGCCATTCTTCTTGTCTCTTCTACCTGGTTGCTACGAAGCTCCAAACATTTCATCTTCTATTATCTTTTCTTTGTCTTCTATTTGTTCTTTTTCTTTCTAAGTCGCTGCATAGTTGGAAGGTTGTTACCTCACGACATTGAGCCGTGGATGTGAAGAACTCAACATTTGATTTTCTAATGCTTTATCCAAAGGTGCTACATTGGCCAGGAAGCGAGTTTCTTTTATCGGTAAATTTAGAATTTTGCCGAACCATTACTATTCCAAGCACAGTAGGGATATTTAACGAACGTGACTACACTCACATACGGAGCCTATACTTTTTACCTCTCATCCGAACGAGAGCGTATTTTTGTGAAAAATAGTCGTCTAACATTTTTTAAGAGGTCCGCGTCGGGAATTGAACCTGGGACTTTGAGCTTAGTAGTCATACGCGAACGAACTAAGTTACGGAGCCGCCTGGGTGTGCAGGACCTTGGTCTAGTTTTGTATCGCCACTGTCTACTGCTGGATCTACGTTTAAGCGGCCGACAGTGCCATTTGTAATTGATTTGGCCTGCGAGCTGATACTCTCTTAATCAACGTAGGGGTGCAGGGTGTGTATCCAGATTATAAATGGGTGCTGCTTTACGGAACTTCTGCTTTTAGATGGCATGAGAAAAATTTCTTTTCAAGATCCTACGGAATTACTTCACTTCCTTGGGGTTCCTATTATGTTATCTAAATTTTTAGGGGGACGGTGTGCCATGCCAAGAGTACATCCAAACCAAAATAATTGTTTCAAGTTTTTTTTGGAATCTTATCTTATTATTAGGTTAAACCAGTAATAGTTTGTTGTTTATCTTTTTTTTTGAAAATATATTAGAGATCTTATCTTACCTAATGAATATCTCAAACCACAAATAGTGTTATTTGTCTTTCTCTTTGAAAATATTTTGGAGATCTTATCTTATCTAATTAATATATACAACCATTAATATTTAGTTAGTTATCTTTTTCATGGAAAATATCTTAGTTAAATGGAATGTGATATCTGAAAACAAATAAAACAGCCAACTAAAAATGTTAAGAATCCATGTATTGCATGTGAAGCATGTAAAAGTTTGACATGTATAGATTGCACAAATTTAAAATTTTCGGAAATTAAATATGTCCCAATTCAAAGGTACTTAAATAATACTGTCTCAAATATAGGAAAATTGAATTTGCAAGTATTTTGCAAAGTAGGGAAAGGCGGTCCACAGTGAGACATGTTCCACAGTGAGACAGTGAATTTTGTTCACAAACTGGCAACACTGATTCGTTACAATCACCATTAAATGTTGGTTATTGGCGGATAGGCGGCTCCGTGGTGTAGTTGATATGCGTGTGACTACTACGCCCAAGGTCCTGAGTTCGAATCCCGACACGGTCCGCTTAAAAAATGTTAGGCGAGCATTCTTCCTAAAAATACGCCCTCGTTTGTATGAGAGGTAAAATGGAGGTCCTGTGTGTGAGTGTTGTCACGCACGTTAAAGATCTCTACCTTGCTTGGAACAGCAAGGGTTCGGCAAAATTCAAAATTTTTCAGGTAAAAAAAAACTCGTTTCCTGGCCAATGTAGTACCTTCGGGTGAAGCATTGGAAAATCACATATAAGGTTATTGATGGGCAACTCTTTCAACGAATTCTTGGGTTAAGGCAGTCTCTCGTTGTTGCTGTAAGAGTGGATGCAAATTTTTTTTATGAAAGTAAAAAATACACGTGCACTTTTGATCTCTATTTCTTGAAAGTGGTTTTAGTTATGATTGTGCAATTTTGGGTAAGTAGGGTTCAGATGTTGCTATATCTATACATATAGCAATATTGTGCTATTGTTATTTAGTTTGCAAAAATAAATTATTTTAACTAAAACATACAAGTGGGTCACAGTGAGATATCCAAGTGGGGTAGAGTGAAACGTTTTACTGTACCCCACTTTACAAATGACTTAAAGTAAAAACTAAATTTAATAATTTTTTTAAACAATGGCAAGGAATCAAAAAAGAAAAACTAACATTGGATTATTCTTTGAAGAATCTATGAGAGAAGCAGTTCAACTTGTAAATACAAACTAATATATCACTTCGTAAAGCTGCTCGGTTACAAAATATTTCTTTTGAAACGTTAGCTAGGTAAATTAAAATATATATACGGCACTAAACTATTTATATTATATTGTTTTAGATATTTAAAAAACAAAAAATAAACCACAATGAAGATATTAAAATTATGAGTGCAAACAAATTATGACATTAGACCCGGAAAATATGTTATCAAATTATTTAGAGACGTGCTCAAAAATGAATTATGACTTAACTACGCTTGAATGTTGTTATTAGCACATGAAACTGCTAAAAAAATATCATTAAATGTCCAGCTAACTAGTCAGAGAATAAAGCAGCGGGGTTAGAATGGATAACAGGTTTTCTAAAGCGACATCCCAAGATCAGTATTAGACAACTAGAAGACCGCAGCCTTTAAAAGACATAATGTAGGAGTTTTTTCGATAAATTGGAGCACGTCCTAAGAAGACACGAAACCTTTTCTAATGGCTCGAGAATATGGAATCTTGATGAGACTGGAACCACCACTGTTCAGAAACCAAGAAAAGTGATTGCCTGCAAAGGAGTTAAACAAGTCAGCCAAGCGGTATGCTGTTTTGTAAGTGCGACAAGCAATACGATACCACCAGCTATCATATTCCCTCGAACACATTTCAAACCATTTATGCTGCATAATGCTCCTCCTGGTAGTTTGGGACTTGCAACACCGCCAGGTTGGATGAATACCCAATTATTTGTTGAAGTTGTGCGTCACTTTATAAAGCACACCAACAATTCAAAAGAGAATCCCATATTTCTGTTGTATGATAATCACGAAGGTCATCTCTCTGGTGAATGCATTGATTTAGCCAAACCACATGGTGTCACAATTCTAACGTTCCAACCACATTGTAGCAATAGGCTTCAGCCCCTAGATGTGGGTGTGTATTTTTCATTCAAAGCTAACTATAATTGAGCTGTCGACTCTTAGCTAATGCACAATCCAGGTATACCCATGACCATATATGACATTCCCAAATGTGTTGCAACTGAATTTCAGCATTCTATGACAATAATTAATATTACATGGGGTTTCCGCAAGACAGGAATATTTTTTTTTAATAGGGAAATCTTTGCAGTTGCGACTTCCTTTCCAGTAGCTTTACTGACTGGTCTTTGAACGTTGAGTCCCTTCTGTGTTCTAGTAGTTACAACATATTCAAACCCCTTGTTTCTGTCAAAAATGGGAACACCGAGCAACAATGCGATGATGTTTCTGTATTGTCATCTAGTTCACCTACCGGTTTTCCTGAAAATAAGTCCGCTAATGACGTTATAAAAATGCTACTGACCCATAAGAAAACAATTATTAATCCACAACAGTTTAGAGGGATTCTAAAGACAGCACCTAAAAAACAGGTGCAATGTCGAAAGCGTGGCAAAAGCTTTATTCCCACCTATACCCCAGAAAAATTAGAATTAGAAAAAATGAAAGCAGAAAAATGCAAGACAAAGAGAAGTACAGTTAAAGAAAACTAGTAGAATTAGATAGCAGTTCATCAGACAACGAAACTAAATTTTCTTAAGGTTCATCAGAGTATGATGGGAATGCCCCTATTACAGGATTTGAAGAACTTGACAGAGATGTGATAAAAGAAGATTATGTCGTAATAAAATTTTCTGATAAAAAGTCAATAAATTATCTTACCAGAAAAATAATAAGTGAAGTGAACAGTGATGATGAGTACGACATCAGCTACTTACGAAGAATAAACAAATCCAATAAGTTGTGTTACCACAATGTTCCTGAAATCGCTTCTTCCAAACGCTAACTTATATGAGAAAAATAAGAGACAAAATCAATATGTTCAATTTGAAGCAAACTTTGGTAATATTGGTGATCAATAAAGTGATGTCTCACTCTGGACCATTGTATGTCTCATAGTGAACCACGATCGGGGCACACTGAGACATTTTGCACCATTCCAAACAAATACTTGTTGTTACGTCATCATCGAACATTTATTGGAATTGGTGACAATAAATACTTTGTGCGGGTATCCTACAGTTTTCAGTGAAACATTATATACCGACAGTGGAAGTGCGTGAAGGCAGTTGCATTCGAACCCTTGCAGAAGACGGTTGTGTGAGAGCTTTTGAAAGCGACACCGACACCCAAACGTGCGTGTTATTGGTTGTCCGCGAAAGCTTTTGTGTGTGAACGTTTATTGCCCACAGCGGCACAGGATAAAAGGTATTTATACCCTTTATTAAGTAGTTTGGTGTAGTTGTTTTTAGTTATTACATAACCGCTCCACCGCCATCAGTATTGCTACGAAAAGCAATTGGTCCTTCCCTATAATTAGCATATTTATATCACTCCTTTATCATCCCAACAAGCCATTGGTCCTTAATACGATTCGCATTCACTAGTTCTATGGTATACGCATGTCCTAAATTAAATATCATTTTGCACACCAGCGAGCTTTTAAGTAATTATTTTAGCTTTTAAATTTGTGTTCAAGCTCCATATTTAGCGGGTTAAAATATGTACAATATTAGCTACATACTTTCGTTAGACTAAATTAAGTGATTTCGCCGTAATTAAACCAGCGTTTAATTACAAACAAATCCTTAATATAAAATTTGTTAATTTGCACTAAAAGCCATTGCGCGTTTTTAGTTTTCACATACAACCCTTAAAGCTGCATCTTGCAAATATGATAACCACATGTTTTTAAATGTTGGTGGATCCTGTGAGCTTTGATGTAAAACCGCCCGGGTTGTAAACGGTACATTTTATCTAAACGCTTTGTTTGACAAACCGGTAGGTTTTCGACGTCTCGTTTAAGACCACATTGCAGGCTAATAGTCATAAAACGTGATTTATTGGTTTATACGCTATCTTACCTTTTCGTGCCTTGAACAACTCATAATATTTTAATATTTCTCAGTGCACATTTGAGCTTTACCGTTTTACAGCATTTTTATAGTGTAGGCTTTCAGAATAACTTTCAGAATGGCTCCCAAGAAAATACAGGTAACCGAGCTCGGACAACTGAAAATACGTATTATAGAAATGTGGGATCTTAGTAATGCTATACAAAGTGACCCAACTTTAAAAACGTTCCTTATTCAAACAAGGGGAGTAAATGACCTTTACAGAGATTTCAATACAATTTTAGTTGCTGTCTTAGCCTCCTGTGACGAGGCAGAATTATTAAATTACAACGCTTTACGGAAGGAAGTAGATTCCGCTTATTATTGCATACTGCTGCATCTCGAAACGATGCAAGAAATGAAAGCACCACAAATCATTGAAAATGCTCCAAGCAGCACGGGATCAAAATTGGTACCGTTAAAGCTCCCAAGTTTTAATAATGAGGTAACGTAATTTTCGTCTTTTATCGATTTATTTGACAGTCTGGTCTATAATAACGCGTCGCTGTCCAATATCGAAAAATTAAATTATCTTATCAGTTGCTGTAGCGGGGAGTCTTTGAAAATCATTAAATCGGTACCCATTTCGGGAGATAATTTTATCATTTCATATAACGCCTTGCGTGAACGATTTAGCAATCCGCGTTTATTGGCAACTTTGCATTGGAAAGCTATGAAAGACTTTCCACCTTTAAAATCAGAAGACCCTAAGAAACTTAGGGCACTTATTGATTGTTTTCAGAGAACCTTGCTGTTCTAACTAACTTAAAGTTTCCCACTGAACATTGGAACTTTATTCTGGTCGATTGTCTTTTAGAAAACTCGATCCGTTCACTAGAAAACGCTTCGAACTCCAATCGGATCCGAAGCAAATACCCAATTTCGATGATTTGAGATATTTTTAACTCAACAATGTGCAGCGTTGGAAACCTTTTCTTCAACCGCACCTGTTTCTTATTCGACGACTGTCCATACATCTCACACATCAGTGCCTAAGAAATCCTCAGCGTTTCAATTTAAACCAAAAGTTTCTTCTAACGTAGTTTCACTGGATACACCAAGTAGCTCCAGTGACTCAAATAATTCATTTTCGCACCATTGTCCTTCTTGCAAAGGCAATCACTTAATTTACAGATGTCAATCGTTTCTAAAGAAAACTCCAACAGAACGTTTCGACATTGTCAAACGCTTACGCCTTTGTTTAAATTGCTTACAAACAGACCATGCGTCCATGCAATGCAAATCTTATAATTCCTGTCGAACTTGCGCCAAGCCGCATCATACCTTGCTACATTTTGAACCGCAACCTACTTCTAGCCGTTCAGCTGAATCGACCGCTACACACATACATAAAAATGCCAATAGGACGCAGTCAGCCTCTCCTATTCCGGCAAATGTTTTGTCTTGACAAACGAATTCAAATCTTGGGGTTACTGTCTTACTCTCCACTGCTGTTGTGGAAGTTCAAGATCGTTCTGGTAGATACAAACCGATCAGGGTACTCTTAGATCCTGGCTCTCAAGCTAGCTTTATTCGAGACGATTGCGTGAGCAAACTTTGGCTTCCACGCATACGTTCTCAAGTTCCGATTTATGGACTTGGGCAGACAACTTCAGCAGTCATTAGGGGTGCCGTCAGCTGCACCATTCGCTCTATGTTAGACTCTGAAAAATCTCTAGAAGTCACAACTTTTGTGCTTTCGTCAATATCTGGCAAATTACCCAGCGTTGAAGTTCCTAATAATTGGGAACACTTATGCGGCCTGCACTTTGCAGACCCGACCTGGAACTCTCCAGGAACTATTGACATGCTCCTTGGAGCAGATGTTTATCCATTCATCATCAATGGCGGTGTTATACACGGCAAATTTCTTTAGCCTGCCGCCATAAATACAATTTTGGTTGGACTATTATTGGTCCCACAAAAGCTTGCAGTCTGATACTGTCCAAGCATTTTTTACTTCTGTAGAAGATCCTATCGACCAGACCCTAAGGCGGTTTTGGGAGATAGAAGAGTTGCCATCCAAGCCTTATACTTCTCCAGAAGAAGAAAAGGCAGATCTGATTTTTGAAAACACGTTTTCTCGTGACCCTAGCGGTCGTTTTATTGTTGCGTTACCGTTCAACGATACTTTGCCCGTTTTTGATAATTCCTTTGACATGGCAAAAAAAAGACTATTTTCGTTGGAGCGCAAATTGCATGCTCAACCGGAGCTACGCGCCCAATACAACAATTTCATGCAGGACTATCTTGATGCGGGTCATATGGCATTACTCGATTCTCCGCCCGTTGGGAACGATAATTATTTTTTACCCCATCACCCTGTGTTTAAAGAGGAAGGTCATACTTCTAAAATTCGTGTGGTTTTTGACGCCTCTGCAAAGGCTAAAAACAACGTGTCACTTAATGACACTCAATTGGCTGGACCTAGTCTCCAAAACGATATTTCGTCAATCTTATTGAAATTTCGTACTCATCGTTTCGTTTTTACTTGTAATGTTCGCCAAATGTATCGACAAATTTTGGTTACCGAAGAACATCGAAGGTTTCAATTAATTGTTTGGCGCTTCTTCGCAGAAGAACCCATTCAGACTTATCAGCTTAATACAGTGACCTATGGTATTAAGTCATAGCCTTATCTAGCATTAAAAACTCTTCAGCAATTAGCCATTGACAAAGGCAAAAGGTTTCCGTTAGCCGCTGAGGCTATACGGTCAAATCTATATATTGATGATTTCGTCGCCGGTGGAGATTCTATACAATCGGCCCGCGAAATTAAAGATCAACTTATCCGACTTTTACATTCGGCTGGGTTTGAACTTCGAAAATGGAGTTCTAATTCAATTTCTATTTTGGAAGGCATTTCGTCAGATTTTTGCCAATATACTTCTCTCGATTTCGATTCTGACGAATCAATAAAAATATTAGGTCTTCAATGGTCACCTACAGAAGATATTTTCTCATTTCGGGTTAAACCATTAAACCCAATATGTACAAAGCGCAACATACTTTCGCAAGTTGCCAGAATATATGATCCATTAGGGTTTTAGCCCCACTAACACTTTTGCAAAACGCCTAATCCAGCATCTGTGGATGTTAGGTTTAAATTGGGATGACATCCCACCAGCAGACATTTCGTCTCAATGGCAGCAGTATCAAGAAGAGTTGCCGTTATTATCGTCATTAAAGTTACCTCGTTGTTTACCCCCTTCGGATCCTTTTACTTGTCATTTGCATGGGTTTTGCGATGCTAGCGAGGTAGGGTATGCAGCGGTAGTGTATTTCCAGTTTATAAATCAAACTACTGGAGAAATAACTGTACAATTTGTAACCGCTAAAACAAAAGTAGCTCCAATTAAGCGTATTTCAATTCCACGTTTGGAATTATGTGCCGCCGTTTTATTAACCGATTTACTTTCTTTTACCATTCGGTCTTATCAAGGCTTGATTGAAATCTCCGATGTTTCAGCGTGGAGTGATTCTACGGTCGCTCTCACTTGGATACGTTCTCCACCTTTTCGTTGGAAAACTTTTGTGGCAAACCGTGTTAGCCACATTCAAGAAATCATTGCACCTAGCCGATGGTTTTATATTAAATTTTCGCATAATCCGGCTGATCCTGCATCTCGGGGATTAATGCCAAGCGCGGTTATTTCATGTTCGCTATGATGGGCGGGGCCTGAATGGCTTCACTACCCTAGTGACTCGTGGCCGCCTCAACCAACATTGTCAACCTCAATTGCTGAGGTAACTACGGAAAAGAAGATCCTAACATTTGTCGCTCAAACAGATCCAAACGTCATTGACATTTTACTAAGTCGCTTTTCATCGTTAAATAAAATCCAAGGCATCGTGGCTTACATTTATAGATTTTCTAAACCCATGGCTCAACGTCATACGGGTCCCTTAACAGACATTGAATTACACAATGCTCTCATGATTATCGTTCGGCATGTACAAAATGTTACATTTTCAAAGGAAATAGCTTCGATCAAGGCAAACCGTAAATTACCTAAAAGCTTGCGAAAACTTTCTCCATTTGTTGATCCACAAAACATCTTAAGAGTAGGTGGGCGCTTGACACATTCTTCGCTTTCCTATTTCGAAAAGTTTTCTGCGTTATTGCCTCAGCGGCACCGATTAACCGAATTTATCATTCGGTCAACTCATGAAAGGTATTACCATCCCGGTGTTAATACCACAGCGTATCTTATCCAACAGAATTTCTGGATCCTTTCTATTAAAAATCTGAAATTATTTATCATCATGTCATAGATGTTTTCGTACCAAACCGGTCCTGGTAACTCCTCCTATGGGAGACCTGCCGGCAGCACGTATTACCCAAATCAAACCGTTCAGTATTGTTGGTGTTGATTTTGCTGGCCCCCTTTTAATAAAGGCTAACCGCCTGCGAGGCTCTAAATCTCTTAAGGCCTATATTTGTATTTTTGTTTGTTTTGCCACTAAGGCAGCACATATTGAACTTGTTTCGGATTTGTCGGCAGACGCGTTTCTTGCCGCTTTGCGACGATTTATAGCACGTCGAGGACGCTGTTCTCAAATATTTAGCGATTGAGGTACTAATTTTGTAGGTGCCTATCGTCAGCTTATGAGTTATCTGCATAGTGCAGTAACCTCAGACAAGATAAAGTGGTCGTTTAATCCACCTAGCGCCCCTCACTTCGGTGGCTTGTGGGAAAGCGGTGTTAAGTCGGTAAAGACACACCTAGCTCGCGTAATCGGCGAACAAAACTTACCTTTGAGGAACTTTACACAGTTCTTACACAAATTGAATCTGTTCTAAATTCAAGGCCACTCTGCGCTTTGAGTTCGGATCCAAATGACTTGCGTTGCCTAACACCAGGTCATTTCCTAACTATGGAGCCTCTTTCTGCACCACCAGATGAGGACCATTCAACCAACGTTTTACCATTAAAAAGCAGGTGGAAACTCCTGCAAAACTCCACCAAGATTTTTGGGCTCGCTGGAGCCATGAGTACTACATACTCTGAATCAAAAGGTTAAATGGCACTCTAAGGTAGGTGTCCGACAAGTTGAAAAGGACTCTATTGTCCTCATCAAGGACGACCAGCTTTCTCCACTTCAATGGAAGTTTGGTCGTATTATTAATACTTTTCCCGGTGCGGACGGTATTATACGTGTCGCGGAGATCAAAACTGCACATGGCACATTAAAACGACCTTTGGTCAAACTAGCGCCGCTACCGGTATTTTAATTTTATTTTATGTTTAGATGTATATACACATTTCTTACATGTATAGTAGTATATTATTTTTACATATTTGCTTATTTACATATATATTTTTATTTTTGCATAGTTGGTAATATCGCTCGCTGTAGTGTACCACCCTATCTTTCGTTACCTGTTTTCCTAGCAAGGTCAAATCCCATGTGATTTCCTTCACCCAACCTACTTCCCTCCTTTTCAAAATTCTATGAATTTGGTGGGCGGTATGTTACGTCATCATCGAACATTTATTGGAATTGGTGACAATAAATACTTTGTGCGGGTATCCCACAGTTTTCAGTGAAACATTATATACCGACAGTGGAAGTGCGTGAAGACAGTTGCATTCGAACCCTTGCAGAAGACGGTTGTGTGAGAGCTTTTGAAAGCGACACCGACACCCAAACGTGCGTGTTATTGGTTGTCCGCGAAAGCTTTTGTGTGTGAACGTTTATTGCCCACAGCGGCACAGGATAAAAGGTATTTATACCCTTTATTAAGTAGTTTGGTGTAGTTGTTTTTAGTTATTACATAACCGCTCCACCGCCATCAGTATTGCTACAAAAAGCAATTGGTCCTTCCCTATAATTAGCATATTTATATCACTCCTTTATCATCCCAACAAGCCACTCGTTATCCTTTAGTTTATACGTTTTTATTTTGACTTTGTGAATTTTTTACTAAAATATACAATGATTGATAATACCCACTGGTTTTTCATGAATTTAGATTGTAATTTTGCAAAAATTCTGATTATAAAAAAAGTCTTGCTGTGGACCCCCTTCCCCTACTATTAATGATAAAAATTTTATAATTAGTGATCAGAATGTAATACTTAGGTTATCACAAGAAAAAAATATTTTGGAGAATAAATTTGAATCCTCGAGTATAAATTCCTATGCGGATGCATTAAAAATAGAGGCACCCCCTAAGGAATTACCTATAAATTTTCCCAGCATTATTATAAAACCCAAACAATCACAGACATCTGAACAAACTAAACGGGATTTAAATCTCAACATTAAACTGGATGAAATGAAAGTTAGAGTGAAGAACGTTAAATCAGTTAAGGTTAGGAGGCACGACATCAAATGCAAGCAATTTAATGAATCTAACTCAACTAAATACCAGCAACCTTTCTAATTGGAAATTATGGTTGAAGTGTATGTTAAAAAAAACAACTTAAAAAATAATGTCAAAGCAAGAAATGAGATTATACAAAGCATAGCTGATCAACATATCAAAGATGCAAAAACAGTTATATCAACGTTGTAAACGCTTGAAATACTGTTTATTCTTAATTATTTGTACAAAAAACACTGTTGTCATTGATATATAAGTTGGGTGATTTGCAGATCATTTGGTTGAAATCGACAATCTTCTTAGGGTTCTTGAGTCCACAAGTACAACTATTGAAGACAACTTACAAAGTCTATCATTTGTTGCTTATCATGTCTGACAGTTATAAAACTGCAATTACTATTCTTGAAACTACAGTACAAACTCTAACCATGGATTTAGCTAAAAGTTTGCTATTAGATGCAGAGCTAAAGCTAAATAATTCATATAAAAAGACTAACGGTAGTTATTGCTCTTTTAAAGTAAATAGAAATTATAATAATAAAAAATAGTAAAACGATTTTGGAAGTTATGATAACAAAGATTTTAGATTTCGTAACACCAGAAGTTACTATAGAAGATGAGGTTATGGAATAGATTTTGAAAACAATAATTTTGGTAGAAATAATGGTATTTATGTGAATAATTTTAGAAAAAGCTATGGTAATTATGACATAACAAATCAAAAAGGAGCACTTGTTATAGAAGAAAGAGAAATCAATAGTGAAGATAGCTTTATAGCATCTCTGCTAAATGAAGAAAGTGTATTAAATGCGAACATGCATTTCGAAATTGAAAATGTATATAGGACAGCGCCATAATAAAGAATGCAGTGTCTAGAATATGTACCGACAAGAGTGACAAGTATCTATCACAAGCCTTCAAAAATATTGCAAAGACAATGTTATAAAACAAGAACTTACTGCGGAGTATAAGCTTCAACACAATTTGAAAGCATAAAACCTTAACAGAACATTGCAGTGTGCAGCATATCAATTAAAGCGATCCTCACAATAGCCATAGGTAGAATTCCAGCAAATATACCCAATAATATGATCCAAGTTTTAATTAAGGAATAACCTAGGACCCCCAGCACATATAAGGCAAATGATAGCACCTTCCCCTTACCAACCAGAGATACGGAAAGCCACGTTTCCCCTAGTTAAAAACACACCAAAAACAAACAAAAAAAACCAAAAGAAAACCGCTCGACCAACCTTCAGATAAGATACGTAAACCGATCAACCGATCCTTCAAGTAAATGTATTATTGTTATTGAACCAGCACGACGCTACAATATTTATGTTAGAATCAAACACCCCCATACATAATAGCACACATTTTACGTTTGCATCCCAATATATCCATAATAGATATTACGACTACACAACATCTACATACACCTACAAATCCCTTATTATAACACCTACAAAAATCAAAACACACACGCCTGCACGTACATTCCCTATATACATACGTACTTTTATTTTGAAAAAATACTACTAATTTGGAAGATATTAACACTATCAAGATAAGGGTTGTTGCAGTTTCTCCATAACTATATTACTGATATACAATATCTTTTAGACAAACAATAACATAAACAAGTGGAATATCAACAGCCCGGCATAATGTAGCCAGATTTCAGAAATGTGCAAGTCGCTAAAGTTTACTATTATACTAAACTTAGTTCTAGATACTTACTTACCTGTTTTGTGAAAAGTCACTTTCAAGTTATTCATTCATTGTTAACCTTATCTCCGTTTTTGTAGCAGTACGAACGAATACAACAAAAAAGCAAATAGTTTCTTAAAGGTTGTAGACGCGCGGCACCCGGGGACCGGGGACTACGTTAACGCCGTATTCTTTTATAACCATTGGATTGCTTTCTGTGGGGAGATGTGAAATCTCTTGTTTATGTCGATAAACCCGATACGATTGAAGCTTTATCAGTAGAGATGACCACGGGTCCGGGCTTTAGCCCGGCCCGGTCCGAATATCAAGCCGGGCTTCGGGCTTTATAGATCTTTAAATAGCTAGAAGCGGCCAGCAGAGCAGAACCACAAAACCGAGAGCGAAAACAACTTAACGGCATCGTCAACGGAGTAGTGATCTTCAAGAAATTCCAGGTAACGCTTTAGAATTTGTTGTTTTTATAAACTATGAAGATTGTTGTGATGTGTGAGAGTGAACTATGAAGGTATTTTGCGTATTGAAAATAATACGTATAACTAACTTTTATTATGGTATTTAAATATAAATCTAAAGGTGTATATAAAGCTTATTAACGTTCCATCAGGAATTTAAATTTTTATTGTTACGAGTACATGGGTTTTTTGTTTGCAGTAAGCGTATGCTAAGTAAAAAGCATACATTAATCATACAAAAAAACTGGGTTATCATGAGCTCACCATACTCCAGAGTGTCCTAATTAAAATTAATTATAAATAAAGAACGAAAAATAAGGTATTATTCAGGGCTCATTTACTTCGGTTACATTCAATGAGTTTAATATTTCTAGTTAAAATTCTGGACTTTACAAAAATAGAAATTATTGAGGTGTAACTTGAGCACCGAAATGTAAATAATCTTAAAGTTTTGTTTGTAAATAGTGGTAAATAAATATTGTATGATTGTTGTATTATTTTGTGGTTTTATTGGGAGTGTGCGTAAACGATAAAGAGTATGATAGTGAATCTAGGTATCCAAGAGGAGGTCCAACTGAGCTAGCCAGGGAAGCGGTTGAAGAATTAAGGTGATGAAGAGAGGAATCTAGGTAAAGAATTATTTTTTTTTGAAAATTTTTCTATTGTGTGAAATTTATGACGCTTTTGGGTAAATTAATAAAATTTTCGAATGTATTTTTGTTACTGAGGTACAATTTATACACAATTTAATCGAGTGTTTAGCACGTCACGAGAAAATACGTTAATTTGAAATTCCACTTGAAAATTTGTAAATGCCAACCAATTTTCGTATGTCAATTCCAGAACATGGTTGCTACAATATTTCTTGCTACACACCAATCGTAATACGGGTTTTATTGTCTGGTTTATAACAAACCCAATTTTCATATTATGAGGGTGTTCACCCAATTCACTTAAAATATACGTAAACTTATTAATCAGATTTTCGGTATACGAAACTTGTGCATCATTAACATCTACAGACTCCATTGCTTTGCACTGATTTCACCGAGATGACTGAGAAGGAATCCTATGCGGCTCGTCCTTTTAAATTTTTCAGAATTGTTGTTGCGCATGCGTAAATTGTACTCGGATGACTTAGTATGATAAATATTCAAATTATATTAACATTTTTATTTATAAATTTTAACCATAAAATACACATACAAAACTTTTACAATTATAATTTTTCTATATAGCTCAAAAAGCATTCCATAAAGTCTCGCAATAAATTTAACTCTTCAAATTTATCCAATAATTCATGGTAATTTATTTGATTCCGGTCGAATTGGTCACAAACAGTCCATGCTTGCTGCAACTCTATCCACCTAGAGTCGTCATAACATGATCCAACATCATCACCATAAATATAACCACGTTCGATATTAATCCTAGCATCACTCAAACTCCGCTGAAACATTACTATACCGTCTTTAATGGATATCATTGTATCTACTTTTATGCTGTATTTTGTACTGAACATAGAGGAATCGTGCTCGTATTTTATACGATTTGAGCTGTCCTTGTTACCGAAATCACCCAAACTTTCTAAGGTTTATTCTGAAAGGTGACCTTCGCCTTCTTCATTAGTAGATATAATAGGTTCCTTCTAGAACACTTCGATCCTCACTCGATCGATCCCCCCACCCTGCCTTCTAGTTCGCAGTTGTTGAGGTGGTGTGCCTTGTAAATTCTGACGATCCTCAAGACACTTCTGGTGCACATCGTTTTTCACTGGATCACCGCCCCCCTCCTACCCCTTTCTGCTTGCCTACTAGTTGTAGGGTATTGAAGGGGGAAGGGGGTCTTATGACAATTCTCATGACTCATTCGAATTCTTCATTATGTTTATCGGCTTTGCGGGTGTCCTAATCAGCATTTTGCGGGCTAGAAAATTTTTAACGATTAGGGATATATAGGCAGATATAATTAGCATCGTGAAATTACATAGGATTATTTAGCACTATTATTTTAATATTATAATTTTACTTTTTAACATATATCATTTTTAATATTAGACTAGTATAAGTGTGTTCTTAAATTTTAGAATTAAGTTGACTACATAATTGGACTTATATACATATGTCTGTGGAGACTTTATTAATAAATGAAATAAATGAAATTATGTTTATCGGCTTTGCGGGTGCCCCATTTGGCATTTTGCGGTCTAGAAAAATTTTTTAACGATCCTCATGACTCGTATGAATTCTTCATTTTGTTTATCGGCTTTGCGGGTGCCCCATTCGGAATTTTGAGGATTAGAAAAAATTTTAAAAATTTTTAAATCGAGTGAACATATGTCCTGGGGTTTAAAAAATCGATTCGAAATTATATAACATAGATATGGGGAAAAGTTATTGGCATCGTAGTAGGTCAAATACTTACACGGTGTAATGAGATCGTACTCTTCCTCCATGTACTTGTTGGCTGCAGCGCAACGTTCCGTATGGACGGGCGGACCGGTTGTACGGGCGGGCGGGCGGACGAATGCGGATGAACGGGCGGACGGGCTGGTGGGCGGACGGGTGGATGGACGGACGGGCGGACAGGGATGGACTATTTAGTATAAAAGACTGCTTTTTGAAATTTTTGAATCAGTCTTAGCAGTATATTGGAAAGATGTACACCAAGCAATCTTTAGAGAAAGCAATTAGTGAAATTCGGAAAGGTGTGTTAAATACGCGTAAAGCTAGTAGGTTGTATAATGTGCCTAGAACAACCCTACGGGATCACCTCTATAAACTTGGTGCTCGAAATAAAAGTAGAGAATCAAATATCCCGGTGGAAGCTGCACGACAAAAAGTTAAAATACCCATACAAAACTTTGATTCATATACCACTTCTAGTGCAAAGGAAGTTGGTAAACATGGACCTTTGTTCCCATCCAATATAAGGGCGATATTTGCTGGACCATCGAGTTGTGGAAAAACCAACGCTCTAATATCTCTCATTTTACATGAGAATGGACTTACATTCCAAAACGTCTATGTGTTTTCTAAAAGTTTATATCAGCCAAAGTATGAACTGTTAAGAAAGTTATTTAAACCCTTAAAGACGGATATTGGTTACTACGAATTTGGGAATTATAAAGATTTGATTAGGCCAGAGGATGCAAAAGAAGATTCAATTATTGTCTTGGATGATATTCATGCAAACGAACAAAACAAGATCGCACGGTTTTTCTCCTGTGGTAGACATAAGAGTATCGATTCCTTTTATTTATGTCAAACGTATGCCAGCACAGTAAAGCACGGACTTAGAGATAACGCTAATGTTATTTCAATATGGAAACAGGTTGATGCAAATCTTTGGCATATCTTTCTAAATCATGTTGGCAGTGATATGCCCTTTATAAAGTTTAAATAAATTTGTCAGCGATGCTGGAATGGTGGTGACTCGAAATATAGTTTTATTACTATTGTAAAAGATTTTGATTTGGGTAAGGGGCGATATAGAAAAAATTTCGATGAGTATATAAATATAGAAGAAGCCGTTAATGGTTAGCCCCAATCTCAAGTTTTATGATGACGGCCGCTAAAGATTTTATTGTAAGTAAACATAAGCATTATTTTATGCAGGATGCCGTACGAAGGAAGTTTGTGGAACGCAAAAAGGATATACTACTTCACAACCAGAATTCAAAGAAGCTCATAAACATAGCATAAGCCTTTGCAAATCACCGCTTCCCAGTCATAAGGAATAGCGGAAAAATACTAAAACCTATGAAGGACATTAAAGTTGAAAACAGAGGCGAACTTTTAAAAAAAGATTAAGTTACCAGTTAACGACGAGCCTGTACATCGTTAGTATACGTACGTGCTGGTTAAAACTGATGACGAAAATAAATATACACGTCAGTTTATGGAGTTAAGTATAATCCCCAATCTGATACGCATAGTTCGGGAAAAAGTATATAGGAAATTGATACAGAAAACAGTGACATAACCTTAAATAATAGAGGTTATCCTGGCACTAGAAAGGTATCTATAATAGAAGAATTAAGAGAAGAGGGTTGTATAATAGAATAAGCATAACACAAATCGAGCACAATCGGGGCATATCCGAACAAGAGTAGCTCATATAAAAAGACTGTTGGCATAGAAGTTATAATTTATCGATTATACAGTTTAAAGAGGCGATTAAACCACTATGTATAAAGACTTTGGGAAGGTTATTCGAAGATTTCGCAATGCTCTACGAGTAAAAAAGGCGGAATGCGGGCAACGGTTTTCGATAGAAGGACAAAAATGTCTTATGTGCCAGTCATACGAGGAACAAATACAGCACTGTACTGCTGTGTTAGTATTACCCGAAGATTTGGATGATTTTATGGAAATAATCGAGATGGGATTTATAAAACTGTTGTCAGATATTCAGATGGAATATCTTTTAAATTCTAACTTTTAAGATAAAAATTTAACAGTCTCAATTACTGTCATAAGAAATGAATGATGAGAATTTACAACATCAACAGTATCAACAACATCAACAACATCAATAACATCAACAACATCGATAATATCAACAATATAATCAACTTTACCAACCTCATGAAACCATTAAACAATTACAGCACCAACGCCCACAACATCAGCTTTGCCGTCTTTAACATTATAATGGGCAGGAGCAAAATATTAATTGGATAAGAAAAATGCTTCCTTATACATCCAATAGGGTGGAACGCTAGACTACCGAAAAGATTCCAAAGGATGGCCAATAGCTGGATATCTATATAATTTGTATCTGCATTGTATTTTGTAAAAATAAAGTTGTATAAAGTTGAATAATGTTTTGATAATACGCTCATAATGAAATGTCGTTTTACATCACTTTTGCAAATACAGCGCTAAGGTCGTCGTAACGGTTACTATTGGGCTACGCTCGATCAATAGTTGCTCAATCGATTGCAATCTAAGTCGCCAATACATTGTGATATTTTAATCGTACCCGATGTTACTCTAACCTATGATCAAACTACTACATATATGCCCAAATTGTCACATTACTAAGTAACTTACTACAGTTAATCACAATAGCATATTGCAATATAAAGCCTAGGGGTGGGGTACGACGGTTCTTTATAGCCACCAGGCAGCGCTTTTTTATACTATATATACCTGACATTTTAATGGATGACATCCTGGTTTGTAAGCAGGGATTAGGATCATCCAATGCCGATACACTCCCACATTGTGGTATCTGTCGTATAAATATGGCCAACCACCAGTTTAAACCCCAAACCATTTTCCAGTAGCTTTATATCCATGATGCTATTGTTAACAACTGAGTTTACTTATTGTTATGATATTTGGGCGCAAGGTAACACGGTGCAATAACACTTACCTCATAGCCTATTCGCTGAGCTTTTGATGTTGAATTGGGACTATGCCGCAAGCACCGTGGACTCAGCTTTAGTCAGAGGCGTGTGCAAAGGTCTACCATGCGCACAAAGATCAAAGCTGCATAGTAAATATTTTTTGGCACCTTTATAAATGAATTATAGCTATTAAGTTGATATTAACAAAACATGCAGTTACATATACACGATGGATAAGATACCTGTTGTTCTAGCCTGTATAGAATTATGGACTCTCAAAGCAATTATGGGTAGCCAATAACAGAATGAATAAATGCGATTGTTTTGCTATGATGCAAATTATTAGGTAAAATGAATTAGTAATATTGTAAGCAGAAGGGAGGGAAGGGATAATAAACGACAGCATTCTATAATTTATAATGAATACGACCGTGGGCTACTTCAGTTTTATTCTAGTATTTTTAATAGTTTGTAAATTTCGATATTGATATTGGAATTGATGTGTAAATATAATATAATATAAGAACTAAAAATTAAAACCAGTAGTTTACATGGAAACTGGGCATGTCACCAACCAGTTCAAAAAATATATTTTATAGGTATTTCAGTTATTAATGACATTGCACCAAATTCATTCCTATAATATGCCATGATGCTAACCATCATGATCCTATTACATAATACTAAAAACTAGTGGTAGCGGCGACTTAAGTTGCTGCTACAGTTTATAAACCTATTAAACTTAATTCATATACAAATTTTCATGCTACTGAATAAATAAGATGTAAATAAAATAGCCGAGCGCCTGCCTATTTGCAACATTTATTAAAACGTGTATGCAACGGTCATATTAATATACACGTCTGGCGAATACTAAACACATAATTATGCTAAAATAAGTCTTTTAAAATAAGCATCGTCATCATCTGAAACAATGTGCTGTTAAAATCTGGCCACAAAAATTAGTTTACTTACCTAGAGCGACTTCACAAAACTCGATTCGTAAACTGAAAGGCCGAGCATTTTACGTTAATGTATCAGCATATGTTATAAGGAAATGCTCCGAGTGTAAACACCAGGAATCCATCTATGAGCAAAATGCTTAACCATTACTATTATTGTGCTATTCATTAGCAGAAATCTGCACAAATCTGCATAAATATTACGTCCAATGCTCGATTTGATTGCATAAAATTAACCTTGTACCTGTTTTTGTTTGAGGTCTGAAAGCAGATAATTAAAATATTGTATCATCCGTTTTAAATAATTCACGTATGTAAAATTTGTAAAAATTCAATATTTGGGCAATTTAAAGAAGGAAATAATGCTTTACATAATCAAATGAGGTATTTTCATTATACAATACAATAATAATTATTACAATAGGTAACCCTATTTCGACTATTAAAAACAATGTCGATGTATGAGCTCAAACGATTAGTTATTTGATAAAAACTTCTTGGGGGTGCGATTCGAGTGGTCAACGGCCTACTTAAACATGTCTATGCTTGTATAAATGTGCGTGACGTTATAAATATCATAGCATATAAATATTTCTAGCTGTAAAATATATTAACCGGATGCACGTTTGAGGCTTCTCGCACTTCACTAAGTTCTATTTTTAAAATGAAAATTGCTTTGTATTCACAGAATGTTAGTCTTTAATTTAAAGATCCGAACACATAATAACCAATATAATTTGCAGATTTTTTAAAAATGGGTCACTAATAGAAAAGATTTTTATAATACGTACTGATTTGCCTTATGGAGAGCTGCATTCGCGAGCGTCTTTGGTACCACGATACAATTATGTATCATGAAATCGCACCAGAAAATTGAATAACAACGGCACATATTTTTTCAGAGCACCGATTAATGCAGATTTTATAAAAAATTTGTTCATGCCATCTGGTTCATCGAATTTGACACTGTTGTTTAAGCCCAAACACTAGTAAATTTAAATAAGTAAGGTGTTTCTGTATGACAATTAAACTACTGATGTACCATCGTATAGATTGCGGCTATTTTCTGCAATTTACAGAAAGTGAAATCATTATACATATCTGAAAAAATATATAAATATCCAATCAAGCATACACACACCCAAAAATGTTCGACTTACCTAGAACGATGTTTAATTACAGTAAAAATATCAGTCGAAGGAGTGTTAACCTCTCACGATCACCCGACGACTATGATTAGTCTCGAACCCCCCCCAAAGTTATAAAATGATTACATTATGACTCATCCAAAATTCTACATCACGTCTGTGCGAAGCTCGGTAAAATTGAGGTCAGCGCTGCTTTTATATGGAGTTCGAATATTTTCAGTGGATCCTAAGATATTAACAAAAATTATTAAAATTAATTAGAAACCTAAAACTATCTCAAAAAACTATGTAGAATTTTACTAAAAGTCGCATTAAATATATAATTCATATACAAAATCGCGTTCGTCTTTGTCAATATCTGGAACCACACTAAACCGTACTAGAAAATTAAATCGTTAGTATCACAACGATACATATATTTTCTTCAGCGCGCCGATTTAAGTTGATTTTATAAAAAAATTTGTTTTTTCGCCTAGCATATATGAAAATAAATCATATCTACCCTAAAAATCTGACTGAAAGTAAACCTTTGCGTTCCTAGGGCCGCAAAACTCATAATAGCATGATTTTATAGGTTTTTCACGATCTAGACACCTATGACTATCATTGAGATTCATATATTGCGGCTTTGACGTTTCAAATAATTTATCATTTAACCTCGGCGTCGGTGTATTGTTTATGAGAGTGTCAAATAAAAATATAAAATAATCATAGATGAGTAGTTAATAATTGTAATTCTAACTGAATAACTGTTAGTGAAGATGAATGATAATTTAGACTGTGATGATGATGAAGAATTTACAAGTACTCCACCGGTCTTGCAAGAAGAAGTGAGCAATGCTTCTTTAAATCTTTTACCTAAAAAGTCTAGAGAACGGTACAAAAAATACTATGAATTATTTAATAAATAGAAAAAATAAAAAAGCTAAAAATGTAACAGAGAATGTTTTAATTGCGTATTTATCTGAAAGATCGAAACGTGTAAATGCTGCTACTCGATGTGCTAAATTTTCAATGCTAAAAAGCACTTTTAAAGTCAAAGAAAATATTAATTTTGATAATCATCATAAAGCATTCTGTAAACTACCTTCCCAAAAAATCTAAAATTTTGACTCAAGTACAATGAATGTATTCTATTTTTAAGGCGGCAGATGATTCGGAATATCTAATGATAAAGGTATACAAATAAAATTATTGTAAATTTTTAGATTAACTTTACATTGCAAGTTTCTCTTATTATGGGAGTATACGGAGCTTGCCGCCGAAATGAGTTGGCGAATATGAAACTTGACCACATTGATAATAGAGGAGACGTATTGATTGTTACAGTTCCACAAACCAAAAATAATATTACAAGAACATTTACAGTCACAAACACTACAGTTGATGTACTGAATCTACTTACAATATACAACAAATATGTTTCTATTAGACCTCCCCACATTACTCATAATTGCCTATTCATTTACTACAAAAATAATAAATGTACAATACAGCCGATCGGGAAAATGTATTTAGCAAAATTCCAAGCAAAATAGCCACCTTTTTGAAATTGGTTGAACCTAGTACATACACAGGCCATTGCTTCCGCCGTAGTTCTGCAACTCTATTAGCTAATGCAGGAAGTAATTTAATAACACTTAAGATACATGGAGGATGGTGTTCTTCTGCAATTGCTTAAGGATATATAGATGATTGGTTATCAAATAAGATTAAAATTTCTCAAAAATTCTAACAAACCAAGAACATTAACTGTCTAGTACCAGCACAAATAATACAATTCACATGTTAATTGCTCTTAAACCAAATAAATGAAATACCAGTTAATGTAGATAGACAGTCAACGTTATCGTAAAAAATGTCATCATGGTACCAGCATCTCAAATACTTACCAAGTGCCTACAAATTCTGGTATCACTATCCATAATAATGCTCAAGGGATAATTAATATCAATTACTATAATAAATAAATACGTCAAATGTTATTAACCTTCTTTATTTTATGGTTTTTTTCTATTTTTCTTTAATGTTAGACGAAAAACAGTTGTGAACACAGGCAAAAATGCATTAGTAGTCTTAGCTATCAGCTGCCCTCGCTCGCTTTGCTCGCTCAGGCGTCTAATAGCTGCGGGCTGCTAATGATCACTTTTTGTCCTTGTGACACAATATACTATATACCGAATTTTGCTCTATTTTTAAGCCTAAACACTAATAAAGTTAAACATGTAGGATTGTTAGTTATCATAGCAGAATATTTGTATTTTAACAATATGTAAACTTTATCGCGCTTCCTTAAATTTTATTATATTAAAAACGGGTTTTTGTGTGATGTTCTTTAAACATTAAGCTGTAATTTAAGTCCAAACATGAAATTTGTATAACAATTATAAGAGCGTAAAAATCTATACATTGAATCGATTTATAAATTTTCAAAAATAATTATCGACCCGTTGGAGATAAAAAATTCTCGGGGGCACGATTCGAGCGATCAATGACCTACTTAAACGTGTTTATGCTTGCATGAATATGCGTGACGTCATAAATATCATAGCTCATAAATATTTCTAGGTTTAGCTCTCTGGTAATTGTAGAAATGGCCATTACTCACGATTTATTAAAAGATGAATACATTTGTCTATATATAACTCGAAAATATCAGTGCTGGTTTGATATATATAGCTAATTTTATAAAATAATTACTGATTCGATAGCAATAAGAATGTTTAGTTTGAATCCAAAATTTATTATTAACGTTTTATATCACATTACTGTTAAATTCCGGGCTTATAAACCGAGTAATACAGTTCTTGAACAAACAAATGCAATTAATTTAGGAAATATGTTGTTTCTCTTATAACGCGGTTTCGAATAGGTAGGCTGATATACAGGTTTTGTAATATAGTTTATTCATAAAATCGATTTCTTATGAAAATTATTTATTCTACTGTACTATTTATGTGTCGTTTTGCTTTATGCAAATCACAGAAATAACTGCATTCTATACGATACGATGACACATCTGTCTATAATTGACTACAAAATACTAATTATAACATGAGCTATATATTAAACCAGAGAAAAATTATTTTTACCTGACGTTGAGATATTCAAAGGGGTTGATAATTAATCAATTTATAAAACTGAATACCCTTCAAATCGATCGATTTACATATATTTTAAATTCAGACAATTAATTGTTTTATGATGTAACTATGGTGTCTTGACTCATCTAAATTCTTCGGCACGTTTATATAATATATCTGCAGAGCGAAGGTAAATTTAAGGTCATCATAGCTTTTATTAGAACTCGAATATTTTCAGTGGATCCTAAAATATTAACAAAAAATTATTAAAAATCTATTAGAAACCATAAATTATCCCGAAACTAAGCCGAATTTACGCTAAATTAAAATTAAATATGTCACTCACCTAACTGCTATGATTAACGGACAGTAAAAACCGGAAAACAAACTGAGCTTGCAGCACTTCACACTATTATATTAGCATATCTCGTAACAATATGCACCAGGAGTAAACACCTGAGGTCCATCTATATTCATACTACACAAACTATACCTATGTGCTATTCTTTTTGTTTGTCTCGATTTGTTAACGCAGATTTCTGCTAAAGAATAGCACATAGGTATAGTTGGTGTAGTATGAATATAGATGGACCTCAGGTGTTTACTCCCGGGGCATTTTGTTACGATATATTTTGATATAACAACGTAAAGTGCGCTCGGACCAGTTTTTTTCCCCGGTTCCTGTTTACTATCAATACAGTTTTGAGAAGTGGTTGAAGGTAAGTATTAAACCTTTGTATACATATTTAACAGAATATTTTTCAGATTATACTGCAAGTTTTACGGTGTTAAAAGACACATTTAGATGAGTCAAGACAACATAGTTACATTATAAAACAATTAATTGCCTGAATTTATAATATATGTAAATCGATCGATTTGAAGGGTATTCAGTTTTATAAATTGATTAATTATCAACCGCTTTGAATATCTCAACGTCAGGTAAAAGTAATTTTTCTCTGGTTTAATATATAGCTCATGTTATAATTAGTATTTTGTAGTCAATTATAGACAGATGTGTCATCGTATCGTATGGAATGCAGTCATTTCTGTAATTTACAGAGAACGAATCCTAGAAATATTTATGAGCTATGATATTTATGACGTCACGCACATTCATGCAGGCATCAACACGTTTAAGTAGGTCGTTGACCGTTCGAATCATGCTCCCCCCCCCCCCCCGAGAAGTTTTTATCAAGTAACTAATCGTTTGAGCTCATACATCGACATTGTTTTTAATAGTCAAAATAGGGTTACCTATTGTATTGCATAATGAAAATACCCCATTTAATTATGTAAAGCATTATTTCCTTCTTTAAATTGCCCAAATATTGAATTTTTACAAATTTTACATACGTGAATTATTTAAAACGGATGATACAATATTTTAATTATCTGCTTTCAGACCTCAAACAAAAACAGGTACAAGGTTAATTTTATGCAATCAAATCGAGCATTGGACGTAATATTTATGCAGATTTGTGCAGATTTCTGCTAATGAATAGCACAATAATAGTAATGGTTAAGTATTTTGCTTATAGATGGATACCCGATGTTTACACTCGGAGCATTTCCTTATGACATATGCTGATACATTAACGTAAAGTGCTCGGATTTTAACAGAACATTGTTTCAGATGATGACGATGCTTGTTTTAAAAGATTCATTTTAGCTTAATTATGTGTTTAGTATTCCCCAGACGTGTATATTAATATGACCGTTGCATACACGTTTTAATAAATGTTGCAAATGGGCAGGCGCTCGGCTATTTTATTTACATATTATTTATTCAGTGGCTTGAAAATTTGTATATGAATTAAGTTTTACAGCTTTCTAAATTGGAGCAGCAACTTAAGTCGCCGCTACCACTAGTTTTTAGTATTATGTAATAGAATCATGATGGTTAGTATCATGATATATTATAGAAATGAATTTGGTGCAATGTCATTAATAACTGAAATATCTATAAAATATAGTTTTTGAACTGGTTGGTGACATGCCCAATTTCCATGTAAACTACTGTTTTTAATATTCAATTTTTATATTATATTATATTTACACATCAATTCCAATATCGATATCGAAATTTACAAACTATTAAAAATACTAGAATAAAACTGAAGTAGCCCACGGTCGTATTCATTATAAATTATAGAATGCAACAATGCTGTCGTTTGCGGTTGGCGCCTTGGTCCTATATCGAATAAGGTCCGAAAACAGCAATGGTTATTTATTATCCATATAATGCTAATTTTTCTGTTTTTGGTTGTATCGCAAGTTCCCCAGACGTAACTGTGCTCCATTCCTTTAGGAGTATCTCCACTGGGGCGACGTTTTATTAGCGAGCTGTGCGCATTCTTTCTAATTTACCTATTTCCGATCATCTGGCTATTTATAACAGGCCTCAGCCCATTTTCCTTTTCCGCGAATGCGAAAACATTTGTCTGCGTTTATTAAGGTGAGTGATAAACATCGTTTTATTGTGCAGATCACATTGGAATCCTAGGACAATGTTATATCGGTTGCCTGTGAGAATGCGCTTTAATTTACCTGTTTACGATCATCTCTCTATAAATATAAGGAGTCTCGCCCCATTTTCCTTTTCCGCGATTGCGAAAACATTTGTCTGCATGTTTTAAACTGAGTAACAAACATTGTTTTATTGTGCAGATCACATTAGAATCCTGGGACAATGTTATATCGGTTGCCTGTGAGCATGCGCTTTAATTTACCTTCTTACAATCATCTGGCTATTTATAAGGAGTCTCAACCAATTTTCCTCAATAGTGTTTCTTCTACGACTACAAAACCTCATGGTTTACGTGTTTTAAACTGTAAATAAACATCGTTTTATTGTGCAAATTACATAGGAATCCTGAGGCGATGTTATATTGGATGCCTGTGAGCATGCGCTCTAATTTGCCTGTTTACGATCATCTGGCTATAAATATAAGGGGTCTCATCCCATTTTCCTCAGTTGTGTTTCTTCTACGATTACAAAACCTCGTGGTTTACGTGTTTTAAACTGAGTAACAAACATAGTTTTATTATGCAAATTACATTGGAATCCTGGGCCGAAGTTATATTGACTGCCTGTAAGCACGCACTTTAATTTGCCTGTTTACGATCATCTTGCTATTTATAAGAAGTCTCAGCCCATTTTCCTCAGTAGTGTTTCTTTTACAACTGTAAAACATTGCAATTTACGTGTTTTAAACTGAGTAATAAACATAGTTTTATTGTGCAGATTACAATGGAATCCGTCAAAGTATTCGTCTGCGATGTGTGCCAGAAAAACTTCTCGATCCAGAGCAACCTTAACCGACACAAAAAGGAGGTCCATAATATCATTAGACCACCACGTCAGGTTACAGCCTCAGCTCCACCGACTGGATTATCAGCACCTGCATCATTTGTGTGCGACATTTGTGATATGGGGTTTGGGCGTAGAGCTAATTTAACCCGGCATCAGCACGCCCTCCACGGAAATACTATTTCTTCTACATCGATGTCAGCCAAACGTGGAGCATCACCACCACGTGCTGCACCTGCCCCAAAACGCCAGCGACAGGACATACGATATTGCAAGGATTGCAATATGGACGTTCCTTCACGCCAGTTCCCTGGACATTTACGCAGTGCCGCGCATAAGACCAAATCCGGAGACCCCGAACAAGAAGCGATACAGCTGTTATCGTTTGCCTTCCGCTCCCGGATCGCAACTTACCGCATCAATAATATGTCTGGTTGTAAAGACATTGGAGACTTTTTACTTGAACAAAAGCCGCATTTTGTAAAGTTGATCCAGGACACCTTGGAGGTCCACACGACCCTTAAAATTAATGTGGAAGTGTTTGGTATGTACACAAAGATGGACTTGGGTGATACCGAAGGAACTAAATCTTTCAATACCAAAAATCAAATTATAACCCGATCGAGCGACTTGAACAAAGTGTATACAACGTTTTCTCGGGAGATGCTCGATAAATCCCAAGAATTTGAACATCACCAATCCGGTTGGGCCTTACAACGTGTCCTGCATTTAGAACTAAACATCAACAAATACCAGCCACTTAGGGGATCCTCTTACATTGACCTTCCACGCTGGATAAAAGCTATAAAAGCGGTGGTGAATGTTAAAAACCGAGACGCAGCCTGTTTTGCATACTCCATTGTAGCAGCGCTGTATCCTGCCGAGCATAACCCCCATCGTCTTAGCAAGTACCCCCATTACTCGAGCTGCTTAAATATGGGTGGTATAGAGTTCCCTATGGCCTTTGACAAGATTGCCAAGTTCGAGACTTTGAACGATCTGAGTATCAATGTATTCGGAGTGGAAGGAAAGTTTATTGTTGGTCTTCTACATTTTACTAAACGCAGGAGAGACCGGCACGTTAACTTGCTCTACATCCAGAATGAAGAAAAAGGTCATTTTTGTTGGATCAAGGATTTGGTACGTCTGGTCGGTAAACAGTTATCAAAAAAACGCTTACATAAATGGATCTGCGATGGATCTTTAATCTTTTTTCCGACTGAGACTGCCTTGATCAGGCATACTGAGCGGGACTGTAACCATGTTGTAACCCTAATGCCCACCGTCTTCAACAACGTTTTGGAATTTTCGAGCATCCAAAAACAAATGCAGGTCCCATTCGTTATGTATGCTGACTTTGAATCGCTCCTACAGCCGTACAGTATTGCAACGCCCGACCCCTTCATGTCATCTACAACACCGCTCCAGCTGCATACCCCTTATAGCTGGACATATTACATTAAATGCTGCTATGACGACTCCCTCAATAAATTTGAGATCTACCGGGGCCCAGACGCAGCACGTAAATTTGTTACCAAACTTAGAGAGGAAGCTAGACGTCTGGGTAAGATATTGACGACGAATGTGCCCATGATTCCTTTGGATGCCCAGAATGAACTTTTGTTCCACACTATCGATGACTGTGGGATATGCAAGAAACCGCTTGGAACAGACCGTGTGCGGGATCACAACCACATGAATGGTGCGTACCGCTTTCCTGTACACTCCAAATGTAACATCCTCTATCGGGTTCCGCAGTTTATCCCAGTGGTGTTTCACAACCTTAGTGGATATGATGCTCATTTCATCATAAAAGAACTGGGGTATGATAACGAGAAGATTAACGTTATACCAAACAATAAAGAGCGGTTCATCTCGTTTTCGAAAACTGTACGACTATACGATACAGAAGTGGTCTTAGACGAACAAGAAAAGACTGCCGACAAGTCCTGTGTCCAACTTCGGTTTATCGACTCTCTCCGATTTATGGCGTCCGGGTTGGATACACTGGCGAAGAATTTGACCCAGGACCAGTTTGTAGAGGTCAGACGTCACTTCCCCAAGGACTCCAGGTTCCAACTGGTTACCAAGAAAGGCGTGTTTCCATACACTTACATACAAAGTATGGAAGTATTGGAGTAAACAACTCTCCCACCACAGGCTGCCTTCTACAATGATCTCGCCTCTACATCCATTACCGCCGACGAATACGAGAGGGCTCAGAAGGTATGGCGCGACTTTGGTCTTAACACGCTCGGAGAATATAGCGATCTCTATTTGAAGACAGATGTACTGTTGTTAGCAGACGTCTTCGAGAACTTTCGCCGGGTGTGCATGTCGACTTATGACCTTGATCCGTGCCAGTATGTGACAGCGCCTTCATTAACCTGGGACGCCATGTTAAAATACACCGGCGTGAAACTGGAGCTCCTCACGGATATTGACATGTACCATTTTATAAAGTCTGGGATCAGAGGGGGTCTGACCCAGTGTAGTGGATGCTACGCAGCTGATAACAATAAGTACATGGAAGAATACGATCCTGCGGCTCCGTCTAAGTATTTGGCATACTACGATGCCAATAACCTGTATGGCTGGGTCATGAGCCAGGCTCTCCCTCTTGGAGGATTTCGATGGTTGCCCTCTACCGATATAGCCGAACTCCAGGCCACCATCTTAAATGTTCCCAAGGACTCTGCGAAAGGATTCATTCTGGAAGTCGACTTGGAGTACCCTTCACATTTACATGATCTCCACAACGACCTGCCGTTCTGTCCGGAAATGAAGACGTCGCCTTATATCACATCTAAGGCTCCGAAGCTCCTCGCCACCTTAGAAGACAAACACCGCTACATTATCCACTACAGGAATCTACAGCAGTGTGTGCGGAATGGATTAGTGTTGACCTCCATCCATCGGGTTCTCGAGTTCGACCAGTCTCCATGGTTGAAGCCTTATATCGAGTTGAACACAGACCTTCGCACTCGTGCTACTAACGCTTTTGAGAAGGACTTTTTCAAACTCATGAACAATGCCATCTTTGGTAAAACTATGGAAAATATAGACAAGCGCGTCGACGTGAAGCTTGTGACTCGGTGGGAGAGTAACCGGAAGACCTTGTGTGCGAGTACCCTGATTACTTTAATTGTAATCTGGTACTAGGCGAAAATTTAGCACTCATACAGATGGACCGCGTTAAAGTCACCTATAACAAACCTATATATGCAGGTTTTTCGATTTTAGACCTATCAAAAACCTTGATTTATGACTTTCACTATGAGAAACTGTTGCCTCTGTATGGGTTTAAGCTTTCGCTTTTGTATACAGATACCGATTCGCTCGTGTATAGTGTCGAAACAGAAGACTTGTACAGTGATATTCGTACCCACCTGGACCTATTCGACACTAGTGACTACCACCCAGACAATAAATATAAGATCCCACTTGTAAACAAGAAAGTGCCCGGAAAGTTCAAGGATGAGTTTGGTGGTGAGATAGTTTTAGAGTTTGTGGGTACTCGCGCCAAGAGTTACTGTATAGTTAGCGAAAGGGACGTAATAAAAAAGATTAAAGGAGTTAAGCGTAGTGTTGTGCAGGGTATAAGTGTTGATAGTTTTAAGGATGTAGCACATAACAGTAACTTCCGAGCCCTCGTGCATTTGATGCGGTCTATTAGGAGCAAAAAACATGATTTGTTTACGCTGTTACTTAGCAAGGTTAGTTTATCGGGCGCTGATGACAAGCGTTTTGTCATCCCTAACACGACCTTAACGTATGCATGGGGGCATAGGGAAATAGATAATAGATTTTATTTTACTTAGTCTATAAATTGTATATATTACTCGGATTTAAGTTGTACACATTACGTGACTGTTTCAAGGTCACAATGTATATACATGTTTAACCTAAAAACATGTACAATGATAATATTATTGTAAATATAGATATATACAAAGAATTTATTACTACTGTGTATAGATTGTCTAATAAATTTTTATTTCCATATATATTGCAGTTTATTTTTATTTCTGTGCTCAAACACCGAACCCAGAGAACGGAAACAATTACCCTTTACAATTTTGATTACCCATACCTATGCCATATAATATTGAGTGCATATGTTAGCTCGATTTAAAATTTTTCTAAACCTCAAAATTCCACGAACATACATATGAGGAGTCATAGATCGTTAAAATTTCTAACCGCAAATGCCAATGGGGCACCCGCAAAGCCGATAAACATAATTTCATTTATTTCATTTATTAATAAAGTCTCCACAGACATATGTATATAAGTCCAATTATGTAGTCAACTTAATTCTAAAATTTAAGAACACACTTATACTAGTCTAATATTAAAAATGATATATGTTAAAAAGTAAAATTATAATATTACAATAATAGTGCTAAATAATCCTATGTAATTTCACGATGCTAATTATATCTGCCTATATATCCCTAATCGTTAAAAATTTTCTAGCCCGCAAAATGCTGATTAGGACACCCGCAAAGCCGATAAACATAATGAAGAATTCGAATGAGTCATGCAAATTGTCATAAGACCCCCTTCCCCCTTCAATACCCTACAACTAGTAGGCAAGCAGAAAGGGGTTAGGAGGGGGGCGGTGATCCAGTGAAAAACGATGTGCGCCAGAAGTGTCTTGAGGATCGTCAGAATTTACAAGGCATACCACCTCAACAACTGCGAACTAGAAGGCAGGGTGGGGGATCGATCAAGTGAGGATCGAAGTGTTCTAGAAGGAACCTATTATATCTACTTTCATTATTGTTTTCATTTAAAAAAAATTCCAGGCTCGAAATGTCTGTAAACAATTAGAGTAGAAGTGAAAGTTAAAGTAATACATCCGATAATTATAGATGTAGTGCGTAAGCAAGAAGCTAATTGATTTTCACCGACGTGAATAGACTGGTTTGAAATGTTACTCAAGGTTAAACGACGCTGGGTTTTTAAAAGTAAACTACCTAATTATTATACGATTTTAATTATTATGTGTATAAAAGCACCGTGCAATGCAATATAATTCAGTTTCTGTTTAGTCTTTAACTAGTTAACAAGTTTTTATAATTATTTACAGTGAAATGGCTTTTTTTACTTGTAATGTCTGTGGGGTTGTCTTTTCGAGAACCGATAGTTTGAAGAGACATCTGTTCCAGCAGCATGAAGTTGTATCGAAACCCTCCGAGGGCTTTCTCTGCGATGTGTGTCCGGCATCCTTCTCGCGGAAGGATAGCCTTAAACGTCATAAGGATGCCAAGCATGGTGTAGTGGTTCCAGTTGCAGGCCCATCCGGGGTCAAACGATCTGCTGCACCGACAGTTGAGGGACCTGCTCTCAAGAGACTGCGGAGATGTGTGGAATGCAATGTGGATGTCACCAACATGGCAGCCCACCAACGCTCCAACTCCCACAAAGCTAATGCTAGTCGTGTCCTGGATGGAGGCGTGGAGGCTGTAGCAACCGCATTCAAAACTCGAATCGCTACATACAGAATTAGTAATGTCGATTCTACAAGTATGTATTTTTTATAAGTATTTTGTGTTTGCTTAGTTTGTATTTTTAGGTTTATTGGATTTTCTACGCGAGCAGAAAGAACGATTTGTAAGCTTAGTCGGGTAACAGCGGACTATCCACACAGCCCTTAAGGTTAACTTGGAGGTGTTTGGTGGCTACACCAAGATGGCTGCGGCAGAGGGTGTAGAGGATATAAAATCCTTCAACACCCGAAACACGGTTATCACCTTCACCAGTAACCTAGGGGAGGTCTACAACGCCTTTGTGGAGACGATGTCTGCAAAGTCTGATGAGTTCCAAGAACGTGATTCTGGTTAGTTTTGGACAATTATTAATTTTTTCTAATTTTTTAAATTTTAGGTTGGACGCTGAAGAAAGTCTTATATCTAGAAGTAAATATTAATTAGTACAACCCTTTGCGCGGGTCTTCGTACATCGAGCTCCCAAATGGATTCGAAATACGAGAGCCGTTATTAACATACAAAATCACGACAACGCATGTTTTGCCTGGTGTGTTGTAGCTGCCCTACACAACAGTGTTTACGACCCGCAAAGGCTTAGTAGCTACCCGCACTACAGCACGGTGCTCAACTTAACAGGAGTGCAGTTCCCAATGTCGATTAAGGACATCCCCAGATTCGAGGAATTAAACGACGTCAGCGTCAACGTGTTTGGTGTAGAAGAGAAATCGATTGTGGGGCCTTTGCATTTCACCGCTAATAAAAGGGATCGGCACGTAAATTTGTTATATGTTCAGAAAGGCGGAAAGGAGCATTTTTGTTTAATTAATAATTTAAACGGCTTGGTTGGAATAAAGATAAAAGATAAAAGATAAAGATAAAACATGCAAATGGTTGTGTGATGGATGCCTGATATACTTTCGTTCGGAAGATGGGCTTCGCAAACACGCAGAACACGAGTGTAACCATGTCGCTACCACCATGCCGAACCATTTCAACATCGTATTGGAGTTTATAAACATCCATAAGCAAATGATTGTGCCTTTTGTTATATATGCCGATTTTGAGAGCGTCTTAAAACCAATTAGTACTGCAAATCCAAGCACGTCGACTTCATTCACCAATAGCATCCAGAAGCACAAGCCGTACAGCTTCGCATACTACATAAAATGTAGCTATGATGAATCTTTAAACAAGTTTGAGCTGTACAGGGGCCCTGAAGCTGCAAAGGTTCTAATGCAGAAGTTGGAAGAAGAAGCTCGACGACTGGGTGAGATTTCAAAAACCAATATTTTGATGAGATCATTATTACCCCTAGCTGAGCTTTTGTTTTACGCAGCAGTGGATTGCGGAATTTGTAAAAAGCCTCTTGGGGGTGAAAGAGTTAGGGATCACGACCACTTAACTGCTTCGCTGCACACCCACAGTGCAATATAAAGTACAAGGTACCCCATTTTATCCCTGTTGTATTTCACAATTTAAGTGGGTATGATTCCCATTTTATTGTGAAAGAGTTGGGGTATGACAAAGAGAGGGTTACCGTAATTCCAAATAATAAGGAATGATTTATTTCGTTTACGAAGTATGTCAGGCTATATGGCGAAGACAACCATGCACCATACCCACAACGATCTACCCTTCTGCCCCGAAAACATGATACCCCCATCACCCAAATCCAACTCGCCTAAATTGCTCGCGACTCTATTGGAAAAGAAAACCTACACCATCCATTATCGGAATTTACAACAGTGTGTGCGATACGGTCTCAAACTAAAAGCAATCCACCGGGTTTTAGAATTTACTCAGTCTCCATGGTTGAAGGCGTATATTGACCTTAACACCGGGTTGAGGACGGCGGCGAAAAGCATGTTTGAAAAAGACTTCTATAAATTGATGAATAACGCGGTGTTCGGGAAGACCATGGAAAATGTGGACAAACGCGTTGATGTGAAAATCGTGCCCCGGTGGGATGTTTCTGGTAATTGGTTGTGTGCGAGTACGCTAATTGCGCGACCTAATTTTCATAGTTGTACTATTTTAGGAGAGGATTTGGTTATTATGCAAATGAATCGAGTCAAAGTTACTTACGACAAGCCAATTTAAGTAGGTTTCTCGGTTTTAGACTTGTCTAAAACCTTAATGTATGAGTTTCACTATGGCACGATGAGGTCTTTGTATGGTAACCAAATCCGCCTCCTTTATACGGATACTGATTCACTAGTGTACAGTGTGGAGACCGCAGACTTGTATAGTGACATTAGCACAAACATTGAACATTTTGATACTAGCGACTATCCTCGAGAGAATAAGTACAATATACCGCTTGTGAACAAAAAAGTTGTGGGGAAATTTAAAGACGAGTTCAACGGTGACTTGGTGTTAGAATTTGTAGGTAGTAGGGCTAAGTCCTACTGTATTGTAGGAGAAAAGGATATTGTTAAGAAAATTAAGGGTGTTAGTCGTAATGTGGTGGCGGAGATTAGTGTAGATAGTTTTAAGGATGTAGTTATTAATAATAGAGAGGCTCTCATGAATACGATGGTATCAATCCGGAGTCATAAACACCAACTTTATACACAGCTTATTAATAAAATCAGTTTATCGGGCGCAGATGACAAGCGTTACGTCATCCCCGGAAGCATATCAACCTACGCATGGGGGCATAAGGATATAGGCTAAGTATTTAAGTTTTTGTTTATAGTAGCATGTAAGTTAGTTATAAGAAATACCTACCACCCTATCCTTAATATTTCCTTCGCTCCCGGCGACATGTGTTTACCTCCACGTGGTGTCGCTGGACGGTAAAACATATTGTTAGATTAACAACAATATGTCTTATTGACCAAAAACACGTCTCCTCTTTTTTACATTAATCTCTTTTTGTTATAGGTCTTTTTTAAAGAACACATTAATTTCTATTTTTTGTTACAGGTTACTTTAACCTGCTTGGATTTAGTTAAACGAAGAAGATAAATGTTATACTTTGTAAAAATTGTAATTAGTTTATTAAACTGTAAATCGAATAAAATAAATTATTAAATTTTTGCGTGCTTAATTTATTTATGTTAATACTGCTACAAGTTTGGTTAAAGGATTGTAGATATTAAAAAGGATAGCTGATTAGAAATCGAGATTGATAAAAAAATTTTAAAATTCGGGTAGCTCCCTGGGGAATGGAGTTATCTAAAAAATTCCTAGAAATTCGGATAGCTGAGAAAATTCTAATATTAATTGATACCAAACAAGATAGGTTTATCTCGAAAGATGCATTGGTTAGACGAAGAAAACTATTTGTTAGTTTTGCTTATAAAGCAAAGAGCAAAATTTAGAGGTTTGAGAGCTTTAAAGTGTAACTTTGCAGGGCGTGGTCCGATTTTAAATCTGTTTACAAATTCGAATTCTGCGTAAAATTTTAGACTAATTTAATGTATTGCATGACTAAAAAATTTATAAGAACGCTCAAAAGTCGCTACAGGTAAGAAATCTTAAAATGAGGGTAGCTCCCTTGGGGGTGATGCTATCTGAAAAATTCCTAAAGATTCGGGTAGCTGAGAAAATTCTAATATTAATTGATACCAAACAAGATAGGTTTATCTCGAAAGATGCAATGGCTAGTCGAAGAAAACTATTTGGTTCAGATGTGTGTGGAAATGTGGATGCTTGTGGAAATGTGGAGATGAATCTCCTCATTTCCTCCTTATGGGAATTTACATGTAAATTTGGTCCAGATGTGTGTGGAAATGTGGATGCTGGTGGAAATGTGGCGGTGAAATCCTTGTCAACCATCTACTCCCTATACATCATGGAAAATGTTTACATGTTTAAGGACTAACAAAATTGAACCTTAGATTTAGTTGCGACATATAAATGTTTATAATTCACACAGTCACTCTTATAGAAATTTTATAACAGAGCTATTAGCTTTGCTGCTTCTTATTCTCATATTTTTCGTACATTGTAAAATGATTAAACAACTTTCAATTTTCTGGAAACACTGGAAATTGACCAATTTGCAATAAATCATTCAATATGGAATGAGATACAATATACATTGATTGGTCACCGTAACGGTAAAAGTATGATACAATCTGCTTGTTTAAATGATCAAACCCCTAAATTAGTAAATGTACAGTAGGCACTATTTGTAAATGAAGAAATAAAATGTATACTAATTTGCGCTGCCCAGGAAAAGTATGAACTACGAAATATCACATCTATTCTATTCATTTACTTGCAGTTTTTATTATAAGAGCTTTTATATAACTGGATCTTGTATATAAAATATAGAGGTACAGTAATACGAATAATTGGTTATACTACTAATCTGCATTACCATTACATAGACTTTTATTTCTGTCGAGATGAGGAGTAACAAAAAAAATAGTCTTTTTATTGCGCTCCTCTAGTTTAAAAGGGTGATCTGGGTGGCAACGCTTTTCAAATCTACCTATATTAAATAACTACATCATTTACGATGTATAGTAGCAAAATGCTGAAAAAATTTGCCGCCCCAACAAGGTGCCGCCCTCAGGCAATGTCTGAGTTGCCTGAGCGCTTGCGACGACCCTCCCCACAGAGTCGCTGATGTTCAACTAATTATTTTTGATTGGACTTGGTCTCATATATCTACCAATGACAAGCCTGCATATTTGTTATCTCATGGCATAATGCCCTCTCAACTACAAAGTTGTCGTATATGGCGGAATGGCGTCAATTTTCACACGAAAGTTGAATTAACCGTGTTTGAGCTTTCAGATTCTCAAGAGAATTTACCTAAATTAACGCATAAAGCTGCTGTCCTTGTAACCCTTAAAAATATACATTTTTCATTTGAAACTATTCAAATTTAAGCAAACTTGAAAGGATTATATCCTATTGTATTCGTTTTAAGCACAATTATTAGGTCCTAAAACCAGCTAACTCTAACAGAAATTGATTTCGCTCGTTTACGTTTAGTGAAGCTTGTTTAAACAGATTCATTTTCAACAGAAATGAAATAGTTGATATTTCAAAATGGTCTATGAATAAGAGTTTCTTGATCAAAATGGGTTGTTACGTGTTAGCGGACGTATCAATAATTCGGAAAACCCCTTGTTATTAGATGGTCTTCATCCTCTGTCAAAATTCATTATTACGCGGGAACATATTAAACATTTGCACGGTGGTGCACAGTTAACTCTCTCACATGTTAGAGAACATTTTTGTATTACAAATCGCAGAAATTTATCACAACAAATAGTACATAATTGTATTACCTGTTTTCGATCCTTACCAAAGGGAATTAACCCTATAATAGGTAATTTACCCTATGATAGAATCACAACAAAAATTTCTTTTGCTATATATTCGGTGTTGGTTATAGTAGACCCATGTCAATTAAAAGTAAAAGTGGTCGTGGAAGTACCGCATCCAAATGCTATGTATGTATGTTTGTGCGCTTTTCTGCAAAAGCAATTCATACTGAATTGGCTTTCACAATGTTTCTAAAAGAATTTGTATCTCTTCGTGGAAAACCTTCTAAAATGTACTATGACAATGCTATTAATTTTATAGGTGCACATTCAAAATTAAAATATCTATACAAGTAGGTAGGCTGAGCCGCTTTGAGGAACAAAATGCACAGCAAGATATGTATACGCCGATTTGAGAACAAAATGAATAGCTAAGCCGCTTTGAGAAACAAAACGTACAGCAAGATATGTCCGCTTTGAGAACAAAATTGTCTTTGTTCTCGGGGTGTGCGTTCGGGGGGTCGTTAGATTTTTGTCGTGGGGGGTGAGCGCGCGGCGCCGGCCGGACGTCTTTGTTGTTAGATAGTATGGGAGGTGTGCAATAAGCGTGGTGAATGACGTTAAACAATGTCAAATGATAAATGGGCACCCCCGCGTACCCCTCTAGGTGATTGACTACTTCGGAGATATTTTCTTAAGAAATTTTTTAGCAGCGTTCCCGTGGTAAATATTAAATAAGATGTGGAAGGTGTTATACATTTTTCAAAATGATGTGTGTAGAACGGAGTCCACGTTCAGAGGGAGATAGTACTCTTTTGGGTGCTTGACCGCTTCGGAGATTTTTTGGTAGGTTAAGCTAAATGTTAAAACGCGGTGAAGAATTTTGTTATGTTAAGCAAAAACGTGCAAGTGGTAAAGAATTTTTTAGCTTTCCTCAAAAGCTGTATTTTGTATGAAGTAGCAAATAACATTTAGAAAATATACGAAATGTGATATAATGTATATAATTTACAAAGTCTGCATGTAAAGTCTTGTAAAAAAAGTTCATTTCTCACGATTTCAATACTAAGATAAAATAACAAGAATTCGCAGTCGAAATCTAGAATATAACCTCGTGCTTTTTTATTGTAATTATAGCTCTCTGGTAATATATATGCAAATCATATCGACATTCAACTTGTAATATACTGGATTTAATTAAAATAAGGTGTGTTGCAAAAACATGTTAAGACAATATGCCGTATATATCCTTCTTGGTTACATCATCCCAAAATAATTTATACAATTACACTAAACTTGCAGTCGGATCTAACATATAATCTTTTAATTATACCCGTATGAATATAAAATATAACAAATTATACCACCTTTCATCACGATTTATTAGACACTCAAATAAAAAAATTAATTTGATTTTATATCAAGAATTTCTTGCTTACATTTTAGCAATTTGAATATATTTAAATATTTAATGTAATTATACATTCAATTTATAAGGTGGCAATAAAAATTTTAACTTTTAAAGATTTGGTGATTTTATGTAGATGACGCATTACACATTGTATGTATATATAGCTCGTTCTATATTCACAAACGCGATGAAGAATTTATAGGTTATGTAAAAACCTGCATGTAGTGAAGAATTTAGCGGTGATCTTTAGAGCTTCGCTTCGTTTTTATTCTTGTTGCTTTAGTTAATTAAAGAGAGATTTTTAGGTTAAGCAAAAATAGGAAATGTGGTGGATGACATAATCACCCTCAAAATGATGAATGGCGAGGAGCTCCTAAATGCGTCCTAAACGGGGCTGTGCCCCATTATTTTTCATGATTGCATCACCTAAATAATTTATACAATTACACTGAACTCGTACCCGGATTTAAAATATAACCTTAAAATGTATGCAAATCATGTCGTTATTTAAAACGTGGTGAAGAATTTGGATGGTGATGTAATCATTTTCAAATGCGGAATGGGACTCCATAAGGCGTTCTGAACGGAGGCTTTGCACGCATTAGGTGATTGAATACTTCTGAGATTTTTAGGTTAAGCAAAAACGTGCACGTGCTGAAGAATCCCCCGAGATTTTCAAAAATTATTTTTGTATTAAATATATAATGTTAAATAGAAACACACAAAATTTGAATGTTTTATTTATATTAGTTTTACTTACCGGCATATTTCAATTACATGCTAATGAGTTCATATATTTTCATACAATTTGATTGATTCACTACCGAAACAAAACATTTTTTACACAGCTGGCAATACTGGGTGCCGTTCTTTTCAATATAATATCAGTAACTATTTACAATACAGCTAAATACTGAAAGATAAAGTAACTTTCACGCATCTACCTACGTGTACCTAAATTTAATTGAATTCTAAAAAATATATGCATATCTATGGCAGGCAACCCAGCATACACCAATTATGTCTTCTTAGTGTAAAATTTTATTGTTAGGTGAATAACCAACTATTTATTATGTAATATTTATTGCTACAAGCATGGTAATAATAATTTGCAATGTGCAAAATACCTTTTTTTTTGTTCTAAAAGACTAATTTAATAAAACACAATAAAAAAATTGTGAATTATTTATTCTAGTTAAATTTTACAGTGCTAGAGACACTAATTATTATTAGTACTAGATATAGGTATAACAAAATTTGTATTCCAGATGATAGTATGTTCAAGGGATATGATTATTTAAAAAAACTCTGTAAACATGATTAGTGAAATTATTAAAATTAAGAAATGTAAAGCAAAAATTTGTCCATAAAAGCAAATATGTTTTCTAAAAGATATGCATAACTTACGGATCTAAAAGTTTCAACATCTCGCAAACTAAGATAAATATTATTTATTTTTTTGCAAAAGACGTTCATATAACGCAATTTAACAACCGCGTTCAGTAAAGTGCATGGTAGTTAATGACCTCGGGGATTGTGCTATTTATAGTATAATTATAACAACATATCGCTATATGTAAATTATATGGTTCTGATTTATACCTAAAAACAACTATTTTGCATTATATTTTGTTGATCCTGGCAGAATTAATTATAAGTATAACTACATTGTCAATACATTTTTATTTTTAAACTCGTTTCAATTATTGTAGAATTTAGTGCTTATAAATAACCTACTTTAATTTAATAAGTTATTCCTAAATTAATAATTATTTTCAAGAGAAATATATACACATATGGTAAATAATTGCAAGGATGTCTATAATATATCCGAGTTTTAATTCTGTTAAATGGAACATATGGCAGCTGCGTAACTTCAAAACATTTTAGCATAATTGTCAATTACCAAAATTCACAATTTTCATCTTATATCAACAAATGTTATTAAATTGATGCTAAACAATAAAAATAATACCGTTATATTTCAAATCATTTTAATAGAAATACGCAATGTTAAGTCGTTATTAAAAACAATTTACACAGATTTTTTATTGTTGTCGCCGTCTGTTGAAGAATCGCAGCAGAATCTGAACTATATCGCTTTTACAAACCATGTATTCAAGATCACATTTAGTTAGTTTTAAAAAACTTTTCATCATTGTATACGACTTGTTTTAACTTGCAGTAGGTATCAATGACCGAATTCAACATTACCACCCGAACATGGTTGACAACTTTAAATTTTATTTTCACTATTACTTTCAAGGTATTAAACATTGGTATATATATATATATATATATATATATATATATATATATAGATTTAGTGACATCAGGCAACATTTTTCTTAATCTTCGTTGGGAATTAAACCACTCATAGTTTTTAAAATCATCTTTCTTTACGTTTCGATCCATGACCTAGGATCGTTGTCAAAATTGTCAAAACCACAACAAACATACAGGGAGTATATATCAGACAACATATTTCTCGCATGGCTGTGACAGCTTTTTGTGCTGTATGTAGAGTAATGATTAACGTTATGATTAATTTGCAATTTACCGGGCATGCATCCTTCATTAAAAGTGAAGGATATTCCCATAGATAATTTGAATAACAATCTATCACCACTAACACACACCTCTGATTGGATTTTCCTTAAATATATTGGTCAAATTCAACAGAGTCGCTTTGATATAGATCATCTCGAACTTGTTGATTTGTTGACAAAAACTAGTGGGGGGGTTTATCAGACGAATAACTAAGTGATGCTCAGGGTCACAATACTTTATCATTACCTATTTTGATGAATGTACCATAAAAGCTAGGTACTTAGATAGTTCTCGCAGTGAGTGGAACAACAACGATAGTGACGATAGTGGTGCGAAGTTTTCAAGTTAACATGGACAATGTTTTGTACGATTTGTTCGAGAGTAAACAACGCATTTTACACCAACATCTGAAACATGCCATAGTATTGAATGATGTGGACAAAATCAAACGTATACTGTTCTGAGTAGGTGTTCATGTTCCTTTTAAAACCTACAAATGGCTAACGCTGACCAATGATACATTCATTGATGTAATGGACATGCTGTTTAATCAACAGAGTAGGTGCGATCAATTTGTATCAAACTTCATTGATGCTTGCAACGGCAGAACAGAGTTAAAATGTCATCAGGTGCGTGGTGTACTAGACGCAATAGAAAGTAATTATAATTTGAGCGATGTATATTTCCTTGAAGAATTTCTAACTAACCGAGCTGTATTGAGTACGAAGGCATATCCTATCGTGAATATAAAATGCAACTATAAATCACTGGTAACAGCGATTGATGTCTTGATTGTAGATGTTGTATATTTTGCACAACCTATGGTATTGGAAAAACTATTGAAGTTAATTTTAAAGTATAAGGTAAATTACAAGTACCAACCTAATGTAGTTGGCCCCCATAGATCAACGTATAACTGGCTCCTAAAGAATTTGGCAATGGAGGGCTTAAAACAGCAACCAGGATGGACGTGTGGTCCGGATTCGGGAAAATGGCCATCAAATAATATAGATGATTATAAAAAAGTGTATATGCTATTAAAGTTATTGTTTTAGTTTAATACTATTTTTTGTATGTAAATCATGTAATCTTGGTAGTTTTAGCTGAAGCGCTATAGATAGCACTTATTAGATATAATGGAGGATGCTATTGTACGTATCGCATACCTTTTACAATCAAAATATATTGTAACGTGCATTTTTGGTAATTTAACATTCTACACTTTACCAAATACGTAAAATACATTGTTTCTTTGGGATCGCTGTTTGTATCAAGTAAATACTTCAGAATAATTCAGAATTGTATGCAATTTAACTCGTGTGTACTAATTAAAGATAGATAAATTGAAGATTGATTCTCATTAATAAATAAATTCTAAGGAGTGAAGGTTAAACAGCTTGTAATTAATTATAGATTGCATCGTTCTTGTCTGGCCGTCGTATAAATTTAGTTCCTTATGTGAATATACAAGTCTAGATAATAGACGATAAGCGGTTGTAATAGCGACGAGTTGATATAAACAGACGAGGAGAGGAGTTTTGTTCTGTGTTTCGATATATTAAGTACGTTGAAAATACTGCTTTGAGAATAGTGAGAATTACTGCGGTATCAATTTTCGTATTGTTCATGAACAAGCACGGCGTGTTTTTAGTTGATTTTCTGTTAAAAATAAAAGTAGTAGAGCTTGTTAAACTCGAGGCACGTGTGCTTTACGGAACATTTGACGGACGGTTTTATTGCTTACGCGTGCCTTACTAATTGTTTTTAGTTTTTTTTTTGTGAGATAAATGTTTTAAGGCATATTTGACGGACGTGCTTTAGTGATACACGTGCTTTACACATTATGGTTCTTTTTAGTTGTTTTGTCTTTTGATATTTAAACTGTGTGTGCGATCTAGTTTCGCGGTCCTTTTCTTCTCAGAGTAGCGCATACTTTGGATTATTTAAATACAGTGATACTGTAGTTTCTGAATTTTCTAACAACAAAGAATCTAAAATAGATCATTGCTTGCGCAAATTTCGTTATTTGCGAAATATAACAGATTACCGGTTTACAAAGGTATTGGTTGAAGTTTCTCACTGCTTTTTGGGATGTTTATGAAAATAATATGCATTTGGTCCCAGTTGAAATTAAACTAGTGCTACAGAATATTTCGAAATTATTGTCTTAGGAAATAGAATTACCAAGAAATTTATCAAGGCTACATAGTTTCGACGCGTGATAATGTCTGCTGCTAACACCAGTGAAATACGTAGGTGTGATTAGTGTAACGTGTGATAAGTTCCATCAACACCCTCACAGTCAAGGGTGAAGTGCTTTGTTAGTGCAGGACATCGTTGAATCCCACACTTCAGTTGCAAGGAAGCGTTGCTGAAGGACTTTTGTAAGTTGAACTATTTCCTACTGGTTATTACTTTAAATATCTATCCGTTGCTTTACCATATCTTTGTCGTTCTGATACCTTTTACAATAGACTTGCATGCTATTTTAAAACATAGAGGAAAGAAAAGAAAGAAAGAAAAATCAATACTACTGAATTACTCATACCAATTGTGTCTTATCTATTTATCTTTTGTCAACATTTTGTCTGATTTATGTTTAATTGGTGTGTGAGGAAACGTTTCTGCTACTCACTTTGTACTAAACATTTTTCTGTATTGCTTTTACCGTTGCTATATTATATAGATTATCCAAACAGTTTATTTTTTTTACATTCTACAAAGTACTGAATAATTTAGACTTTTCATTGCTGCTATGCTTATTCTTTCTTTTTCAGGTTTGCTTAACTATTTTTCTTGCAGGTATTGTCACTAACTCCTTACCGCCGCATACATTATCTGTCAGTCTGCTTTCTACAACCCTAATCTCCGATTGAGCCCGGTCATTCCGTGATATCTTTGTGTTACGCACGGCTACGAGCCAACGTAGCATAACTTTGGCGCCCGAACAGGGACTGCCACGAATTACGTAACAATATACCCCGAGTGTTGGTCAAGTACGGGGAGAAATTGTTAGCTGAGAAGGTAATGTGTTTTTACCTGCTTGTTATTTACACATATTCACGAACATCGAAATACTCGAGTTCAACCAAAACACCGAAAATCAACCTACATCAACGTTATGCGTTTCGGGCATGAGGTATTATAAACAACTTTGCTGACGTAGAACTAATGTAGTAATTAGTAGTACATAGATGTAGTGTGTGTGTGTGTGTGTGTGTATGTGTTGTGTGTGTGTGTATGTGTTGTGTGTGTGTGTGGCTATAATAAAGCATATAACAGTAAAAAATGTTTTATTGATGAATGACATATGATGGTAAACAAACACGTAACAGCAGATCTACAAAATATGATTTTTGGATATCCAACTATTATGGCTAGAATCTAAATTTAACCATTTCACATATACTTGATTCTTAACTCTCTTCAATACTTTTTCCACTAAATATACATCCGGATAGTGTGTTCGTTGAAGTTCTTCTGCATAGAAGCCGCCTAATATTGGTTGTCCTCGACTATCGCGCAATAGGTACGTTATAGGATTAGTCAAATGCACTTTGTACACCGTAAAAATTTCGTTAGACCAATTTGGTGTTAATCCCTTAGTAAATTGACCTCTATGTTCACTAATGCGAACATGCTCCCCAACAGAAGATTTTTTACTCTTTAAGTTAACTGTTTTGATCGTACTGTACACTGTATTGAAAAGTTTGCGTTCATTGCGTTTTGACACATCTACAGGTCGCATGCCGATTGTTCAATGTTTCGTGTTATTATATGCAGCCACGAGTGAGGATAGTATATTCAGCCATCGATACGAACCATTCAAACTGAATTGTTTCTACATTTTTGACTTTAAGGTACGATTGACGCGTTCTACTACGAAAGCTTTTTTATTGCTGTACACACTATAATGTATAATCTCATATTTTTTCATTAAAGCCTTAAATGTTGAATTATAAAATTTTTTTCCCAAATTCGTTTGAATGTACCGTGGAATACGATGGTCTTTGTTGAAAATTGATTGAAAAGCGTTTGAAACAGCCTTACCCGTCTTGCGCTTAACCGGTACGGCCGATAAGTATTTAGAAAATACATCGATAACAACTAGAATGTATCTAAATCCTTTATTCATCATTGCATATGGGATTATTTCCACCAAATCGGCTTGAAACAGCTCGTTTAATCCTTTTGTGATTACATGTCTTCTATGAAAGTTAATGCGAGCAGGCTTATGTAACTCGTGGAACGATTTGCTCCTTTACAGACATTGCTAATATGTGTGTGTGTGTGTGTGTGTGTATGGTTGACGGCTATATGCGTGCGTTTTTAAGTTTCTCTTGCAACTGTTGAATATCTGCTTGTATTCGTGCAATGTCTATTCTAAATTGTGCTTTCACTTGTTGAATAGCAGCGTCTAATGTTTTATATATGCTATTCATAGAATCATCTACCCGTTTGGTTACGATTTGTGCAACAATAGTGTTCACAGTAACTGGAACAGGGTTACTCATCATCTCTTCAAAATGGTTCTCTTATAACATACTCGCGCGAGAATTGTGTTATCATACTGTTTGTTGTCTCGTTCACAAGCGTGTCTATTTACTGCTGAATAGTGGAACCACTTCCAAGCGTTGGTTCGCCCTCTTGCTGGTGATACGTTGCTAACCGCAATTCTAAGTACGCTTTCGTGACTGCATCATCATCTTCTTGTGGTGTAGCGACGCGCGCTAATCTCATATTGTCAAAATCGTAGTAATTATCATAAGAAATATATGAAGCACAGTCAGACACATGTCCAAACTTGTCGATATCCATCGTGATAATAAATAACAAGCCGCACGATCTACGCTATTATACGCAATTTGCGTAATTCTTCCATAATCGATGTAATTTCGTTGGTGTGACCGGTGTTACCTGCATCTTGCGAGGCGACCAGAAGCTTGAACCGTTCGCATAGTTCGTTGAGATCATCAAAGTATACATACTCTAGTGGCTTCTCATTATAATCCATGAGTAGACCACGACCACTCGGGTTCATAGTTTCCTGTCGTAAGCTATACATTGCATTACTTCTTTTTTTAATGTCCGCATAATCGTTAATTTCTTTAAGTGAGAATTACTCGAAGGATTGAGAAGGAACAGTTGCTCATACAACCCTTTGCTACCGTTGTAGCAAAATCGTTCTACACACCTTTTCACCAATCCCGGAGATAATGTCCGAATCACCAATCATTAATTTTCTTGTCTCCGGATTAAAACGTACTTTATCCCTGCGCAAGTGCTCCGTGTCATTGTTATAATTACCAGTAAAGTTGGAAAACAGATTATCCACATAGTATCTTACCGATGGTAAGAATCGTTGTAAATAGGTATGATGTTCTTCGCTGTTTAGGTACCGTTCGTACTCTGTATGGGTCTCTGGAGTGTTGCCGCTACTCTCCGATTCTTTGAAGGTGGACTCCACAGGCTGGACTGGGTTATGAAGATTGTGTTCCCATGCCTCCTCTATTGGTGGTGCGGCGATTGGTGTGGAACTGCGCACCCGATCGAGAAATTTAGGGCGTCTTTTAGGAGTAGATTGGACGTCATGTTGTGGTGGTAACCAGTGCTGGCTTTCGATCTTGGACTCCTGTTTAATATCTTTCAGCAGACCGGTCTGAAGTGTTTGTAAACGTTTTGTAATAGGTGCATAGGCTTTACTTAATGCAACCTCCTTTTCAGCCATACCTGCTTTTAACGCTTGTAATTTCCTCTTGACTGCCTTTCGTACTTTTATGAGTTCTCGTTTGGTTTTCACGTCGTCTGCCATCGTCTAGAAACGGGTAGGAAGTGATATGCTATTTATGTGCTTTATAAGTATATATAGGTGTCAAAACCTTTTCGGTAGCGACCGTTCTGCAAATCGCCATCTTTATTGATCACCAGGATCCCATACCGATCTCGCCAGCATACGCCGCACAATTCTTTAAACCGGTTAAACGACATATCCGTGTTTACATGGTCAGCATATACGTGTTTTAAATTGAGTTCGTCTTGTTTGAATAGCACTAAGACATTAGCATTGTCTCTAATCAATTGTTTAGGTATTTTGGAATAGGTCTGACATAGGTAAAAACAATCAAGGGCCTTATGTCGACCCAAAGAAAAATATTCTCGCATTACATTTTGTTTATCGCACGACACGTCATCGAAAATAAATATCGAATTAGATTTTGCATCCGCTGGAGTAACAATTGCATCCCATTTGTTAAACGCAAAATATCGTATTCCTTTTATTGGTTGTAATAATCTGTCTAGGTACTGATACTTTGGTTGATACAAGGATTTTGAGTAGAGATAAACGTTTTCAAAGCGTACACCATTCGGATGTTTCAAGAGACCGATGACTACATTAGTTTTACCACAATTGGATGGACCTGTAATGATACACCGTATTGTTGACGGTAATAGTAGTCCATGCTTTTGCACGTTAGTGTTGTTGCTGCAGTTGTGGTCCGTAATTGGCAACGCCAATTGTTGCTTTACCAGACGCATTCTATTTATATACCAAAACGTAATTGCAGTATGGTAAGCATTTAAGCAAATAATTCTACACGCATGACCAGTCTCCTTTAAACCTTTCAACTGACAAGATTAATGAGATCCTATCGTGGCTACGGGTTACTCAATAGTGCTATCAATCGTTTACCGGTAGAATTACATTTACCAGGCTATCGCTTCTGTGGACCGGGTACTAAGTTTCAGAAACGCCTCGAGCGTGGTGATATAGGTCGTAATCCCTTAGACGAAGCCTGCAAACTACACGACATCGCCTACGATCTTTCTACAGACTTAACAACCCGACATCAAGCTGATCGACATCTTGCTGAAACAGCAAAAAAGTCGTATTGCACCCGACGCTTCGTTAGGTGAAAAACTTGCTGTGTTTGCAGTTGGTGCTGCAATGAATGCCAAAGTTAAATTTGGCATGGGTTGTCGCAAGAAAACGATAAGGTGTAAAGGAAAACGACGTGGTCAGCGTCTACGTACAGGAAGTGGTATACCATTCAAGCGTTTAATTCGCACCATTTGGGAACGCATTAAAAACGTTCGTCCGACCGATCTTATTAAAACTGCTAAACTTGCAGTGCCACCGATTTAAGATATAGCGGATGAGGTTCGTGGCATCCCACGTGTAATCCCTGTACCCAAAACTGGTGGTTTCCTACCTTTGATACCTATTTTTGCAGCCCTTTCCGCAATTGGAGCGTTGTCGAGTACGAGTTCAGTGTAGTTGTATAAATTATTTTGGTGATGCAATCATGAATAAAATAACGAGTGTCCTGTCTTAACATGTTTTTTACATACACACACACATATTAAATATTTAAATATATTGAAATTGATATAAGATCAAATTAATTTTTTTATTGGAGAGTCGAATAAATCGCGATGAAAGGTGATATAATTTGCATATATTTTAAATTCATACGGGTATAATTAAATATAATAAAAGCTAAAGATTATGTGTTAGATCCGACTGCAAGTTCAGTGTAATTGTATACATTATGTTGGGGTGATGTAATCAAGAATAAAATATACGACATACCTGTCTTAACATGTTTTTGCAACCCACCTTATGTTAATTAAATCCATTATATTACTAGTTGAATATCGATATTATTTGCATATATATTACCAAAGAGCTATAATTATAATAAAAAAACACGAGGTTATATTCTAGATTTCGGCTGCGAGTTCTTGTTATTTTATCTTGGTAATGAAATCGTGAGAAATGAACAACTTGTTTTTACAAGGTTTTACATGCAGACTTTATAATTAGATCCATTATATCACATTTCGTATATTTTCTAAATGTTATTTGCTACTTCATACTAAATACAGCTTTTGAGGAGAGCTAAAAAATTCTTTATCACTTTCACGTTTTTGCTTAACATAACAAAATTCTTCATATAGGTAAAATCACCACTTCGCTATGCTCTCGGCTACCAAGGTCGTTGTGACGTCATAGCCTTTTATAAACAAAGAACAATGTAATACTATTCTAAAATTTTTATTCTGGCATTATACATAACAAATTTAAAAATATTTAAAGCCAAGCATGGAGCCATTTAAACTTAATTTTAATATAAAGTCGATTGTTTAACATGGCTAACAACCAATGTAAAAATTAAGATATACAACAAATTTGTGTGTCAGATAACATGTCCTGGTGTTAATAAACAACTTGGAAATCATATACTAGATTTTTTACGTTGTCCAGATGCACGTTTAAGAGAAATCATTCGAGTAAGAAGAAGAACTATTAAATTTCTTGAATGAATTTTTGCTGGAAAATATTTAATAAATAAATATATATTAATGTAACACATATTTTCTAAATGATATTGGCGCTAAGAAAAGCTATTATTAAGTTCTATAGTTTAAGAGTGATGTAAAACCTTGATGCTACACCTTGAGTTATAAAAGTTAATACATGCAAAATGAAAGATGGTATAATTTGCATATATTTTAAATTCATACGGGTATAATTAAAAGATTATATGTTAGATCCGACTGTAAGTTCAGTTTAATTGTATAAATTATTTTGGGGTGATGTAACCAAGAACGGATTATACGGCATACCTGTCTTAACATGTTTTGCAACACACCTTATGTTAATAAAATCCATTATATTTTAAGTTGAATGTCGATATGATTTGCATATATATTACCAGACAGCTATAATTACAATAAAAAACACGAGGTTATATTCTAGATTTCGACTGCGAATTCTTGTTATTTTATCTTGACATTGTAAATCGTGAGAAGTGAACGACTTCTTTTTATAAGATTTTACATGCAGACTTTAAAAATTGTATCCATTATATAACATTTCGTATATTTTCTAAATGTTATTTGCTACTTTATACAAAACACATCTCCTCAGGAGAGCTAAAAAAATTCTTTACCACTTGCACGCGTTTGCTTAATATAACAAAATTCTTCACCGCGTTTTAATTTTTAGCTTAACCTACCCAGAAATATCTCCGAAGCGGCCAAGAACCAATACGTGGACTCCGTTCTACACACATCATTTTGAAAAATGTATAACACCTTTCCCATCTTATTTAATATTTAACACGAGAACTCTGCTAAAAACATTTCTTAAGAAAATATCTCTACTCCCCCGCGCGCGCACCCTCTTACGACAAAAAACTAACGACCCCCCCCCACCGAACGCACACCCCGAGATCAAAGACCTAACGCCCCTCCGATGTACCAAATTTACATACAAAGACAATTTTGTTCTCAAAGCGGCGTATACATATCTTGCTGTACGTTTTGTTTCTCAAAGCGGTTTAGCTATTCATTTTGTTCTCAAATCGGCGTATACATATCTTGCTGTGCGTTTTGTTCCTCAAAGCGGCTTAGCCTACCTACTTATACAATTTTCTTAAAAATAATAAAGATGAACTATCTAAAACTGATTTTGAAAAAGATAATGAGTGGAATTTTAAATTTCCGGAATCTCCTCATTTTGAAAGCGTTTAGATGGTTAGCGTAAAAATATCAAGCATGACTTAAGACGTACCTCAAAAAATTTATTGCTTACTTTCAAGAAACTAGGTTTCATTTAAACACGTTCTATAATAATTTCAGTTTGCAGGGAAACTGCGGACATTTAATTTTCTTTTCATTTTTATACGATGTAACATCTAGTTTTTCTCTCTACTTTATAGGCGGCAGAGTCACCACACAACTAAGGAGGGGTTCCTGTCTAAAATTCAAGCCCAGCGTAAAATGTATGGGAAGCGGCTTTTCGTACAAAAGGCCCCTCTAATAAGATCTTCCAGCCAGCTAAGTTTCTTCAACTTAGGGCAGAGCTATGAGCTAGAGTCGTAGGTTGGTATACGATAAAAAAAGATAATATTATGGACGCCACCGTATTTTAATAATAGCTATAGTTTTAACAATCCGAAGATTAGATACGGAAACCTTCGGAAAAAACGTCTATTGAATAATCTGAACGTCAAAACCTAATACTTACTTACCTTTAACACTGCAAGCTTAAATTGGAACGATGATTTCATACTATCTGAAAATATAATCACCTCAAAGAATACATAGAACTAAGGCTTCACTAGAGCCTAGTCTAGCTATCACAAAAAAATTTCAAAAGTGAACAATTCAAATATATAACTCTAAAATATATTACCGGAAAAAATGCTTGTGACCTTTTTTACTGTACACATAAATTTTGCAAATTTGCTTGAACCAACTATAAGAAACTATGATCTGCTTTAATAAAAAAATTAATTCGGAAGTATATAACCCATTTTCTATTTTGTTAAAAATATTTACAACTTTTATGCAACTTTATATACATTATTGTTTCAGTAATCAAACTATCACAGTATTTATTCGTTATCTGTTATTATATAAGTGCACTTTATAGATCTTAAGATTTAGTAAAGTTCTTTAAGGAATATATTAAACCTTAATTATAAGTAACCACTTTTAAATGATCACCGAAAAAGGATTTTGTTTTAGTTTACAAACGAGTGCATAAATGTTTTGAGCCTATGATATTAGATTGAGTTTAGATATTTTTAAAAATTTAAATCATCAACGAAAATTTAAATAACCTTATGGTACTAAATAAACTGTGTATTATTATACTTTCAAGCAAAAACTGGAATCTTAAATGCGATAAGCAAGTGCTAGAAGGTCACCTGTTAAGTTACAAACAAATTCTTGTTTAACATTTCTATACCCTGAAATTTATCTTTAAATCTCAAACGTTCATATGAACCTTTGTACAAGTTCAAGCTTTTAAATATTGAACAAAAATACTCACTCACATTTAGACTACTATATGAATTTACAAAAAAAAAATATAACCGCTATATTTCCGGTAGTTTTTTATTTGATGAGAACTGAATAAAGAAATCACTCACCACTAAAGTTTGCATGACCTCTATCTAAATCCGGTAGCAGCCATCTACCAACTTATTTGAGAATGAGCTTTGCGTCATCAACCAATAACCTTCATGTCCAACACCAACAACAGATGTATATCCTTTAAATATGCCTAGACTATCAGCTTGATTTTTATTCGAAATTGAACGCTTAAAGTTTTAATTGTTCACAACGTGTGCACCTTAATATTTCGACTTGAAATATTTAAAAGAAACTTGCACTACAAAAATCAAGAAGCATTAATTTAAATTTAAAATATAAAAATTACATACCGCGATGACGTCGCATTAAAACCATATAAAGCATTTCAAGAGTCGACTAACCAAAGAAGAATACAAACCAAAAATTTTTTTGGCGACTCTGCAACACCTACACTAGTGACGATTTTTACTTTAAAAATATAAAAGGATCCTACTCTTTCAAGCCACGTGCTTGTTAGACTCCAAGACTTTAAACAATCTACCCGACCAAGCGTCCGTACCAGTTTTTCCAATTACATTCTCAAATCAAAATAAATTAAAGTATATTCCTACGCGAGTAAGCGCAGTAAAATCGAATTCTTTGCATTACCACATTCGCAAGTATCAGGAGAACAAAGATGCTAAATAGAATTTATCAACGCAGGGGGGAGGGTTCTACAAGATAACGAATAAATAAAGCTGTTATTCTAATTGAATAGAAATTTAAACAACAATTATAAAAAGGCGTAAATTGGGAGGAAATCGTATTCGTTACAACGGGCATATTAAAAGCATTGAAAAGCGTGTATAATAATACTAAACAAAGGATTGCATTTATTTTGACGAGGACGCATATACAATATTAAATTAAAAAGCGTGATCCTCGAGAACATTCCATTGATAATAGCAGAATGAGATTTTAAACGTTCATTGAATTAAGGCCAGCTACAGTCATAAATCAAGCGATAAGGGTCGTAAAATGAAAGAATGACAGCAATAAATCTTGATAATGCGTGTAAATGTATTAATTAATGGTAGCGTCGGGGCTATTTGAACGTAAAGTTTAATAAATTTTGCATCATTTAGACAGCCCTCTAAATTTAAACGGATCAGAATGCAGGAAGCACGCCCAGATTTGTAAATTTCGTACTGTAGTAAGGCCTAGATACTATATAATTAATCAAGAGATGCGGTCAGTGGGCCGTATTGAATACTCGTTTTAAAACGTCACGATGTTAGTATAACGTAGTAAACTGACAATTTTGAAAGTTATTGCTACTATGAAATACGAAGAACTTGAAGTAGATCATTAAAATGGTCTTAAATAAATGAATAATATTAAATTACGGCACGATTAAGTTTCAATTTAAACGGAAGCTTATTGTAAATAGATTATAAGATGTTAAACGATTGAACTATATTGATTTGGATTTGAAAAGCATATATAAAATTTAATTGCATTTAAGATATTTTTTTTAACGGTTTTGAACATGGATGCAAGTTTACGATATGGAAAAGAACGGCTAGCATAATTTAAACGGTAAAACAAAAATCTTATTGTTTTAAAATCTTTAAAATGATATTCTTTGTATAATTTAATTAGGTTAAATTACGTAAGATATTGTGTGTAAACCTTGGTGAAAAGTAGATAATTGAAATTGAGGGTGGTTAAACTTTGGTAGGTTTTGCCATTATAAAATGATAATCATTAAATATAACTGATCAGCTGCGTTTAAATCCGATTTGAAGGAGTTTGTACATAGTACGATATAAATAGGAAAGACTTTGTGAATGAATATCTTAACAGAAAGAGAGATTTTTCGACTTTATTTTTGTGTAAGCAAGTGTGTATCAGATAGTTATAAAATTTTGATCTTAGACTTAAGATTTTGTCTGAAAGAAATAGCCGTTGTGGCAATATTGGGCTCTATCTTTAGATTTTAATGTTTGTATAAAAGTATTTTTTTTTTGAGGTTACATGTATGATATTGCGTGTTAAAAGAAAACTTATGTGGATACAACAATTGTAATTTGAAAGATTGTTTGTTAAAGAATTGTTTTTGATGTCATTATAAGTTTGATGTATGGTTCTAGTGATTTCATTTAAACTGAGCTAGCAAAATAATTAGAGCAAAACTTTTAATAAAATAATTTTTAAGGTCTTCAGCAACCTCTATTGAGACGTAACGTCGGGCATCATTATCTACAGTTTACAGCATTTTATCGACTTCTAACCTGGGTCTCATCAGCTGTAGCAAACAGTAATATATATATATATATATATATATATATATATTGCTGTGTTAATAAGGTCAATTAGGGGTAGTTAGAATCCCTAATATTCCGCACGTCATTAAAACAACATGAAGGCGCCGAAAACCAGACACTTCTACGAACAAAATAAGAATTAATAAGATTAGGCAGGAAAGTTATAGACAGCACCCTGTATATAAGCAGTAGTCACAATTAATTTAAGAAGCAATAAATACTCTAGAAGATTTGATTAAAGAAACGATTTGGCGAGTCCTAAAGCGACATGAACGGTAGTTGAAACGCAATACGCATCAATAGTACATCTTCGTCACACTAAGAAGCTCAATTGAACAAGTGGTTTTAAAAATGCGTAATAGAAAACGCATGGAATTTAATATATAAATTATATTTTGAGTACGTGACTAGAAAAGAAAAGACAACACCTGATAGCATAACAAATAAACACGGCATGGTCTTAAAAGCAAAGTTCAACAAATTTTGCCTGTACAAACAATAATTTATGTAAGCTTTAAAACCAGAAATCATATAAGAAACTACATATTAACTCAAAGTGCTACGTGAGGAAAGACTTGTGTAGAATAGGAAAAGCTACAGAAATACCCAATATACGGTATTAAAGGATTACGTAGACAGCGAAATAAATGAACTATGCGCTTGTCAAATTAGTTCATCATGAGTAGAGGCTTAGTCCACGACGCTTAAGTAAAAATATTCACGTGAAAAGTATTTGAAGTGATTTTATAAATAATTAATTGTACGATGGTGATAGTAAATAATTAAATTTTAGTTTCGTCGTTTAATCCTGAAAAAGGTAAGTAACTAAAAGGTAGTTTAATTTTAATATCAACATTAACAACATGACTCTAAAGACTCCAAAAGAAATCTGAGGAAACCTGAAGAAATAATGATAAGGACTTTGATGAAATGCTAAATTACTAGATCCAATGTAGAAGTTTTTAAGAGTATTTAACCAAGTATTAAATGCTGTAATTAATTGGAGGAAGCTACAAGTGCAGACTATATCAAAAGCAGATTTGGTTCCAATGTTGGGACGATACTAAATCAGCAAGCGGAAGTCGGTAGACCAGTTGGTGCAGGAGCTGGTTTAAACAAAAGACAACAAGCTAACAATCTGTATATGTTTGTTGTGAAGTTATTTATGAACATTTATTAGGGATCTCTATTTATTTGAAGATTTTAAAAATTTGCTTACATAAACTTGATGTGAAGGTCAACAAAAATCGTTTGGTACACGTTACAAATTACGTATACACTACATGAAGTTTAATGAACGTTCAGAGGACTTTTCATAATAAATAACAAGGGAGATTTTTAATGACATCTTGATTAACTTTTAGAGATGTTGATTATTGAAATTATTTAATTCAATTATTAAAAAGGAAGTCATATTTAGATAGTACTTAAACATTTAATAAATTTTAAATATGACAACATTATAATAATTGTGCTTAATGATGTTTTTGGTTTAAAAGAAAACAGAAAGTAAAGGTAGAAGATTAAAAAATATAAAAACTTTGTTGTCGTATTTTTGCAAGCCCCGTGCGTGGTAAAAACTGAGCTAGCCGAAGCAATTCAAAATTAAAAATTAAAATCTGTCAAAGAGAAAATTTTAACACATAAATTTCACAAAAAGGGGGCACTAGGTTATTGCAACTATATCACAACAATATATATATATATATATATATATATATAAATTAATTGATTTTGTATGAATATTGGGATATATTTCGTTCGAAATAAGATAGTGGTTTGGTTTAAAACATTTATTACACGTTTAGGAAAATTTGTTTCCTTAATCATAAGCTACAAATAGGTAGCATTAAATTACATATATATAAAAGTTATAAATTACTTACTTAATGTGTTTTTATAGAAAACCAGTTTTGACATGTAACGTCATCTCATTGAAAGTTGTTGTTACAAGTGATGTATGTCAATACTAGCTTTCTACGTTTAAATAATTTGCATAAAATACAAAATGTTATGATTAATTAGAAATTCAACAACTCTGTGTATAGAAAAAACAAATTACTTACGCGCAAAATTAATTTAAATTCATTTAGAGAAAACGGACAAGTATTGACGTATTTTTATAATTAATAATTGGAATGTTAAAATTACATAAAGAAAAAACGTTTTAAAGCAAATAGAAGTTCAAGGATACGCATAATTAATTTTAATTTATTTTAATCCAACACGCATAAGCGTAAGGGAACGTACTGTGTAAGAAAATCAATAATTCCAAGGCAAATGTATTTCGTTTTATACAGATACGAAGCAATATAAAGTCTAGGAATTGTTATGTTAAACGGTCGATAATTAACAGAAACACCTGCGTTTAAGCGGGGTTTGTGACGACAGAGAATTTTATCATTGGTTAAAAACAGACAGTTTTCCAAACGTATGCACACGCGAAGGTTGAAAGCGAATTTGGATATACGGCACGTAGCGCAGAATAAATTCCACGAATTTCGAAACGGTTATATTTAAAATTTTTAGAATTATATTTGAAAATAAGCTTTTCGCTGGAAGTGCGTCCTCGAGGGAGTTTTGAAACCATATAAATACTCAACCTAAATTATTAACGCTCTCTTCTCTTCTTTTCTCTTCGCTTCTATGTTACTTTACTTCGATAAAGTACTGAATGCTGACCACCATAACAATAAAGCTTTTTGTGAGTATTTTATGTGATTATATTACGGTAAATATAGTAGTTCGCAAGTGTAAAACACAGTAGTAGCGGACATCTAATTATTGACGTGAAGTACGAGTAGTGTATGTTAAAATTAATAAAGGTACGGCTACTACAATACAAAGCACGAAAATCAATAAAGGGAAGCATGATATATGTGTGGTAAGCATCACAAACAATCAAGTTTGTATGCGTATTATATGTAATGGTACTGTGAGACGAGGCGCTTGGCTCGCAGATGTGGTAGATGATGGAGACCTGTGGATCTGCTGAGTAGCACGGTGAATGGAAACGAAGCCGAGGTGTTCTGGCAATCATCTTCGAAGGAAAGGAAGCCTGAAGAATTCTCCGGGTAATTTATTTGAAATTTCTGTTGTTTGATAAACATTTGTGAAATTTTGTGCTGTGTGGTTGACTTTTTTTGGGGCATATTTATTTGGTTGTAGAAACTTATTGAAAAAGATACATGTACTGGACAAATTATTGAGGTTAAATATTGAAAAGGGGTGTATTTAAAACATTCAAAATTTTATTCAGAATATAAATTGAATTGTAAAGGGTAAACTGGTCTGTTAATTTTGTTTTAATTTATGCAAGGTGTAAAAGGCTTATACAAACTAAACTGGGTTTTTGTGAGCTCATCATACTCCAGTGTGCAGTCAATTTAAGGTAACATGTGGGGCCCATCTACTCATATCTCATTGAATTTGTTTGAAAATAATTAGAAAAATCAAGGACTTTAAAAACATACCATATTTTGAGTTTTATAATTAGTGTATTAAACTGTTTTTAACACATGTGAATATAATTTATCTGTTAATAGCTGTAAATAAAAGGTTGTATGATTGTTGTATTATTTGGTGATTTTATTGAATGGTGTGCGAGTGTGAAAGAGGTATGGTTGCAAATTTAGGTATTCGACAAAAGGCACAGCTAAGCTAGGCAGAGAAGCTGAAGGAGTTTGAAGGCAAAATAAAAGGGTAAGGAATTTTTCTTTGAAAATTTTGCATTTTTTTGGAAATTATAAAATGACCTTGGTGAAGCTTCGAAGTTAACGAAGGTTTCACGGCAATATATATATATATATATATATATATATATATTGACGTGATAAGGGGTCACGAGAGGTCATTTTAACCCAAATTCTACAAATAAATTCCACCAAGATATAAAAGGATTCGAAAAAAAATATAAATTTTCGATACTTCATGGTTACACCCTGTATAATAAAAGCTTACTTTTTGCCAAGCGAAAACCCAGTTGCATAAATGTAAATAATTACCCTGTATAATTTAAACGTATTGTAAATACATAGCAATTAATGTGCAGTAGCGAAAAAACACAATTCTGTGTTTTAAAATAATCACTCTAGGATAAATATTAAGCCATTCGTTTGTAATGAAAATGCACTTTTCATGCATAAAAATAAATAATTTTCTGTATTTAAAACCCCAATTTTAATTTCAGTTATATGTATTAAAAACACGTTGTATTTGCATTATAAAGCATTGAAGCTTTAAATTAATCATATAAATTGACTTTTCTATTACATAAATTCATTTTAAATAAAGAATTTTTTAGAATATTAGGAATATAGAAAATGCGTTATCCATACTTAGAACAACGTAAATACCTAATTAATAAATAAAAATTTATTCCACTAAGCCGCTGGAACACTAAAAAACCCATAAAAATAGATAAGAATTATTTAATTGCTTTCGCAATCATATAGGAAAGATACGATGCGACGCAATAACCTTGGGAGATAGAGTAGAACGGACAGCACACATAAATCAACACTAACGATGTAATAAAACGCAGAAATTTTGAACACTAATGAGAGGAATTCTCAGACACTTACGTTAGATAGGCGTGTAGCAATTGGAATAGAATTCCATACGGCACTAGTACATTTTAGAAAAGGGATAATTTTTATATATAAACAGAAGCAATCGACATTGGAAATCAATTGACAAATTCGCGTTGACCAAGCAATATGTAAAGAATTTCAAATATCTTGTTTTGAAGTATGCAGTATTCATTTAATAATTACAAAGTAACAGTGAATGTAGAAGCCATTTTCAAAATTTGCAGTTCCTTGATCTCATAATATACAATGAAGATGGAAAATTCCTCTAGATAAAAAGCTGCTTTAAAAATTTAATTGAATAAATAAACCGAGGATGTACATTGGTTTCTAAATGGAAAATTAAATGGAAATTTTGCAAGCTGATTTTAAATGTCAATTTAGAAATAAATCCAAGAAGCCGAAGATATTTAATACTATTAATCGCGAATTAGAGGAGCGCTTTTAGATTTATATTGTTTGTAACTGATATTTGAATTTTGTCATTTAATTTAAGCTAGGATAAATCCGAACCATATAATTTTTTTTTGGTTTGTAAGAATATTTACCAAGGAAAGCGTGTTCGAAATACTCTGATCTTTTTATGCATTAGCTGTCGAGAATTTTTTGGCCAAACAAACCTTGCAAGCGTGGGAATCAAAGCCAGGTAAACCTTTCACAAAAGAAAAGATTTGAGTTCTGTAAATTGTAAGCAATTTAAGGTGAGAAATATTTTTAAGTAAATAAGTACTTGTTTAGAATAAGTTTATGTTTGAAAGAAATGATGCTGTAAACGTTCTATATTCTTTTGTACGAGAAAAATATTTTAGACTGTCTAGATAGTTTGTGATATTGCTGTGTTTAATTTCATTTTGCAAACTCCGTTAATTCTATTGAGTTAGTCAAGCAAAGTAGAGTTAGAAAGAAAGGTAAGTTAACAACTTCAAATTTTACAATTTTCTGTATCTGTATCACAGCACTCTTTCAGCGACGTCCTACGCCAAGCATTGTCACAGCAATATATACGTAACACGCCCCGTTTTGAGTGTCACTAAAAGAATGTTATGACAACGCCCCGCTTTGATGCGCCGCTAAAAGAGTACTGTAATACTGATACAGCAAATTGTAAAATTTGAAATCGTTGACTTACCTTTCTTTCTAACTTTGCCTGGCTAGCTCAACGGAAATGTTGGAGTTTTCAAAATGAAATCAAACACAGCAATATTAAAGCATATATACAACAACATCGTTTCTTTCAAACATCAAATAATTTTTAAGAATTACTTATTTACTTAATTATAAAAATGTTTCTTATCTTATTTTAAATTTACAGAACTAAATTTCTTCTCTTATAGATAGTTTACCTTGTTATGATTATCACGCTTGTAAGGTTTGTTTAGCCAAAAAATTCTTGACAGACAATCTATTAAAAAAATCAGAGTGTTTCGAACTCTGACCAAACTTTCCTTGGTAAATATCCTTACAAAAAGAAAATATTATATGATTAACACTTATTATTCTACTTTAAATTAAATGACTAACTATTGCTATCTATTACTAACTCTTCACACCTATTTTTATTTATTTACATTTATTTTTGTCGAGCACTATGTTTTTATTCAATTCACTTTTATATCTCTATACCTATCTTCTCTTCTTTCTATTTATTTAAGTTCTTTCTACTTATGTACAGCTATTTGTATTTATAATTATCTATTACACCTATCACTATCTATTCACACCTATCACTATTTGTTACTCTAACTATTCACACCTAATTCTATCTCTACCTCTAACTATCTCCCCTTATTTATCCTATTCCTAATTCTACTTCTTTATATACACCTATGACTATCCCTATTTATTTAAATCTATTTCTACTTATTAATCTTCATCTCTATATTTTCATCCATTAACACGTCTCTTTATTTAAACCTGACTCCTTTCTTGATCCTCCATGTCTTTCTTCTTACAATCTTAATAAACTTCATCTCCGTCTTTCATTCTTCTATTTCTATACTCATTATCCCTATTGCTTCACATAAAATAAAACTATCCTTACTGTCCTGATTCTTAAATATTCCTTCCTCTGTCCCTATACTTGTCTGTTTCTCATTCCCTATTACTACCTCTGATGCGGACAAACCAAACGATACCACCTTAACATGTTCATCTTTTCCCTCTATAGAAAACTCTTTATCTCTTCTAGACCTTTTATGTACTACAGTTACCCCGTAAAAACCTCTTAAATTCACTTTATCAAAATTATCTTTGCCACTTATCTTCTTTATGCCTACTTTCAAATCTTGTGTGTAACCTAACGCTGCGCTCACTTTTACCCCTACTAACTCAGAATCTTTGTTCAATACTGCTTGTACCTTTTCTACTCTTCCATCAGAACATTTAATTGTGTCGATCTCTTTCACCTCTCCTTCATCTACCTCCATAACATTAATATTTAACCCCGTGTCATCCTCTGTGACTTTATAACTTGTCATCCAGGGCAATATCCTGCCCCTAATCCGAACTAGCTTCCCTTCCATATTTATAATTACTCCTAACTTCACCATACAATTGACCCCTAATATCCCTTTAAATTTCTATCCTGGTACAATTATAAATTCCTGCTCACAGCTTACTGAACCTAACTCTACTTTCAATACTACCACGCTATTCACTACAGCAAATCGTTTTTTATTCGGCGCTACCAAATGACTTCTTTTTATAGGCATAATCTTGTCACACACCTTTTGTTTAATTTCGTTGACTAATTCCTCCGATACTAAACTCGCCTCAGCTCCAAAATCCAACAACGATCCTAAATTTTGATCAAAAATTTTAACATCTATTATTGGCAACCAAAAATTTTCTTTAATTTCTGGCTCAACTTCTTCCTTAATTTTCAAAAATTCTCTAGGATGTTCGTACTTGTACACAATTACATCTAGTAGTTTGTCCTTGTCTAAAAATCCTGTCCTGGTCTGCTTTCCCTACTCGGTCCTTGTCCTCCAACTACTTCAGCGCACGTCCTTGGCGTCTCTACCCTGTTTGTCCTCTCATTTCCTCTGTTTAGTGTCGTCGTCTGTGTCCCCCTCATGTCCGGTGAACTGTTCATTTAGTTCTTTGAACTTGTTTGTTTATCTGTCAGGCTTTTCTATGAAGCAACTGTCAGTTTGAAATCGTATTTTCCAAGTTGTTCAACTTATAGAATTTCTTAAGATTTGTATTTAACGAACGCTTTGTTTAGTTAAATGGAAAATATGCGTATACATTATTGATTTTATATACCCTAAAGTTCTCATTATTATTTGATGTAGTTGATTTACAACTTTTAAAATATTAAAGCTAATTATATGCGTATCCTTGAGTTTTTACGTATTCCAAAGCTTCTACACGTTATGCAAATTTAACATTCCGATTTATAAATACAAAAATATGCTATTATCCGTCCGTTTTCAATGTCAAAACTAATTAATTTGGCGCGTAAATAAATTATTCCTATTTCCTATATACACGGTCGTTACAAATTCATTCTCTAGACTTATCTATGCCCCTTAACCTATAACTAACACAATAATATATATATATATATATATATATATATATATATATTTAATTTGTCGTAGGTTAAGTTAGAGGGTCTTGGATAAATTTATTAGTAAGATAATTAAGTATTTGTAAATAAAAATTAGAGCTTAGTCAACGTATGATAGTTTTGGGTAATGTAATTTTAGGTGTATTTATTTATAAATGATAATAATGATAATAAGAGTTTAAAAGCAACACGAAATAAATACCGCTTTTATTTTGCAAAAGCTTTTCGTATTTCTTAACATAGGGTAAAACCAGAAACATTTCAAACCACACAAACAAAAGGGAACGTTATTTAATCGAAGGAGGCTATAAAATTTAATATGTTCCAAGAAAGACAGACCGTTGGATATTTGGGTAAGCAACATACATCAAAGGCAGGTGGTCGTTAAAGAATACGGATCGATATTGTACAAGGAAAGATAGCGTTTTCAGATGTGTTAGTAAAGGAGCTTAGATAACAGGTGTTGGTTAGTTGGTTGGCTTTTAAATGAGCAGATAAACAAAGATGAATCGAAGCATACAAGTATGACAGAGAAATAGAATAAAATATCAAGGTAATCATGACGGTAGTACAGTAGGGGAACAGAACCACGCGGTTATAGAAGAAAATGGACGATGCAGAATGAATGAATGTGGGAGAGAAGCACCATATTTCTAGGATTTAATCAAAGAAGTAGTATAGTTGGAAGACGTATACAAATTTGTTTGGAGAGGGTAGAAAAATCAATAATTTCTAAGAATTTTAACAACAGACATGGATCGGTTAAAAGCAAGAGAGAGCGTTTGAGTGATTTCATTGGACGTTAAAGGTAGACGCGCAACAAGTTGGTCTTAGGAAGGGTAAATATCGATCGGTGAAAAGTATCAATGTAAAAAGACGCTATACGTAGAGAAGAGATGAAAGATATTTGTTTAAGTGGAAGGCGTGGACGTAGCCAAAATTGAAAGTTTGTTGAGACTAACTTTCGCCGAAGCATAAATTCGGTTGGCGGTTTTGTAAGGTTTTCCGAGTATTTTGGTGTGTTTGTCGAGTGATATTTAAAGAAAACAAAAACCGTTGGCGTTTTTCATTGGAATTGAGAGTCCGTTACAGTTATACGAGAAATGTTGTGTTCGTTGAAAGTTTACGTGCTATATTTGAACAAGGGAGGCCGAACGAGGCTATTTAATCACCCAAAAGGAAGGGTAACGCTCTCTTAATTTTTCGTCGTTCCTACGTTCTACAAAGGTACTTCCAGTGAAATATATAGTGAACTTATACTTTGTTGGTTCAGATAAGTACACACAAGTGTGTGTAATATGTAATGTACAGTTATATGAAAGCTAGAAGTTGAATAAAGAATTAGAAACTGAACGTAAATGGTATACATAAGTACTACAATCTCTATTTTGTTTTTGAAATGTTCTAACAATTTTATTTTTGATTAATAAATCCCTTCATAAAAGTGCGAGAATAATAAAACACTTTTATTAATATAATAGTAAAATACATTCAACAATTAAAGTAATACGTTAAAGCAGCATCGTCCTTTGGTATTTTATTTGTGGTTAAATATCTGTGTCTTCTACAGCTATTCGCAGGCGCGTTTCGGTTTGACAGTCCCCTCCTCGGACGCCTCGGTCGTCCGAGCTAGTTAAGTAATCAGTCGGCCATACGTGGAAGAAGCGATAAGATGTACCAAAGATTGCAGGCCGGCAATTTGCGTATCAACTTTGAGGAGTCGGGACACATCTTTGAATAGCGCGCGACGAGAAGACCACTTTGTTATGCGACGAGAAGACCACTTTGTTATACGACGAGTAGAATGCTACAATTAACAATGCAACTTTGAAAATAGAACATTTAACCCATTTTATGAAGACCACTTTGTTATACAACGTAAGGATGTTACTTTAGTAAGGCGGCGTGATTCAACATCCGGATTGCAGCAGCTGCCGAATGTATCGTGACCGTATTTGATTCTACACGTGGAACAACTCCATTTGGTAGAAGTTGTTTAGTATGAACCTGGTTCACACTACACGCAGTATTCTTTGCATGAAATAACAAGTACCTCATCAAGGCGAGAAATGCAGTTTTTGGTTTGTAGTTAGCTTTAAGTACTTTTTTGGTGTTTCACACTAGAAACACGTTAATTTGTTCTAATGTGTAAAAGCATGAATATTATAAAAGTTTCAACTATTGCTGAGCTGGATTTCCAGTGTCGAAATTATAATTCACTAATTTGATGTTTTGAGAAACAATACGCGTGGTTCATTATGAATCGTTAGTAACAACAACAGGTGTTACTGACGTCACTTATTTTTCTGTAGTATACTGCTGACAGATGTATTCTTGAAAGCAAATGCTTCGAACAGCCTTAGCACAAGTTATGTAAACAAGAGTATTTTTGTGATCTGCTTTTTAGAAACTAAAACTAGCACATGTAATTTAAAAGGAAAAACTTGAGTAGTAACATTTTAGATGTAACCTGCCTGAACAGATCTGCACAGGTCGGAGTTTTTGTGTAACAAGTTTACAATATACTGTAAAATGTTTGATTATGAATAACTTAGATAAACCTGAAGTTAAAATTCACGAAGTAATTCAGTTATTAAATTTTTGTTGCAATTCATTTTTATTTTAAAAGAGATTCTTTTTAGTAAACAATTGGTTCAAGATTAAAGTTTTTTATTTTGATCGAATATGATCAAACCTAACCACAGAAAGCTAACATTCTTAAGAGTAGAATTTTGATGCCAACTTTATATTGAAAATATCTTTTTACTACTGCTTTATGTATAATTGCGGGACACAAATAGTGTTCCACTTTTTTATTAATCTAACTATTATAATTTCTTACAGGAACAGCGTCTTATTTTATTAAGACAGGTTTTTGTCATCAAAGGCGATCTTTTTTCTTTGGGTCTCCACGTCCACCCTTAGAAATATGCCATGCCATTATCCTGAATAAGTCCGGACTTGGTGGCGCCTATTTGTTTTAGATTAAGTTTGACCTACAAACAGATTTCGACTCCCCATTTCTCATAGCTCTACCCAAGGAATAGACCCCTAGTTATGTTGGAAGACTTAGTTGCACTGACGCCCAACGTCTAGGGCTAGATGTATAAAGAAAAATCGTTTCAATGTATTAAAATTTAGAAGTGAATGGTGAAGGCAGCAATCAGTAATTAATTAGTTATAAATTGGAAATTTTGGAAGTTGGATGTGGATGGTTATTTCAAATAAAGAGGAATTTTGGGGGTAGCAGCATGCAGAGAGCGATGTTGATTCAAACGGGTAGCAGTTCCATGGACTAGAGCCATACTCGACGGCATCATCTGCAAGGGCTAGTTGGAGGATACCTGTTGAAGATTGTTACCAGGTAACGACTTTTATTCAAACATTGTGCGGTGACTGTTTGCAATGATTTTTTTTACTTTTTGTGCTTTGGTGTGTTTTTTTAATTGTTGTATTTATTGAACTATAAATTGATGGGACTTTCGAGGTGAATAAAAATTATTTAGGTTGTCAAGGAGTAGTGATTTACAGATAACCAGGATATATTGTAAAAAAGTATAGAGGGTTTATTTAATTTTGTTTGGTAGTGCTGTAAATTTGCACTCATGATGAAAAGTTTTACTATGAGCTCATGTTAAGACAAAGGGATAATTGTTTAATAAGGTTATCGAAGTGAAATATTTCTTTGAAAATAAAATTGTTGTTAGTACGAAGTATCCAAGTGTACATAATGAAAAATCTTATAAGAATGTAATATTTATTGACTGTAAATAGAGTGTGTTGTATTTGTGAATTAGGTTTTAAAAAAAAATACTTTCTTAGAATCATACTCAAAATAACGCAACTAACCAAATCCACCACACTCTATTTACACGAAATAAATATTTACATCCTTCAAATCTCTTTCCATTACATACAATAATAAAACGTTGACTAGGAGCAATTCAATTTCAAATATGAATTTGTATCAAATATCTTTATCCAACATGTACCCTATTAAAGTAAGTGGGCTATCCTAATAGCTGACTTTAACTCTCGTCGTAATATGAGCTCACAGTAAAGCTCCTTAAACCTGTGTGCAACATTATAGCACTACAATAATCAAAAAGTCCCCTATACTTTTTACAAATAGCTTGGTTATCCTTACATTAATTATAGACCTGTTTTCATTTACATATAAAGTCAATAAAATTTTCAGTTCATCAAAATTCATAAAAATTATCACTTGCAAGGACAAAAAAAAAGTTAAAACACCTCAAATAAACAGCACAACAATGTTTTATAAAAGTTCGTTACCTGGTAACCATTATAGTGCAAGCAGCTGCAAACCAGCCCTCGAAGATGTTGCCGTCTAGAATGACTCTAGACTCTGAAACCGCTCTCCAAGTTGAAAAACCATCCCTCTCGGCACGCTGCTATCCAAATTTCTCTTAATTCTCGATAGAAAGTGCATCCACGCCTCCAAAATCTCCCCCTTATCATTCCATTTTAGATCAACAAATCAAAGCTTGATGCAATCACCATTAAATTTTCATTAACGAACGCCTTTGTACGCTCCAACATCCAAAATAGCAGTAATTGGTACTTACATGCTTAAAAAACTTCGTTCTTAACTCTTTATTTACTTTCAGGTTTCTCTAAGTCAAACAATCATCACTACACCAACTTGTGTAATTACAGCTAATTATAAAATCACTGAATATAATTGACTATTTGAGTTAACCTCAATAGCAAGCAAAGAAGTTGGAGAAGTAAGCGAAGTAAGAGCGCGCATCCCCCTTCTGAATGCGTTTATATAGACCCAACTCACACCACTTTACAACCACACAAACACGCTTTCCAGGTATTCTTTCCAAACCGTCCTTCCAATTCCTCTAACAAACATTTTCAACGGTCTACAAATTCTCGAAAATTCCGTGTTGGCCTTCTTCAATACCAAGTATTGTAGCAGACAAACACCAACCGTATTTCAAACTCTCGGAAATTTTCATAACAAAATAATCGTTTTATCCCGAAAATCACCACTTTATTTTCTAACGGCTGCTAAATACGTTGAAATCGCTCCCCAACTGTCTTCAAATTCTTGTCAATCCACGCCCCTCATCATATGTCTTGCTCCGTTTCCCTGTTCATATACCCTCACTTAATTTGAACCTATCTCCCATCTTATTTTCACAAGTGTAGAATAATCCTCTTTCTTTGTTCCCCTTATGTAGTTTGTTTATCGCCCCCTACCTCATTCTCAGTCCACTTCTAAATCGATACCTTAAACAGACATTCTGTAGCCTACTCGCACTTACAGACTTCGATCCGTTTTTGTTTATTCATTCGTTTAAAAGGTGAACCCAATGCAAAACATATGTTATATACTGTCCTTTGCTAACGCATCCTAAAAGCTATTTCTTGTTATGAAATATCGATCCGCACTCTTTAATGGCCTCTGCCTTTCAACGAACTATCGGTTTACCACTTTTACCTTGAACATAATTGGTACTCATCAGAATGTTTTCAACTGGTTGTTTATCTCGGAATCGATAACCGTGGCTTGTTTTCGTAAACACCTTACTAGAAATGCTTTTAGAACGTTTACCTTAATCTTGAACTTTACTCCTATCATTCCCACAATGTACTTAATTATTCTTTGATATACTACATTCCCCCTGCCTTTCTCCATATTTACTTCAGACAAACCATACGGTACTATTTCCGAATTCTCAAGTTTTCTCCTAACATACATCCCTATGTACCTTCTAGAATTTCCATATATTTAAAATAACCAGAATGTGTTTTTTAAATGTAATTTATCTCTCTCGTCTACCATTCGGTAATGCAACCCTACTCCTGCTGTACATCAAACTTCTTCCTTTAGTACCATAATTTTTAATCGTAAACCAAACTGGTAAGCGCCGACAATTACACCAAACTATTTACATACTTTACATTAGATATGCAATTAAATCAAACTGTCGTTTCTATAAACCATTTACCGTGGTTCAAATTTAAATATTCTGCAATCATCTCAGTATCATTGTATCAGAGTATTAAAGTATCAGCGTATAAGACTCTCAGAAACGTTATATATATATATATATATATATATATATATATATATATAACATTGTAATTTCTTGGACGTTGGTCAATGTATACCTATAGTTACTTCAAAAAGTAGGTAGAATAACTATAACAATTTGTAATTGCGTTTATTATTTTTATTTTTAAGACGCGTTTCGGTCATCAGGACCATTATCAATTATGTTCTACAAAACATTACCTATAGAATATGAAAAATATTTTTAATAATTACATACCTAAAACTGAATTGTAGATTGTGTATCTAAGCTAAAGTAAAACATTTAAACATTTGTCACGAATATAAAATTTGCTAAAAATTGTCACTTAATAAAAATAAAATGATGTTTTACATTTAAAAATACAAGAACGAGAACACTTAAATTATACGAATGTAATAACATTAATTATTTAGTATAAACTGTTAAATAATATAAATTGTAGTGTGTGGTGATAAGTAAACTTGTTTAATAGTGGTGGTATATATATGAAATATGTGCAAATAGGATATTTATAACAAAGTGCAATTAGGCTATTAAATTTTGGTAAAAATGTGTGAAATTGTCTTGATCGTTTTTTGAATTTATTGCTTGTGAGTTTCTTTGGATTTGTATAGTTTCTAAAAATCCTCTTTTAATATCTTTCATTTCAGTACCTAAAATTTCTACATTATTGAAATCAAATTTGTGTAAATGTTCTAAGGCATGGGTTGCTAGAGCGGTGCATTTTTTGTTGTTAGTTTTTATTGAATATTTATGTTCGTATATTCGTTTATGGAGGTATTGTTTGGAATTTCCTATATACACGCCGGGACAATCGCAGCAATTTATTTTGTATATGGTGTGTGTTTTGTATTTTTGCTCTATTTCTGGTTTTAATTTTGTAAAAAAGGTTTTTGTAAAATTGTTTGGTTTGTGTACAACTTGAATATTATAACTCTGTAAACATTTTTTTAGTTTTTCAGATAGTCCCGGTATGTAGTCGATACTAATCCTGTTGTCTATTACGTTTGATTTTTTATTATCATAGTTGTTAAATATATTGTGTATTTTTGTTTTTATAACTGGCTCGTAGAAGTTTTTTGGGTAGTCGTTATTCTTTAAAATATTTTTAACTTTTTTAAGATTTTTTGGCTTATGTTTATTATGTGAAAAATGCATTGCTCGGTCGACAAGGCTGTTAATCATATTTTTCTTATACATCATAGGGGTGTTAGATTTGTAATTAAGATATCTACCACTCCAGGTTGTTTTATTGAACCAGTTGGTAGTGGTTTCTCCTTTATCATTGTAAGTAATTAGTAAATCAAGGAAGGATATGGTGTTGTTAACTTCTTTCTCTATTGTGAATTGTAAACGGGGGTGGTAGGAATTAAATTTGTTTAGCGTTTCGTCGATTTTGTTATCTGAAAGCACATTATACAGTCATCAACATACCTCTTAAAAATACGGGTTTGTAGCTAAGCTGTTTTATAATTTCTTCTTCTAGATCCTCCAGTACTAGGTTAGCTATGGTAGAAGATATTGGAGAGCCCATTGCTATGCCAAAATTTGACTGTATATTTTGTTCTCGAACTTAAAATAAGTAGCATTTAAACACATTTTGGTAGCCTGTAAGAATTCATTAAAAGGTAAATTAGTGAAATGTGCTATTAAAGGCCATTTTTTTGTGATTGTTTTTAGTGCTAGGTCAATAGGTATATTAGTAAAAAGTGATTTAGCATCTAATGAAATTATTACATGGTTTTTTGGAATATTTTGCTTTATAATAAATTTATGGAAGCTCCAACTATCTTTGACAAAATATTCGTTTTGTCCAGTTATATTTTTTAAAACCTCTACTAAAAATTTTGATAGTTTATAAGTTGGTGAATTTATATTGCTAACTATGGGTCTTAGTGGAAAGTTCGGTTTATGGACTTTTGGTAAGCCATACAAATAAGTTTATACTATTTTATACTAAATAATTAATGTTATTACATTCGTATAATTTAAGTGTTCTCGTTCTTGTATTTTTAAATGTAAAACATCATTTTATTTTTATTAAGTGACAATTTTTAGCAAATTTTATATTCGTGACAAATGTTTAAATGTTTTACTTTAGCTTAGATACACAATCTACAATTCAGTTTTAGGTATGTAATTATTAAAAATATTTTTCATATTCTATAGGTAATGTTTTGTAGAACATAATTGATAATGGTCCTGATGACCGAAACGCGTCTTAAAAATAAAAATAATAAACGCAATTACAAATTGTTATAGTTATTCTACCTACTTTTTGAAGTAACTATAGGTATGCATTGACCAACGTCCAAGAAATTACAATGTTATATCTAATACAGATGGTCAAGAAATTAAAATATGGTTTATATATATATATATATATATATATATATATATAATATGGGTATAATAATCTTGGAATTAGGTCATTACTAAATCTTGGTATATTGGAAAAGTTTCACATATAAGCAATAACAAATGTAGTGGTAATCTTTTATTTGACGCGTTTCGGTAACACCATAATCAATAAATTTATCTATAAATACTAAAACAATGTGTTAACAATTATTAGATTTTTATATATATATATACATACCTTTGTGCAATTTTAATTATAGTATAGTATAAGTCAAAACAAACAAATAATTCTACAAACTAACATTTTAACTTGTATCACAGTTTCGCTTCAATAAATAGTATGAATAACAATAATATAATTGGTTATATAATCTAATATTTAATCACTCTGCAACATGGTGTATTCAAATATGTGGGGATTTTTAATAGTCTAAATAATAGTAGAATATTTTTGTTAATATTTAAAAGATTCATCTTTTACAAATTAAATTGTGGTAAATTTTCATAGATCCATCTTGGTCAGTTTTGAGTTTATGGTATTCGGATATTTATATATTTGTAAAGTTTCCATTACGTTTCTCTTATTGTCATTGTTTTCAGTGTCTAAAGTATCTACATTATTGAAATCAAATTGGTGTAAGTTGTCAATTGCATGAGAAGCAAGAGCAGTACTTTTTTTATTATTAGTTTTTATGCTATATTTGTGCTCATAAATTCGTTTACGAAGGTATTGTTTAGTATTACCTATGTATACCCCAGGACATCCTGTGCAGTTAGTTTTATAAATTGTGTGTGTCTTATTGTTATGTTCGATGGGTGGAAATAGTTTGGTGAAAAAATTTTTAAATGGGTAGTTGGGTTTATGAATTATTTGTATGTTATATTTTGAAGACAGTTTTAATTTTTCAGAAAGTCCTGGGGTATATATAATTCCAATTCTGGTTTCTTTTGGCTGTTTTTATTTTATTTTGATTATTGTAGATTTTATGTATTTTTGATTTTATTATTGGTTTATATACGGAAATGGGATAGCAATTATCTTTGAGTATAGTCTTAATGGTGTTTAAATTGTTGTATCTAAATTTAGGGTGTGCTAATTTTATGCCTCTTTCAACTAGGTTGTTAACAACGTTAGTTTTATATTGTTTTGGTACGCAGGAATTGAAGTTTAGATATCTACCGCTCCATGTGTTTTTTCGGTACCAATTTGTTGTAATTAATCCTTCATCATTATAGCTTATGAGGATATCTAGAAATGGAATCGTTCTGTTAATTGCTAGTTCAACGGTGAATTGTAAACGTTGATGGAATCCGTTAAATGCTTTTAAGGTTTCGTTGATTTTATCAAAAGGTAGGCAAATAATACAATCATCAATGTATCTTTTATAAAATGTTGGTATGTATTGTAGTTGATTTATGGCATAATTTTCAAGTTCTTCCATAACTAGGTTGGCAATAGTGGATGAAATTGAGGATCCCATGGCGGTTCCGAAAATTTGGGTGTAGATTTTGTTATTGAATTTAAAATAAGACTCGTTAATGCATATTTTTATGGCTTCTGTAAATTCTTCCAATGGAAGTGTTGTTAGTGGGCCTAGTTTATTCCATTTCTTTTTTATTATATCAATAGCTAGATTAGTGGGGATGTTTGTAAATAGCGATTGCACATCAAGAGAGATTATTATGTGATTTGGTGGTACAGTTTGTTTTATAATAAACTTTTGGAATTCCCAGCTATCTGTTATGTGGTAATCTGTTTGTCCGACAATTTTTTTAATAATTTCAATAAGAAATTTAGCGAGTTTGTAAGTGGGTGCATTTCTTGTGTTAACTATTGGTCGAAGTGGAACGTTGACTTTATGGATTTTTGGTAGCCCGTATATGTAGGAGCATGACCATTATGACAAATCAAATTGTTTTTATGTAAGTAGTTATATAGTTCTTTTTGCCATTGATTTATTAATGTGTTAATTTTGGTTTGAATTTGTAGCGTGGGGTCAATTGTTTTAAGGTATAAGTGGTATTATCATTTATAATTTCGTTCATTTTGTATATGTAATCTTCTTTTAGCATTAATACTGTAGTGTTACATTTATCAGCTCGTAATATATAAATATCATTATTATCAAGTAAGAATTTTTTAGTTTCCTTTATTGCTAAATAATTATTTCGATTATTATAGTTTTTATTTAAATTGATTTAGTGGTTTTGTGGTTGGTAAGAATGTTACAAATTTTGTTACGAATTTCTGTTCTTTCATTAGCGGGTTTTTCTTTTATTCCACATTCAATATTAGTAATAATTCTTTCATAGTTGGTATTTCTTAATTTGTTCGCAGAAAATTTATTTCCTAAACTAAGACAGTTCATAACTTCGGTTGGAATAGATCTTTTTGTCAAATTTATAATCCATTTGTTGTTTGTTTTGTGGTTACGGGTTAAATTATTTTGTTGCTGTGTTTTGTGTATTAGCCATTTAATTTTATTTATCTGTTTTTCTTTAATTTTTCGAAAAATATTGTTATAAATTATGTATTGATCGGAAAAATTTTTTTTAACAAACTCCGGTTGATAGTTTTGTGTTATTTTGATTATTTATTTATTTATTAATAGTTTATAATGGAATTAATCCATTAATAAAATATAAATATTTTGGATGGGTTCTTGACCTTCTTAAATAGATTAATGACACGGACATTTATTGTTACTACATTTTTATAAAAGAAAAATTATTAGAAACCAGTGATTGATTGTTACCTCGATATTTATTATACCATGCAAACCAACAGAAACCAACACACACAAAACAACTATCGCTTACTTTATGAATACCACACCTACATAATAAAACTCGCAAAAGAGAAAAATTAGAGAATATTTTTGTTAAGATGTAAATACAATTATATTACACCTACGTTTCTCAAAATAAAACCTAAAACATCTGTTTTTGAACATAAATATAAAAGCCAGTATCTAAAATATCTACATCAATATTACTTACAATGCATTAACATTAGTATTACTCAATGCTATTCAAAAATTAACATTATTCACTATAAACTTTTCGAAATAAAAAGAAAAATAACACAAAACTATCAACCGGAGTTTGTTAAAAAATTTTTCCGATCAATACATAATTTATAACAATATTTTTCGAAAAATTAAAGAAAAACAGATAAATAAAATTAAATGGCTAATAAACAAAACACAGCAACAAAATAATTTAACCCATAACCACAAAACAAACAACAAATGGATTATAGATTTGACAAAAAGATCTATTCCAACCGAAGTTATGAACTGTCTTAGTTTAGGAAATAAATTTTCTGCGAACAAATTAAGAAATACCAACTATGAAAGAATTATTACTAATATTGAATGTGGAATAAAAGAAAACCCGCTAATGAAAGAACAGAAATTCGTAACAAAATTTGTAACATTCTTACCAACCACAAAACCACTAAAATCAATTTAAATAAAAACTATAATAATCGAAATAATTATTTAGCAATAAAGGAAACTAAAAAATTCTTACTTGATAATAATGATATTTATATATTACGAGCTGATAAATGTAACACTACAGTATTAATGCTAAAAGAAGATTACATATACAAAATGAACGAAATTATAAATGATAATACCACTTACACCTTAAAAACAATTGACCCCACGCTACAAATTCAAACCAAAATTAACACATTAATAAATCAATGGCAAAAAGAACTATATAACTACTTACATAAAAAACAATTTGATTTGTCATAATGGTCATGCTCCCTACATATACGGGCTACCAAAAATCCATAAAGTCAACGTTCCACTTCGACCAATAGTTAACACAAGAAATGCACCCACTTACAAACTCGCTAAATTTCTTATTGAAATTATTAAAAAAATTGTCGGACAAACAGATTACCACATAACAGATAGCTGGGAATTCCAAAAGTTTATTATAAAACAAACTGTACCACCAAATCACATAATAATCTCTCTTGATGTGCAATTGCTATTTACAAACATTCCCACTAATCTAGCTATTGATATAATAAAAAAAATGGAATAAACTAGGCCCACTAACAACACTTCCAATGGAAGAATTTACAGAAGCCATAAAAATATGCATTAACGAGTCTTATTTTAAATTCAATAACAAAATCTACACCCAAATTTTCGGAACCGCCATGGGATCCCCAATTTCATCCACTATTGCCAACCTAGTTATGGAAGAACTTGAAAATTATGCCATAAATCAACTACAATACATATCAACATTTTATAAAAGATTCGTTGATGATTGTATTATTTGCCTACCTTTTGATAAAATCAACGAAACCTTAAAAGCATTTAACGGATTCCATCAACGTTTACAATTCACCGTTGAACTAGCAATTAACAGAACGATTCCATTTCTAGATATCCTCATAAGCTATAATGATGAAGGATTAATTACAACAAATTGGTACCGAAAAAACACATGGAGCGGTAGATATCTAAACTTCAATTCCTGCGTACCAAAACAATATAAAGCTAACGTTGTTAACAACCTAATTGAAAGAGGCATAAAATTAGCACACCATAAATTTTATATACAACAGTTTAAACACCATTAAGACTATACTCAAAGATAATTGCTATCCCATTTCCGTATATAAACCAATAATAAAATCAAAAAGACATAAAATCTACAATAATCAAAATAAAAATAAAAAACAGCCAAAAGAAACCAGAATTGGAATTATATATACCCCAGGACTCTCTGAAAAAATTAAAAACTGTCTTCAAAAATATAACATACAAATAATTCATAAACCCAACTACTCATTTAAAATTTTTTTCACCAAACTATTTCCACCCATCGAACATAACAATAAGACACACACAATTTATAAAATTAACTGCACAGGATGTCCTGGGGTATACATAGGTAATACTAAACAATACCTTCGTAAACGAATTTATGAGCACAAATATAGCATAAAAACTAATAATAAAAAAAGTACTGCTCTTGCTTCTCATGCAATTGACAACTTACACCAATTTGATTTCAATAATGTAGATATTTTAGACACTGAAAACAATGACAACAAGAGAAACGTAATGGAAACTTTACAAATATATAAATATCCGAATACCATAAACTCAAAAACTGACCAAGATGGATCTATGAAAATTTACCACAATTTAATTTGTAAAAGATGAATCTTCTAAATATTAACAAAAATATTCGACTATTATTTAGACTATTAAAAATCCCCACATATTTGAATACACCATGTTGCAGAGTGATTAAATATTAGATTATATAACCAATTATATTATTGTTATTCATACTATTTATTAAACCGAAACTGTGATACAAGTTAAAATGTTAGTTTGTAGAATTATTTGTTTGTTTTGACTTATACTATACTATAATTAAAATTGCACAAAGGTATGTATGTATATATATATATATATATATATATATATATATATATATATAAATCTAATAATTGTTAACACATTGTTTTAGTATTTATAGATAAATTTATTGATTATGGTGTTACCGAAACGCGTCAAATAAAAGATTACCACTACATTTGTTATTGCTTATATGTGAAACTTTTCCAATATACCAAGATTTAGTAATGACCTAATTCCAAGATTACTATTATACACTAATATCTATTTAAGAAGGTCAAGAACACATCCAAAATATTTATATATATATATATATATATATATATATATATATATATATATATATCGAATTGAGTATTCTTGAGAATAAAACAGCGATAGAACTATATTCTCTTTATTCTTTTAGAACTCCAGCTTTCGAGAATCTTTATCTCTTCTTCAGGAGTAAACTACAAATAGTGGTTGTACATAATGGTTTATACTTGAATTACTTACGAATGTGAGAAATGGATAAATTGTAAAAATTTTATGGTTGAAAATTATTTTGTACCGAATGAAAAGTAATTTGTCAATGTCAAATTTTGAGTATTGTGATGTATTTGATATTTGAATAAATCGTTGTTGGACATGAATTTTGGATCATGTATTATTTTTATTTTGAACATTAATGGGTTTCTGGTGACAGTGAAATTGTTTGTGGTGTATTTAAAGTGGAAACATTGCTGAGAATTTTGATGTGTTGATTATGGGACGTTTTTGAATTGTATTTGTGATGAATTTGAGTGTATGGATGAATGGTGAGAGGAGATAGATACTGGAAACGTGTCAATTGTGGAAAGTGATGTAGAGAAGTTGTATTTTTAATGTTTCATGTTTTTGTCTATTTCTAGAAGGTAAGCATAGACGCAACTTAAGTTGTCAATGTCTTTCCTTTGATTTAACGCTTTTGGTTCTTGTGAAATTCTTACCATTTTCTTTTATTGGAATTTCTTTCAAAATCTAGAATTTGCCTATTTTCGCAATCCATGTTGTGACCAGTTTCTATTATGTGGCGGGAAAAAGCTGAAGAGTTGATCATTCTTCTTGTGTCACTTTTGTGTGAACTGATTCTTTGGTGTAGTGTCCTTGATGTTTCACCAATATAATGTCGTTTGCAATTGTAGCAGATGATTTTGTATATTAGATTCGAGTTGAATTTCTTTGGTATGGGGTCTTTGACTTTTGTGTGTAGATTTCTACCATATTTCTACCATACCAAAGAAATTCAACTCGAATCTAATATACAAAATCACCTGCTACAATTGCAAACGACATTATATTGGTGAAACATCAAGGACACTACACCAAAGAATCACTTCACACAAAAAGAAGAATGATCAACTCTTCAGCTCTTTCGCGCCACATAATAGAAACTGGTCACAACATGGATTACGAAAATAGTCAAATTCTAGATTTTGAAAGAAATTCCAATAAAAGAAAATTCATTGAAGTGGTAAGAATTTCACAAGAACCAAAAGCGTTAAATCAAAGGAAAGACATTGACAATTTAAGTTGCGTCTATGCTTACCTTCTAGAAATAGACAAAACATGAAACATTAAAATACAACTTCTACATCACTTTCACAATTGACACGTTTCCAGTATCTATCTCCTCTCACCATTCATCCATACACTCAAATTCATCACAATTACAATTCAAAAACGTCCTATAATCAACACATCAAAATTTTCAGCAATGTTTCCACTTTAAATACACCACAAACAATTTCACTGTCACCAGAAACCCATTAATATTCAAAATAAAAATAATATATGATCCAAAATTCATGTCCAACAACGATTTATTCAAATAGCAAATACATCACAATACTCAAAATTTGACATTGACAAATTACTTTTCATTCAGTACAAAATAATTTTCAAACCATAAAATTTTTACAATTTATCCATTTCTCACATTCGTAAGTAATTCAAGTATAAACCATTTTGTACAGCCACTATTTGTAGTTTACTCCTGAAGAAGAGATAAAGATTCTCGAAAGCTCGAGTTCTAAAAGAACAAAGAGAATATAGTTCTATCGCTGTTTTATTCCCAAGAATACTCAATTCGCTATTAAAACCACACAGCAAGAAAATACTCATCTATATATATATATATATATATATATATATATATATATATATATATTGCTGTGATTCCACCAAAATCCGGGAACTACGGTTTTCGAATCGTGCCTCACGAATTGGGCGTCAAGAATGCTGTGAAACCTACAAAAAGCTATTAACTTAACTGTTGACTTTCTTCTGTTAATCGCCTCTTTACTCTTTTCCGCCTCGGCTGCTCACCTAGTTAAAACTTTCATCCTCAATCATAAAAAAAACAAACACATTCCTATCACAAACACCAACGTTAACTCTATTTACATCAATATTCACAATACATTAAAATTTCAAAATTAAAATTCAGCATAAATTTCAGTATCAGAAAATTTCAAGATTAAATTTATTATCATTTTAATGTGCATCCAGAATTAAAGTCCTTGTAGATGCCTACTAATTAATATAACAATATATGCAGACCTGAGTCTGAGTACAAAGGAGCATCTCCCACCCTTTACGTTAATTAACCAGGTTCGTCTAATTGAGCTCAAAGACATACCCAAATTTTCATCATAATCCAGAACATAAATACTAAATACCCTTTCTACTTAAACAAGAAAATTTCACCTTAAAATTAAAATTTTGTTGTTAGTACAATTTCACTACTGTCCATTTTAAGTAAATCAATTATAAAGTTATTCAAAACACACAAAACATCAAAATCGAACAACAAAGCATAAGTTACCTGAAGGTTAATGCACTCGTGGCGTCAATGTACATCGTCCTCTGTTAATCACACCAATCCAACTGGGTTATGTTTAGGTCCTCGGATTACTGGTCGCCTTTAAAATTTTCTACACCACCATTCATCTAAAGTTGTTTCAGTGCTTTTCGGGAACTCATTTGTGTATATCTGAAGCTTGTTTTGTGGATCCAGACACGTTTACGAATCATTTAATTATTAACAACCCCGAAAAATAGCAAAGAAATTCATACTTCTTTCACAAATATACGCCAAAACTGCCTACCTTTGTGTATTCATTTGTCGTTGCAAATTTGACTAATTGGTACAGTGATACTAGACTTTATTACCTTGTATCTTCTTTTCTAAGTGCACTAAATTACATTCATTGTAGCACGTAAAGAACAAACTGTTTTAAATCACCAAAATATACGAGCAAACTGTTTAAATTATTCTATCAAAATCGGAAAACTAAAAAGCACTGTTTAACGCATTGAATCAAATCGAAAATCTAAGAGAGCGAAACTCATATTAACCCGGGTATATATAGTGGTTAGCCTGTCTGTCGGTTTTGTCCTCAAAACGGCCAGTTTCTAGAATTTCGTATACTATGTTCCCATCTCGACCGCCTGTGCGTCGGTTCTTATTAAATTTGCACTCGCACCAGTTAAATCTCAGAAATTTCGACACGGCTTGCAACGTCTGGGACTAACTAATTAATTTTATACAGAAATGTTATTTTACCTCTCAAGTTTGCCTCTTATTTTCAACCAATCGCAACCCAGTGACGTTGCTCAACTCACGCCTTTTACTATATGTGTCTCTGTCTTGCGCATATTATCTGTCTCTATCTAGCCTGTTCCGAGTGGTACAAATCTATATTCTTTAGTATCGGTTATTTTCAATCCATGTGGCCTTGTGAAATAACCCACCTTATTAGCTTTTCCCGTAAAAATTAAGCAACGGTTTCTCCAACATTCTCTGTAATCATTTGTTATCTGCAAATTTTACGCAGAACATAAAACATTTAAAAATACGCAGGTGTTCAAACATAATACTTCTACGATCTGAATATTATTGGGTTTTTACTGCTTTTATACATATTATATGTTACTAATGGTTCAATTAACTTCAATTAAAAATAATACCCTTTAATTTTTAGTGACTCTAATCAAATATTAATTATTATCTGTACATTTTGTTTAATACCGGTTACTTAAAATTGAGTTAATTAATATCAATTTTGCACGTAATTTCCATTTGTTTCTTTACTCGGAATAATTAAATTACACGTAGAGCATTTTAATACTGCTTCCTTTTTTATAGCAAGCGTTTTGTAAATAATTTAACTCCCTTATTTTTAATGAAACGAATGAATTTTTATGCTTCACGGTTTTAATAACGCGTACCTTTTCCCAAAGCTTCTACACGGTGATTAAAATTATTTGATGTGATTATTTAATTTTCTACCCTGGTCTAAATATGAGTATTTTCCCCCTATTTGAATACAAATAATCCCACTTATTTGAATTCAAATATAAAATATTTAAACCGCAAACAAAATTTACAAAAAAAAGTGCCTATCTCTCTCTACCCTTATCTATCTAACTTACCTAACTTATCTCCAATCCAAAAAAAATATTTACACCTATCCTATATCCCTATCCTATTCCTAACTCTCACCTAATTCTATAAACCGAAATTATCCCTAACTTCATCCTACTTATTTATCTAATCCTATATACCTATCCTATTCCTAACTTTTAACTAATCTTCACTATACTTTACTTCCCCCTACCTAATCCTATATACCTATCCTACTCGTACTCTATTTCTAACTCTCCACTAATCTTATATGAAATATCTATACTTAACCTATCTTATTTTCTTCTTACATTTAATCTTTATTCTCATCCTAAACACCTATTTCTAACTATCTCCCATATTTATCCTATACCTAGCTTTATTTTCTATAACACTTACTTCTACTCTTCTATATACACCTACTTCTATTCCTATATATTTAAATTTTACCCTATTATACACCTATCTACTCTCTATTCTATATCTATACTAAAATTCACCTATCTCTATCCTTTGTTCATTAAGTTATTTAAATCTAACTCTCTTCTTGACCCTCCAAGTCTTTCTTCTCACCATCCTAATACTCTTCATTCCTATTTCTCTTCCTTTTATATCTATACTTATCATCCCTATTATCTCACATACAATAAACTTATCATCCCTATTATCCTGACTCTTAAATATTGATTCTTCTTCAGTCTCTACACATGTCTGTTTCATTTACTATTTTTTTCCTTTATGCTGACAAACCAAACGATACTACTTTAAAGTTCTCGATTTTTCTCTCTACGGAAAATCCTATGTACCTTCTAGAATTCTTGTGTAATGGAATCAGCCAGAATGAATTCCTTAAATCTACTTTATTAAAAACAAACTTGCCAATTAATCTCGTCAAAAATGTGTCCATGGATGTTGGACAATGGAATTGCGGTTTGGTCCGTTGATTACTTTTTCGTGCATCTTTAACTAATTCTGCCTTCACCTGCTCCCGATATGCTGCTGTTGCTTCTACCCCCACTAATTCTGCATGTTTTTGTACTAAAGCTTGAACCTCTACTTTCCTATCCTCTGGACATCTTATTGTGTTGATCTGTTTAACTTCATCATCCTCTACCTCTACTACATTAATACTAAACCCCGTGTCATCCTCTGTGACTTCATAACTGCCCTTCCATGACACTACCCTATCCTTAATCCTTATTACCTTCCGTTCCATATCTATCAAAACCCCTAACTGCATCATACAGTCAACACCTAAAAAGCTCTGTAACTTCAGTCCAGGTACAATTACAAACTCCTGTTCACAGCTTAAACCTCCTATATCTATCCTAAGCACCACAACACTATTTACTACAGCAAACTTCTTTTTATTTGGAGCTACTAAATGGCTACGCTTTATAGGCAAAATTCAATCACAAACCTTATCCCTAATTTTGCTGACGAATTCCTCCGATATTAAACTCGCCTCTGCCCCTGTATCAAGTAATACTTCTACATTATTCTCAAAAATTCTTATATTAATAATTGGCAAACATAATTTTTCCTCAGTTTCTGGCTCTACTTCCTCCTCAATTTTGAAAAATTCACGTGGATGTTCATATACATTTACACTGAAATCTAGTGGTCTGTCGCGTTCTAAAAATCCTGTCCAGGTCTGTTTTCCCTACTTGGTCCTGGTCTAGCCGTCACCTCAGCGTATGTCCTAGGCGTTTCCACTCGTTCCGTGTCTGTATTAGCTGTCCCCCTCATGTCCGGTGAACTATTCCTTCTGGTAGGTTCCGGTCTCGGTGCAAGTCCCCTTCCTAAACTATTACTTCTAAAGTACGGTCGTCGCTGTTCCCAATTCTGTCGCTGGTATCCGTAACTATTCCCCCTTCTAGCATAGTTGTCCCGTCTATTGTCAAACCTAACTGTATTGATCTGTCTTTCCCTATTATCCCGAGGTCGTCCACTGCTTACGTCGTCGTACCTCTGCAGGTATTCTAAAAACATTCCTCTGTCCACTATGTTCTGTAGTGCTACGTGTTGTCTTACTTCTACCTCGAAGTGTCGTGATAAATACTTGATAATTTGTCGGTCCGTCAGTGGTGGGTTCAGTTGCTTTGCTATGCTATACTTGCGTATAGCATATTGCTCCCTACTTCCTGAAAATTCTCCCTTAAATTTCCCTGTGATTAAGTCGTCTCGTACCTGGTCTTGTCTATGGTCACTCTAGTAGTGCTTTAAAAATCTGTCTTCAAAGTCCGTGTAGGTGTCTATGTCCTGTCCTACTAAATTGTACCATGCTTCCGCGTTGTCTTTCAATAAAGCCTTTATCGTATTCAGTTTAGTCTGTTCGTCAAATAAATTTCCCACTAGATTTCTTACACTATTAATAAAAATTTGTGGATTTACCCTATTATCGCCATAAAACTTCATGTGTTGGTCCAATGATCCTCCACCTGTATAAAATCTGGGACCATCCCCCGTTAAATTTGACATGTTGTATTTGATACTACTAACTTCGCGTTCTACCCTGCCTAACTGATCGCTACATGAGTCCGTCACTTCAGTCATTTTATATTAATCTCTTCTTCACAAAAAATGCGTACTTCGGCCCTTAAATGTCCCATTTCCTGTCGAAGACCTGTAATATCACGCTCATTTTTTTCAACCCTATTTTCTACTTCCCCCAGTTTCACGGTAAGACTATCTTTAATTTCTGTAAATTCTTTAGTATTTTGTTCAATTTTCCCGCTTATCTGCTCTAATTTTTGGTTGGACTCCTCCCTAGCTCTATTAGATTCATCGCTTAGCAGTTCTAATTTTCTGTTGGACTCCTCCCTAGCTAATCGCATTTCCTCTAACATTCTCATCATTAACTCATTTCCTTGATCCCCTGATTCCGTTCTCGACTGATCTCTACTGCCTCTAGCTTCTTCCATTTTCGAATTTTTCTCACACAATGCACTATCGTCACTTCCAATTTCCACTCCTTGACTGCTTAACCACTCCTTTCTCTGCATACGTTCTAATCACTCTCACACATTCTAAAATACTCTTAAATTTATACACAAACAGAAACTCTCTCCCTCAGATCGCCAGTTTCCTGGAATAAAATCACAAAAATTTTATTTGGAACTCGAGCCTCACTTTTGGGTCGCCAAGAATGCTGTGATTCCACCAAAATCCGGGAACTACGGTTTTCGAATCGTGCCTCACGAATTGGGCGTCAAGAATGCTGTGAAACCTACAAAAAGCTATTAACTTAACTGTTGACTTTCTTCTGTTAATCGCCTCTTTACTCTTTTCCGCCTCGGCTGCTCACCTAGTTAAAACTTTCATTCTCAATCATAAAAAAAACAAACACATTCCTATCACAAACACCAACGTTAACTCTATTTACATCAATATTCACAATACATTAAAATTTCAAAATTAAAATTCAGCATAAATTTCAGTATCAGAAAATTTCAAGATTAAATTTATTATCATTTTAATGTGCATCCAGAATTAAAGTCCTTGTAGATGCCTACTAATTAATATAACAATATATGCAGACCTGAGTCTGAGTACAAAGGGAGCATCTCCCACCCCTTTACGTTAATTAACCAGGTTCGTCTAATTGAGCTCAAAGACATACCCAAATTTTCATCATAATCCAAAACATAAATACTAAATACCCCTTTCTACTTAAACAAGAAAATTTCACCTTAAAATTAAAATTTTGTTGTTAGTACAATTTCACTACTGTCCATTTTAAATAAATCAATTATAAAGTTATTCAACACACACCAAAACATCAAAAATCGAACAACAAAGCATAAGTTACCTGAAGGTTAATGCACTCGTGGCGTCAATGTACATCGTCCTCTGTTAATCACACCAATCCAACTGGGTTATGTTTAGGTCCTCGGATTACTGGTCGCCTTTAAAATTTTCTACACCACCATTCATCTAAAGTTGTTTCAGTGCTTTTCGGGAACTCATTTGTGTATATCTGAAGCTTGTTTTGTGGATCCAGACACGTTTACGAATCATTTAATTATTAACACCCCGAAAAATAGCAAAGAAATTCATACTTCTTTCACAAATATACGCCAAAACTGCCTACTTTTGTGTATTCATTTGTCGTTGCAAATTTGACTAATTGGTACAGTGATACTAGACTTTATTACCTTGTATCTTCTTTTCTAAGTGCACTAAATTACATTCATTGTAGCACGTAAAGAACAAACTGTTTTAAATCACCAAAATATACGAGCAAACTGTTTAAATTATTCTATCAAAATTGGAAAACTAAAAGCACTGTTTAACGCATTGAATCAAATCGAAAATCTAAGAGAGCGAAACTCATATTAACCCGGGTATATATAGTGGTTAGCCTGTCTGTCGGTTTTGTCCTCAAAACGGCCAGTTTCTAGAATTTCGTATACTATGTTCCCATCTCGACCGCCTGTGCGTCGGTTCTTATTAAATTTGCACTCGCACCAGTTAAATCTCAGAAATTTCGACACAGCTCGCAACGTCTGGGAATAACTAATTAATTTTTATACAGAAATGTTATTTTTACCTGTCAAGTTTGCCTCTTATTTTCAACCAATCGCAACCCAGTGACGTTGCTCAACTTACGCCTTTTACTATATGTGTCTCTGTCTTGCCCATATTGTCTGTCTCTATCTACCCTGTTCCGAGTGGTACAAATCTATATTCTTTAGTATCGGTTATTTTCAATCCATGTGGACTTGTGAAATAACCCACCTTATTAGCATTTCCCGTAAATATTAAGCAACGGTTTCTCCAACATTCTCTGTAACCATTTGTTATCTGCAAATTTTACGCAGAACATAAAACATTTAAAAATACGCAGGTGTTCAAACACAATACTTCTACGATCTGAATATTATTGGGTTTTTACTAGCTTTTATACATATTATATGTTACTAATGGTTCAATTAACTTCAATTAAAAATAATACCCTTTAATTTTTAGTGACTCCTAATCAAATATTAATTATTATCTGTACATTTTGTTTAATACCGGTTACTTAAAATTGAGTTAATTAATATCAATTTTGCACGTAATTTCCATTTGTTTCTTTACTCGGAATAATTAAATTACACGTAGAGCATTTTAATACTGCTTCCTTTTTTATAGCAAGCGTCTTGTAAATAATTTAACTCCCTTATTTTTAATGAAACGAATGAATTTTTATGCTTCACGGTTTTAATAACGCGTACCTTTTCCCAAAGCTTCTACACGGTGATTAAAATTATTTGATGTGATTATTTAATTTTCTACCCTGGTCTAAATATGAGTAGTATATATATATATATATATATATATATATATATATATAAAGACAAGTAATTTGCAGCCCGCAATAAGAAATTGTATATAAAATAAGATGTATCTGTAAACAAACTTTTATGAAAATAATAAGAGCTATTGAAAAATACAAATCGGGCTAGTAGTTATATAGCCATTAACAAAACAGCTTTATTACTTTACAGGGGAGGAAACATCCACTGACTGACGGTTTTGGCTTTGTTATGCCTCATCAGAACAGATTAGCTTCCAACCCTATGAAGTAATCGAAGCTATTATACTGATAAATTTCGAAACATTTTCTGTACTATGGCAAAAGTAAATAAAACGGCCATCAGGTGATAAAACACCTACACTACTAAGTGTGGGAGTACAGAATTGAATCGAAACTACATAGTAGATTCTATAGAAGGTTATAAAAGTACGTTTGGCCTTTGAGATTTGTGGAATGTTACAGCAAAATTTATTTGCAAACGTAACAAACTTTTTCGTGGCGAAGTCCTAACTCTAATGTTGGCCAATTTGAAGATTGTTGTAGTAATTTTATAATTTTTTAGATTAAATTTCTATGAAATGTGCATTCTGAAAAAATAATAAGAGGACAGTATTTTAACTACCAAAAGTTTTAAAAAATTTAGCCTGTCTATTTTTATCCACACACGCACGGAAACATGGCACACTGTAGCATTTTCAAATGCTACGTTTGCAAAATAACCCCAATAATTACTTTTATTATGTTGTCTTACATAACCCGTAATATATGCAACACACTTTACAATATCTATTACGCATGTAGTATATTTAATCAGTTATAATTAATACATAATAACATAATAATTACATCTCAGCAATTGATTCAGTTGTTGTTTACAACATTCAATTTATATTCTTATTTGATTTAATAAAAATTCATTATTACCCTTATAATGAAGATAAATAAATACATTCCTAATTTACATCTTTATGAAATATTTGGTAATATGTGCAGCCATCTACCGTAAATATTCGAAGTTACGAATGTGCCGTAGTATAAGACAACTTGTACTTAATCGCATAAGCAGTCTAAGGTCGCTTCTTATCAAACTAACATGGCTCGTTTAGCGTCCTCTGACCTAGGATCGGGATAGTGAAAAGAGGCGAATGAAACATCGAGAATCATCTACGTGACGATTCCTTAGGGAATTAACAATGCGCTTTTCGGTACGTTAGTTCAGAATCCAATATTACAATTTGTTTAAGATGCACACACATAATTGTTATTCTAGTTTTTGAAGAATCACCGTGATATTTAGTTACATCTATCTTGGATGCTCGTAATTTCAATGCAGTATAATTGCTTGGTACAAGATTTCACCTTGTTTGAATTAAATAAATGGATTAATTATCTGTGAAGATGCATGGCTAAAGTCCGATCAGCTATACTTCGTTTCATAAACAGCACGTAATCGATACATAAATCTGGTTGGTATAACAGTTGTTGAACTGAATTTTCAAGGTGCGTACTCCTTATAATTTTATTCGCAAGATGTCATTTGTCAACTTCGTTTTGTTTACATTCCAATAATGGAATTATAAAATCTAATACGGCAATAAATATTTCATGAAATTTAAGTGAATTTAAAAATTAGAAACAGGGTGTAATTCACATTGATTATGTAATTTGATAATATTGATCAATACATTTAAACATAACCCTAGTTCTAGTTTAATTAATTATAACTTGCTATAACAGCTATCAAGTAAATTGTTATATTGTTCACCTCTTATTATGATTAAAGAGAGACATTATAATACTCTAGTGCAGGGGTTCTCAAACTTTTTGCCACTGCGACCTCCTTTTTAGACCTAGTATTTCGGCGACCCCCTATTTTTAAATATAAACAAAAATGAAAAAAAACACTATTGGCTAAGTTTTATCCATAAAAATACTATTAACTAGTAAAAATAAATACAAATTGTTGTCACTTGAATTGTTTATAATAAGAGAAAGTGGAATAACTCACTTCGTGGCACGAACAAGGACAAAGCAATGATGACTCATGGGGCCTGTTTGCGCGCGCACTCTCTGCTAGCCGCTGCCCGGCAGACGACACGACAGTCTGGCTTCTTGAGTCGATCACTGAACACTGTGTGTGTACTTTGTGAGTGGTATTGCGAGCAAATACAGTTAGAAAAAGTAGCAATGGATAAGTTTTTGAAAAGACAGTCGTCAAGTAGTGATGCTAGTGCTAGTGAGTGCGGAAAGACAAAATTCCGCAAATATGACCAGTCGTACATACAATTCGGTTTCACTGAACTGGCAAACAAACCTCAATGTGTGGTGTGTAGTGAAGTGTTGTCAGCTGAAAGCATGAAGCCTTCGAAAATGAAACGCCATCTTGAAACTAAACATTTTGCTTTGAAAGACAAACCAGTGGAATTTTTCCAAAGAAAACTGTTATCCCTTCAAAGTCAACAGGTAAACATTACGGATCTTGCTAATGTTAATAAGAATGCTCTTAAAGCTTCATACGAGGTAGCACTGAAGATTGCTAAAAAAGGGAAACCAAATACAATTGCTGAAGAATTAATTCTTCCTGCTGCAATTGATATGGTTTCAAATATAATCAGTCCTCAAGATGCTGAAAAATTGAAAAAAATCCCGTTATCAAAAGATACTATTTCAAGAAGAATATGTGACATGGCTGAAGATGTTCAGAACCAGCTAAAGAAGCAAATAAAAGACAGTACTTTTTTTGCAATTCAGTTGGATGAGTCAACAGATGTTGCCAACTGTGCTCAGTTTTATGCTTCATCCGGTACGATTACGGTGATGCTATTCATGAAAATATTTTGTTTTGTAAGCCCCTGCCGAATAATACAACAGGTGAAAGTCTTTATAAGGTGTTTGTTCAAGCAACTGAACCTTTTGAATTTGATTGGAAGAAATGTGTTTCAATTTGTAGTGATGGAGCAATGGCCCTTACGGGAAAGAAGAGTGGCTTGATTGCCAGGTTGAAATCATTTATACCGAATGCAAGCTGGGTCCACTTCTTTTTACATAGGCAAGCTTTGGCAGCTAAGAAAATGCCAGATGAATTACGGCAAGTTTTAAATGAAGCTGTCAAGATAGTGAACTACATCAAAAGTCGCCCGCTGCAAAGTAGGATGTTTAATATTTTGTGTGAAGAGGTAGGAGCCTTGCATAAACATCTTTTATTTCACACTGAAGTACGGTGGCTATCCCGTGGTAATGTATTAAGCAGACTGTTTGGATTAAAATCAGAAATGTTTTTATTTTTGGTTGATAGTAAACCCGAACTTTCCACTTTTTTCATTGATGAAAAGTGGTTGGTTAAGCTTGCTTATTTGGCTGACATCTTCTCTCACCTTAATATTTTGAACTTATCCCTACAAGGACCAGACAAAAATATGCTATATGCTCAAGACAGAGTAAATGCATTTGTAAAAAAACTCAGTGTTTGGAACGCAAGAGTTAAGAAAGAAGATTTTGAAAATTTTACACTAACTCAAGAGTTTATAGAGTTTCTGTCTACATCCTACTATACATCCCCTGACACGTCATCTCTCTTCTTACTAGTATCTTCTCATCTCGAAGGTTTGATTGAACAGTTGACAGATTACATTCCAAATAAGGATACGAGTGGGGTTTTGTGGGTAGTCAATCCGTTCAGTGATCAAGTCGTAACAAAAGCTGAGCTAACTGCTCGTCAACATGATCAACTGATCGAAATTTCAAGTGATCAGTCAGCAAAACTCACTTTTAACAGTGCTTGTACCGACAAATTTTGGATAGGTATTAAAAATGAATACCCAGAACTGTCCACAAAAGCATTACAGACTTTGATGCCATTTTCTACGTCTTATAACTGTGAACAAGGTTTCTCCATAATGGTGAATATCAAAACAAAATCAAAAAATCGTTTGACCCTGGAAAATGACATTCCTTTGTGTATTACAAAACTCATTCCGGACATAAAAAAATTGGTTAATTCCAAACAAGCTCATGTTTCCCATTAAATAGTATTAGGCCTTTTTCAACTTGTATGTGTATTACAAATTTGTGTAGCCTATAAATTTTGTTATTAATAAAACTACAGCTATGACTGATTTGTTTTTTGATTTTCCTCCTTATCCCGCGACCCCCCTGGACACACCACGCGACCCCCCTGGGGGTCGCGACCCACAGTTTGAGAACCACTGCTCTAGTGAGTTTATATTGCAGTTTATTTGTTTATCAACATTCCATACTTCAAATTCTATTAAAAAATAACTTGTATAAATCATACAGCTGATTTAATTTTTGACTAAATATATTTTTGCTTCTTTTGTCATCTGATTAGGAAACGTTGCTCAATTTATTTACTATATTAATGTACATAAAATCTATACATTCTAATTGTGAGTAGTTAACGGATCCGATTTCTAGATAAAATAATAATTGTTGCATTTTATTAAAATCAAACGTTAAGGTTTAGTATTAACGTGAAACTTAAAATCAAGAGAGTTATATTTTCATTTTCTATATATTTAAAGAAAGTTAAGTTACTATTGCACAAACATTTTTAAATACCTAAATTATAAATACGTTCCATTTTTATTATAACATATAAATTTGTTAAAGGATATTATACTACATTATACTTTTCAAAGAAACCTAGAACACTTTTATTTAAACAAAAAGGTATACAATCTTTGAGTATATAAAATACTTTCATAAAGGTTAATGCTACAAGATATAAAGGTACTTACAATATCATGTTATTTTGAAATATATTGGAGAAGCAAACTGCTGCCTCATATGTTATATTTTATCTTGTAATTTATTTCAGGTATCTCATCTTTGTAGTCAACTTTTGGGTTCTGCATTCCCCTTTTCTCTAAATGTAGTGGCACTCAATATTTTGTTAATTTCTTTAATATCAATTCCCACCCCTGAACCATTGCTTTCTACCGCTTAGAGTAAAGTATAGCACCGGTAACATCCAATTCCCCTGAAAAAGGCTTGGTTAAAACACAAAAAGAACAATAAACGATACACCACAAAAGTTACAGGTTCCGCATACAAACATTGCAGTTTTATAATTTATATTATGTTAATAAATTACTGGTTATGTAATCCACATAGCGGTTGAGTTAATTCAGAATACGCATTCGGAAATTCAATGTTTTTAGATTTTATTTATATTGTATTGTTCCTTGCTTTTATACGAAACCTCTCGCTTCCTTCATTGCGCATATCACAGCCCATGAAATTTTGAAAACCCGTACCTTCGAATTCAGATAATATATTTTCTATAGATTTAACTGACGAATTTATTTCTTCGCGTTCATCTTGGAAATTTACTTTATATTCTGTAAGATTTATAAGACAGCCAAGTTTTGTAGTTTCCTTAGCCAATAAACGACCTAAAATTTTTCATATTTGCTGGACATCTCTACTGTTTTCTATACCAATAATTTTTGGTTCATAATTTATTTCATCTTTATGTACTAAATATACTATTTGAAACGTTTTCTTTTTTTTATGTTTGTAAACTTAAAAAAAAACTCGGAAAGTTTCAAATCGAAGTCGGGCAATAAGATAAAAAAATATTATTATATATAATTAACTTGCTAAATAGTTGAATATTTGGTTTCGGAATATAAGAAAAATTTTAACAAACCAGTTGTTTATACTACAACTCAAACTAAAACAAATCAAGTTATCCTTGACTAGGCTAAAACAAATCAGGTTTCTCAGAAAATTAACAACAAAATATAGTTTGCTAAATAAGTTGACAATGAATGAAAATATTTTACTATAGATACACATGTAATAATAGGCGAAAACTTAAACCTTAAACTGTTGGGTGTTGGTGCAATTTCGAACAGTATACGTTGGATGCGAGAGGATAATCGATGAACTATAGCAAGAAATCAAACTAAGTCCAATTGTAATCGAGCATCACACGTTACGACGACAGTAAAACGAAAAGTCCAGCAAAACAATTTGGCGCCTCACGATGCGAGTGCTAGTGAAATAATATTTTTTATAAGTCCCAGTTTGCGTGTGCTAGTGTAACAATTTTTTTGTCACTGCCTCTACGATGCAAGGGTCAGTGTAAGAACTTTTGCCAGTGTCTAATTGCTAACTTTGGCCTTTACTCCAGCGCTAGGACGATGAGCAGGGAGGTTCACTGTAAAATTAAAATGTAAAAGAATTAAAGATAGGCGCCATTACACAACTTTAAACACTAGTTGTTATGACCTTAGACATGGTGTAGAAACCTCAAGGTGAATATCTTTAATAACAAACGATTGACTATGAGCAGGATAAGCCTAAAATTAAAACAAGTTATTATAATACAAATGGAGACAGCGGTTTCCGTATCAACATAATAATAAAATAGATAATAATATTTAAAGGAACTTCTGAAGGTTCAGCATTTTGTTAATATTTTAGGCAGAAAAAGAAAAGATCTCACACTGTTGAACGTTCTTATAACCTTTTATTTATTAACGTGCAAAATAACTATTTTAATTCTTATACAATAAACTCCATTTACATGTGTAACGACAAAAAACGTTTTCCGGCCATATTATATCTAGTAATTTTTTAGTGCATTTTCTTTCTTATATCAGCAACAGTGCTATTTTTAACATAGAATAACTAACTAGATCAGATACAATATAAACTAAATAAAATATAATGGTTTTAAATACCTTAGATAGGATTCTAGTGTTTTACTCAATACATTTTACTATAAACACACATGTACATCAAGATTCCCTCAATAAAAAATGTTTACTTAAATAGCAACATATTAGCTGTTTAATAAATTTCATTATTGAACAAAATAAGAAAAATTATAATACACATGTCTATTGCTTTAAGGAAATCTCCTAGTTTGAAGGTCTTAGAAGCTTCAGTTCAGTATTACTGAACTGAATCGTATCTAACTTCCCTCTATGTTTAAACCAAGATTTGGAAGGCTAAATTCAATAAGCCTGAGGTACTAAAAGTTTAGTTTAGTAAAACAAATTCTCTTTTACTACATGATAGCGAACAAAATATATAATAGCCTTTTTAAAATCTATAAGCAAATCCTAAATCTTTAAGTTATTAACGAAATTAACAGTGAATCAAATATGAAAGTTACAAATTTACATATGAGTTTTTAAAACAAAATTCTTTGTTCAAATTTTAATTACTGAGATACTTTCTAATGTAAAAAATTGAACTAAAATAAAGCTGCCTTTAACAACCATTGCAAGATATTTTAATATTTAATTTTAAGGGTCAAATATGCATTCTAAGAAAATAGTAGTTATCAAGTATTCTATGGTTGTTCTATAGAAATAAACACTATAAGCTCGTAACTTTTAAAAAGGTATTTATGATAGTTCGGTTCTAGAACATTTTAATTAATCGTGCATTAAGGATGTTATAAGCAGCTTGAAAGCAAATATTTAACTACAGCAAGTTTCTAGTAATTATCAGCCAATTTGCAGATAGTTTCAGTTCGACAAACAAACAAAATAACAGCTTTAATTTACGCGTCGAGATAAGTTTCATAAGAATAAAACACAAGATCTTAAATCTCATAATGAACTAACACCTGCCAAATGTTTAATTAGATAAACCTATTATGTAGACAATACATTGAATATATAGAACTTTAGCAATATAAATTCATGATAATATTACTTCCAAAGGTGTTAATCTTCTAAAGATGTTAATCGTTGAATTATGTAAAACTTTAATAATATTAAACCTTGACAACTATATTTGTTGTTACTTAAATGCTTATTGCTTAGACCGGATAGCTACATTTTCTGTAGGACTTTTTCCTATCAACAACAGAGAAATTCGCCGTTTGCGCTTCAAGATAAGGAATCTCATCTTAACCTGTTTGACATTGAAAACCACTGACTTCCGTTACATTTTGCCTAGTTTATCCGATGATAAGAAGCATACGCCAATGCAGGTTTTAGAAATCGTTAGAATTATGGCTTATAATATTAAAGCGTTATATATTGTACAATATAAAACCCTACTTGTGTTTATTCTACAAGCAAACGTCAATAATATTATAGTACGTGAACAGGCTGTAATATTGCGCAATAGACTAGAAACTTTTTAAAAATGTTACAATATTTGTATATATACTTGAAATTTGAAAATTATTTTATTTGCGCACGATACAACGATAGTGCTAAGATCAGGCAATATACAAAAAATAATTCTAAATAATAAAAAAGTACTTGCTACATTAAACTCGCGGTGTATTAAAATACATTTACCTTAACTAAAACCGCTAATATAAACCCTTTCTTATGTTATTCTCCCAAATAATTCAAACTTAACAAATATTCAAATATTAAAACCGTCCTGCATAAAAATGTTCCTCAATACGTGGAATATATCCTCTAACCATTTATCAATTTGTTAAAACTAAACAAGCATTTGCTTCTGTTAAACACTCTTCCTTGAATTACGCGTTTGTTATTTCAAATAGTTATTAGTCGAAATATTTTCTACCGTAAATCACTTCTAAAACTTCAAAGCTCGTTTTTAGCAATTAATCGTAAAACATTCTAACCGCTGCTTGTTATTTCAGCAGTCAATTCGTTAAAACAAGCAAACATTTTGCTTCTGAAAATTCTCTCTTATTAAATACTTTAATGGCTGGTTATTGGCGCGTTTACTGTAAAATTCTACTTTAGTATATTTGCACGTACTTGGTCGCTCAAATTTTATGCGCAATCAAAATAGTCTTCCCAATTAAGTTATTTCGTGGTATACTGGTGGCGTGGATCGATAATCATACAAAACCTCTATTCGTTTCTACAAAGTCAGGCAACTTAATTGTTTAGTCGTGTTTCTGGTGGTGCAACTCGCAGGAATGCTTTAAAATGTATTTTGCTTTTCCATTATAGCAACAAAATTCAATGGAATTAATTATTGTATTTTGCTTCTTGGTTACTTGTACCCTACGAAGGGTTTTTGCCGTTGTCTAGAATATATATTTTCGCTTGTCTTCTCAGAATATTCTACACCAATATCGGTGGGAATGGTTTTATGTAGTCCTTCCCAGGTTTTAAAGCTGTATAAATACAAGTTCAACTTCTGAAAAGCTCTCTTACTTATTCGACTTAGCTCTCTTACTTACTGCTTCGATATTTCTGTTATACATCGTTTTGCGAGCGTTGTAAAGTCGCGTTTCTAAAACGCGTTTGTGCTAGTACAGTAAAGTTAAGCTGTTCCAGCCTACAGCCGCATTTCCTGAGACGATACCAAACAGAAGATAGTTCCAGGTACAATGCATTTTTCTGTTTGCTTATTTTATGTTGCTGTTTTGGAAGATAAACATTCTTTTGATAGATTCCGCAATAAACTACAAACAAACGTTTATGCATGCTCACGACACGACCCATTATGTACTTATTAGTATAACTTGTTATTTAAAATTTTACTACGTTTAGAGCGATTTTCTACTGTTTGCTTTTTACTGTATAAGTTGATGTAAACGTCAACTAGCTGCTTAAAATTTTATGGTTACGAAATGTCCTTCCTACAGCAAATTTTTACTTATTATTTCAATATTTCTTATACATATTTAGACTTGGAACATATTGTAAGTATGCTTGCATTTAGATGGTAAGATTTTGTTCGTGATATTTTTTAATTTGTAGGCTTTTACTGTGCTATAACTAAATTGACGAATTATGTACATCACGTTGTAACAAACAATTAGGTTAAGTGCGTTTCCGACGTTTGGAAATATTCTTTTGGGACTGTATGTTTTCTTACATGATCGTAATATAGTTTATTGTTACTGAGGCTTTCAATTCTTTTCTTTCTATGTCACCCATCTCCACTCTACGACGTTTTTTGAGCTAGTCCAAACTCTGATCCTTTTAGAGTTCGATTCTACCATTCTGTCCCAGTATTTTGTTGCCGTATTCGGTGTAGGTGATTTTCTACTACTTACTGTGATGCGTTCTTTCTTGTCCGCACAGAATAACGTAATAAACCTTAATCGTAGAAACGCACAAATTGTGGTTAGCAACGAGAAATGAAATCCCCGAAAATAATTAGTTCGAAATATCGTACAAATAAAAACTCAAGTTTCGAGTTTAGAACAACCATTCAATAGCTATCTCTTTTTACTCCAACCACGATTAATAAATTTCTCACGGTTTCCTTATCACGTGTTGTTAAATTGTTTAAATTTTCAAAAGGCTACAACTATTAGAAGAAAATTAATTATATTAAATGTACTTATAACATGGATTTCAGAAATCCATAAAGTAACACAGGATGCTGTGGGTTTAATTATTTTAAGTTCTTGTAAAACGAACTATTGATGAGTATTCAGTACTTTTATATAATAATTGGGCTAATTTATAATAAAACGTAAAAGATCTTGCTCCAAACAGTAACCTGTAGAAAAGATGCTCAAGGTTCCTTTACTGTCACATATAATATAGGAAGGCTTTGGCTAAAACTTCCTTAGTATTTGTCTATACACCAGAATTTAAAATCAAATTTCTTTACACTCAACATCGATTTATGGTAGTCTTTGTTTAGCGAAATTGAGCTACAGAAATGGTATTTATGCATACTTATAAAAAGTTCTTTCTTGGTACACACTTTAGTTTTCTAAGACGTACGGGAGTTATTATTTCAAAATTAAATGTGTATTATAAAGGTTACCAAGCAGAACCTGCCGTATTTTTCCTTCTACCGTTGGTACGAAAGTAATGCTGCGTTAAGATTTGGCAAAAGCAGTTTGTGCCATTACGTGCTCCATAAAATCTGCGGTTGCTAATGGTGAAAAGCACCGTGATCTATAATTGTGGGCATTCAAAAGAGAACATGAAAACGCAAAACGTTTCGTAAGTATTTCAATTAATCAGCCTCGTTTGCTCTATTTTACTAAAAGTCATATGCGACGCAAAAGTCTAGATGTTGAAAGTAAAAAAGCATCATCGTAACAGATGACAGATCATAGTATAACATTTTCCGCACGTGATTTAATCTATTTGCTTATAGAGTATTTGTATAAAACACATTTTAGTTGTTGTTTGATAAAGATTGCCATATATTTCAGTACGGGATGTACCTCGTTGGTATTAATTAACCATATAATCAAGATAAGATATAAATAAAATAGAATTTAAGTACAACACGTTTATGTCCAAAAGTTAATTAAGAAGACCGACATCAAACTTCCAGTTGCTGTTATACTTTGTGTTCGGTTTCAACTCATACGATACGTCCCTGCTTGTATGGTTCTATCATCCCTTCCTACAGCGGTCACCCCCGTTACAACACTATACAACCAAGGTTGAGAGTTCACGTCCGTTTTCCAGGCGGTTCGCACGGGCGACCGCACTCTTCTTAATTATTACTAGTTTTTTCTTTTGTGTGTGTATATTATGCAAGTTAGAAAAGTGAAGCAAGCAAGTATAATATGTATATAGTTTTAGCATTTGTTATGATAAGCATTCAGTTACTGCATACTTGAGGATTCGTCACTAATAAACAATTGATTTAATGCTTTATATAATAAATGTGTTTGCTATCCAAGTCTTGGTTTTGTTAATGATTTGAGTGGTCTATGGTTGTTGTTACACTTATATCAAAGGTAAAATTATTTCCGATCCAGAGGAGTTAGTAAAGGAATACAACTTTCATTATTTCTCCACTTTGCAATTTGTATAAAAGCTATACATGGTACGATTTTGATTGAACTTTTATTTAATTTCTTCAGGAATGTCAGCCCAGCTAGTTAAATTTCTACCATGAGTTGACTACAGAGTACATACTAAATACGTTACTAACCCTTTGTATGCACATACGTCTACCAACAGAAAGGCGTTTAATTCACTTAAACATCACAGATATTAAAACGCCGTCCGAAAAATTGCTTTTGCTGATATTTAATGTTAGTGTAGCGTATGCACTTCTATAAAGCAAAAATTGGTAATAAGATTATGCTTTGATATAAATGATATTATACGACATTGCCACTGAGTTGGATTACAATTAAGGTGTCGATATTTCCCTAGGACACATGATACAAAAACGTTTGAGCATATAAAGTTTATGTGCTTATTTTGATAGCCTTTGAAAAACAACTTCAACAGTAAATTATATTTACTTCTCATACCATTGTACAATAATTTCTGACACGTCTTCGTTGCATGGAAATGAATGCATTTCCGTTTACTAATAAGTAAGTAAACTGAAATATAAGTAGCATTTCATCCCTATACATTTTAAATCCAAGTTGAAATTTAACGTATATTGTGGTAACTGGTATTTATGATACTGGATGCAGTAAAATGAATGTTCAGAGTGCAAATAGAGTTTCTGTTAACTTTTAAAGATATTATAATAAAGAATTGATAATCAATATAAACATATTAAATTTTTTTCATAAAACGATTACGATGCTAAGATCACTTTTAAAGAAGCTACCCATTTAGAACGTATTTACTTTATTATATGAAATATTATTTGTAATACACTTTAATATCCGAAAGCAGGTGCACTATAAAGTCGGGCTTCTAATCTAAAGCAGTACAATACTGGAAAACAACAAATAGCATTGTTTGGGATATGTTTGTATATTTGTACATCTTCTATGCGAGTCTGCTGCACGTGTATTCGTTGTAGTGTAACTCTTAGGAACCACTTAACAATAAAACTGAAAACTTGTTTCTCGCTAAGATTGAAATGTAAAGAATGCTTTAATGTGGAAAACATTTATTATAACCGAATATAATTGAAGATTTAACTAAAATTCATTAGAATTAATGGGTATGAGCTGTCACAAGCAGACCCCTCAGACATCTTAAATGCGAATGAATACCGGAAACGAAGCACGCAACACAACATCAGCACCTTCCGCCACAAAAGAGTTCTCGGCACAAACGCGAAGTAACTTCACATCGTAGTAATTCTATAAATCCCCAAACATGCCCTCGGCGTTGAAACCTCTATTTTAATAAACTAACAATTGTTTAAATACATCAGCTTAAAAGTACAATAGAAATAGTATGATCTAGTATAGAATAATAATAAAGTATAGAATATTAAAATATATTTATGTCTTCAATAGGTAGCGGACAAAACCTGGAAAAAGATCGACGAACTAGACCAGTATCAGTTTTAATCGACGCAACACGATTAACACCGTCGGCACCAGTATGAACATTCACAATGCGCCCAAGACGTGTTACGTGCCAAATTGGCACTTAAACATTTTTAGTTTAATTTTGACGTGCGGAAGTTTCGCGCCACAAATTCAAAAGACTTGGCGTATATTTCCATCACGTCAGAGTGCGTTTGCGCCAGATCGCGCGACGCGAGTGGCGGAGAAAAAGTGGGAAAAGTGTTTCCGTGAGACTCTGTAACGTAGCTGTTTGCCGGTAAACTTCGAAGAGTGTGGTGGTGTCAGGTATCGTACCGTGTCTGTATCTTTTTTTTGTAAATCTCCTACCCTTTGTCTAACTGTCGTTCCATAACCCTTTCTTATCGTTACCTCTACATATGGAAGAAGACAATTTGTCGCAGCCTAGGGCGAACCGAGTTTACGACTACGGGAGGAGGCAATGCTCTGCTAGCAGCCACCATCTTTAAATTGCCTTAAAGGGGGCCACCAGCAGTCCTGATAGACGTCAGCAGACGCCAACTTTAATTCAACCCCGCAGGACGTCGGATTTCTTATGTAAGTACCTATTGTCTTAACCTGTTTGCGAATTAAATAAATATTTTCCGTCAATTGCGCATTTAATTTGTGCATTGTGTGACGTCATTGACAGATGGGCGCGCCGAAATCTGTATAAAGATTAGCGTTACCAACTGCCCGTGCTGTCTAGTATACCGCGCTTGCGGGATTGTAGCTATACACTTTTAAATTGTAAGAATTGCCGTCCAACGTGTTTTTTAGGTTGTATGATTCCTTTTATGGCTATATAGTGTTTTAACTAATGTTATTTGAATCTTTTTCATTTAAAAAAATTAACAAAGATAATTATCTATATTCTCTAATATATATGTTGACTTTAAATTTTAGGTTGGTATTTTGCGAACTCCCTAGAGATTTTCCTGAATTGACATTCTAGCTGTTGTAATGAAAACCGTCATTTTAGGGTTATTGTAATATATACCTTTTGTCTTAAAAATGTTACATTAATCTAATTAATTTTCTGTAACTTTAAATGAAGTGTATAACTGAAATTATCTGAAATATGTGTTTAGTTTGTTTTTAGATGCAAATATAAGTTTTTAGGAAGGATCAATCCCTTAACCCTACTTTTTACACGTGAGTACATTTAAACATTAATAAATAAGCATTAAAGTAATTTCATGCCTTAAACACGGGTTATTACAAAAATTATCTACTTTATATTAGATTAAAACATAACCCTTGTTTGTTTTTTCGACTTTAAAAAACTGTTTTGAAACCGTAAATCAACACTGTCTGGTGTGTTAATAGTTTGGGGGTGTCTTTTAGTAATTTACCTGTTTAATTAATGATATTCGAATTACCTTTACAAGAAACTTTGTGTTTAAAAGCACATAACGTAACGATTTGAGCCTTAAAATATCTTTTTTTGAAACGCTAGACTAACGGGATCTTGTTGTGTTTGTTAAATAACACATTTTATCTACCTTTTTATAATTTGGAGTGTCCTTTTGTAACTTAACAGTAATATATTTCTGTTATTAAACACTAATCTTGCCCTCTTACAGTTCTAAACGTGTTTCTTTAGTGATTTGGATACTTACCGTGATTAAATTTGAATATTATACCTTATGAATGCCTTTTGTAAAAAGTTTGTACCTTTAAATATCTTTATCGTATTGACTTAAAGTAGCTGTACCGTTTATTACCTTCTGAATTACCTTAGTATTGTATACCTGGTATATATTGTGTCTCAAATATTCTTTTCAAGATGAATATCGCACATCTTAAGTCCTTGGAGCTCATTTACGAGATTGAGTGTAGAAACATTACCCTGCCCCTAACCAAAATGAATCTCTTCACACGTGAGATGACCTAGGTTCTCTCTGAAAAAGTTTACGACAATTACGGAAGAACCGCAAACAGTATGCAATAACCCTTTGGGACTTGTCAAAATAGAAAATTTGTCCCATGGGAAAGGTTCGACCTGACGCTCATGATGCACTGTAAAGTACCCTTTAGATCTGGTAGATTGAAAATACGGTCTACGAAAATAGGCCAAAATTCTCAGATTCATGCAACCAGGAAGGACCACACCCGACAGACTACATTCTAATAACTGAGCAGGTGAAACTCCGCTTGAAATTATATCGGAAGGTTTTGTTTTAGTAGGTACATGCCGCCAAGTGGAATGAGAAGTCAAAGCTTGTATGTCTGCAACTTTATTGCAAACGAAAGTTTTAAGTTGATTAGGCGGCGTTTTTAGCCACCCTAGAACGACAGTAGAATCGGACCAAAACAGACCGCTTAATGTCTATGCCTAGGGTCTTTGTAGCTTGAGCAGCCAACTTGGCCAGCAACGGGTCTGCACAAAGCTCTAAACGTGGAATAGTGACAGGATTCAGGGCGAAACCTTAGCCGTTGCACACAGAAGCCGAACAAAATCCTGATCTTGCGAGTAAACCGTAACGTAGGTAGGTAAATGTCCCTGTATGCATGAACTGAGGCATCTGATAATCCATGCATCTCCACCTGCATGGGATTGCAACAGACAACTTGACGTAGAAATACGAGATTGTTTAACACAACCCGATTTTGTACTAAAAGAATCCAATTATTTTAAATTGAAACAGGAATCGGATCATCCCATGAAATCCTTTCCAACCAAAACTGCATGAGAATTTTAGCGGATATGATACAAAGACCCAAAAGGCGCAAAGGGTCGAAAATCTGTGAAATATCCGACATTTAGCCCTGTTTAGTTAAAATGCCATCTGGCGGAGTGGAAATTAAATATCGTAAGTTATCAGTTTGAAATGACCAGGTAAGACCAAGTGTTTTTGTTTAACGAGATCCACTGAAGAATGTCTGGATGAACATCCTGCGGATTTATACTGGAAAGTACCTGTGGATTATTGGAAATCCATTTTCTAAGTTTAAAACCACCTCCGGACAAAAGCGTTGGAAGCCGTTGGCAGATAGCCGTGGCATCAAAAGCTCATCAGAACCTGTAAGAAGATCATATACGTAGAAAACTTCATGAATTATTTTGGAAAACTGAGGATGTGTGTTCTTAACTAGAATACCTATCTCAGTCAGACATCGAATGGCCAGAAATAAAGCCGCCTCGGTACCATAAGTTACGGTATTTAAATCAAAGATAGAAATTGAATCATAAGGAGAAAATCGGTATAGTATCCTTTGAAGAGGTCTTCGGTTTGAATTGATCAGAACCTGTCTGTACATTTTCTCAATGTCAGCAGACAAGATGTACCTATGTTTGCGGAAATATAATATAATTGAAAAAGATCCTTTTGCATAGTAGGTCCAACCATCTGAATACTGGTTAACGATGTCCACTGGAAGTTTTAGAAGAACCGTCAAATTCAATGCGAATTTGGTTGTAAGACTTTCCTTTTAACTACACCGTGGTGAGGAAATAAAAACTTGACCTGTATAACTGAGATCGGAAGGTGATATATGACTAAGATTATGATATTCCTGCATAAAGGAGGTATATAATTTTTGAATTCTGGATTTGACTGAAATTTCATTTCTAGAGACTTGAATCTTTGAAGGCTGTATGCCAAGAGTCTCCCAGAATAGAACGGTTTTCCTTGAACGGAATGGAAACAATAAACAACCATCAGTGTCCTTTGGTAGTTGCAGAAAACTGTCTTTTCACAGGAATTTTCCTCCTGCGATAGAACCCTTTTGGACGGATACTGTTCCAATTCCTAGAAACGAGCGAGTTGATCTTGAACTGGATCAATAGCCAAATGAAGACATTGTGTTTGAATCAGCATTCAGAGCTTAACGGACCAGCAACAACATAACCAAATCGAGTTTTTGAAGAGTAGGAAGATTTGGACCTAATTGAAATTGTCCAGAACATAAAATCTTAAAGAAGACTAGCGATCCAAGAAGGATGTGGATTTCACCAGGATCGTGAAATAAAGGATCTGAATGTTGTCAGGAATGTGAAGCTTGGTAATATTTACATGTCAGCTTGGGAGATTACGGGTGATATTGTCAATGACAAAGCAGGAAATTGTCAATTTAAACCACGAATGATAGGAAGAATAAAGCGTGATGTCACAACGTGAACGTATAATCGAAGTGGCCTTGCTAAGACGGAAATCGTAACATCGGCTACTTTTGTAGGAAGTCTCAACCTCTTACAAATATCCCAAGTAATTAAATTCGCTTGAAAGTCTAAATCTAACACAACCCTAACTCTGAACAATCTGCCGTTAGAATCGAGAGTTTGTGCGCACACGGTAGGAAGTATTACTTGGGAAGTATTGCTAGAAAAGGCAGAAATTGTATGCAAAGGAACGTCACCCACAGAAGACAAAGTGTTTGTTTGCCCTGCGGAGACTGTAGAAGTTTGCAACCGTTAAACGTCTTCATGCAAAGTGTATGATGCTTTGACGTGCACTTCCTGCAACTAAAGCAACAAGAAATTGTGAGACAAGATGTCCCTTGTATAGGCAATTGAGACATAGTTTCAACTCTTTTATTCTGTTTTGGTTGTAATTTAAAATCTTAACTGCACGAATTGTAATCCTAATGTATTGGGAAACTCCCGTCGAGATATTTCTACTCAGGGCGTGAATATCTCAAGGAATCAAAATCGTCCTCAACACCAATCATTCAACGGACCAGACGTCAATAAACTTAAACCATAAAACTACCTCTAACGCTGTACCGTTATTAAATTTATTTAACAATAATATCGCTACTGTTAATGTACAAAATGCCTTACCTTCATTAGAAGAATTATGTTATATTACCCCGTCTGAATGGTCTAATTGGCTACAAACCGTTAATTCCTTTTATCATAAAAAGTCTGCCGCTTTACAACTTGTTAAGAAACCCTTTGATAATCATCCACACTTACCCATCTCGATTGGTTCCTTAAATGTAATAGCTTTATTGGACACAGGCTCTTCATGCTCCCTTATAAACAACGAAGGTTTACAGCAATTATCTAAACAAAATATTAAAATACAAATTGTTCCCGAAAAAACTTCTATAAATTTAGCTGACGATAATTAAATATATGTAACGGGTTCCCTTAAATTAAAAATTTGAGTAGAATCACTTGAACGTGAGGTTCCATTTTTATTTGTCCCTGCATTAGCTTATCCTTTTCTATTAGGTGTGGACTTTTGTAAACTTTTTAATTTGTCGCTTTACTTCCAGGATTTTTCATGGCAAACTTCTCTTAAAACAAATTCCTGTGCATCTACAAGAATATCTAACAAAATTTCTCTTACTGATTCCCAAAATGTAATTCTTAACTCTACAATCGACTAATTTCGTAAACTTAATACCTCTGAACTTGGTTGTGTTACTACCGCAACACATGTTATCTCTACAGGTGATGCCCTCCCTTTCAAGCAACGTCAATATCCGTTATCGCCTGCATTACAAAAGCATTTGCATACCGAAATAGATAAAATGTTAGAATCTGGTGTTATCTCTCCCTCAAATTCACCCTGGACGTCTCCCGTATTACTAGTTCGTAAGAAGAATGACGAATGGCGTGTTTGTTTTGATGGCAGAAAGTTGAATTCCGTGACTGTTTCTGATGCTTATCCTTTACCAAGAACTGACTCTATTTTAAGCCGGCTTCGAAACGCAAAATTTATCTCATCTATCGATCTTAGACAAGCTTTTTATCAGATACCTCTCGACCTATCTTCTCGTCAAAAAACTGCTTTTTGTGTTCCAGGCCGAGGTCTTTTCGAATATAATTTTTTGCCATTTGGTCTTTGTAACGCACCACAAACCCTACAACGTACTTTGGATCAAACGTTAGGTCCTATCTTACATCAGGAACGTGCCTTTGTATTTTTGGATGATATTTTAGTTATCTCAAGTTCCTTTGATGAATATATCGCCACATTAAATGAGGTTGCAGAACGCTTAAACGCAGCAGGTTTTATGATAAACTGGGAAAAGTGTCAATTTTGTTGTTCGTCCCTTACATTTCTTGGTTTTATTATCGATGGAACTGGCCTACGAGCAGATCCTGCTAAAGTCGATGCTATTACTAAATTCAAAACACCTAAAACGGTTACCGAAATCAAACGTTTAATTGGAATGATTAGCTACTATCGCATCTTTCTACCCAACCTTTCAACTATATCTGCACCCATTACCGCTTTAATTAAAAATAAAAAGAAATCCCAAACTATCGAGTGGAATTTAGAATCTCAACAGGCTTTTGAACAAATTAAAACGTTAATCACTTCAGCACCTATCTTAATTTCACCCAATTTCGATGAAAATTTTTATATACAAACCGATGCCTCGCTTACTGGTTTAGGTGCAATGTTGTTCCAGGTGAGCAATGGTTTAGAGCATCCAATCGCCTATGTAAGTCGTGCCTTAACTTCTGCCGAACAAAAATATTCAGCTACCGAACGAGAATTATTGGGCGTTATCTTTGGCATCGAGAAATTTAGAGGATATGTTGAAGGTACACATTTTACCGTAATCACTGATTGTGCAGCTCTCACTTGGCTTAATAACTTAAAACAGCCCGCAGGTCGTTTGGCAAGATGGAACTTGCGTATCTCTCAATTCGCTTTTGATGTTAGGCATAGGCCTGGCAAATTAAATATCGTACCTGATGCCTTATCTCGTGATGTTGTCTCTCTTAACATTCCAAATTTAATTCCTGATACCTGGTATCTTAATATGATTAAAAAAGTTTCTGACAATCCCGATAAATTCCCTACCTTTCGCGTAACTAATAATAGACTATATAAATTTGTATCTTCTTCCCCTCATAAAATATCTAATATTCCTGAATGGAAACTTGTCGTGCCTACCGCTAACCGTAGTGAGGTGCTTAAATTATGTCACGATGACCCCATAGCTGCGCACCTTGGTGTTACAAAAACTCTCGTTAAAATATCTGAATTATATTACTAGCCCACACTAAAGCAATCTGTTTGTCGCTATATTAAGAACTGTAAAATTTGCGGTTCTCATAAGAGTTCACACGAGGCTCGTCCTGGTTTAATGGGTAACTTTAAACGTGTATCTTATCCTTTTCAATTAATTTCGCTTGACTTATTAGGACCTCTCCCCCGATCAAAAAAAGGTAACCAATATCTTTTAGTTGTCACCGATTGGTTTTCTAAATTTGTTACGGTGCAACCCTTACGTAAAGCTACATCTGCTGCTATAATTATATTCCTAGAGCAAAATGTATTTCTTATCTTTGGTGTTCCTCAGATTATCCTTTGTGATAATGGGACACAATTTATCTCTAAAGATTTTCAGAATTTCGTTAAAAGTTACAAAGTACAAAAAATTTGGTTTAACGCAAAATACCATCCCCAAGTAAACCCTACCGAAAGAGTAAATAGAGTTTTAGTTACCGCTATCTCTTCCTATATTGATTCAGACCATACTACATGGGATGAACATATTTTTAAAATTGCTCAAGCTTTGCGTACATCTAAACACGAAGTAACCCAATTCACTCCGTCATTTCTTGTTTTTGGAAGATATACCCCAATCGATGGGAGTTATTATGGTTTAGTGCCTGACGATACTAACGTAATTGAATTTGACGATAAAGTACGCTGGGACAAAGACCAACAGTCATTACCTTCTATCTTTAACGACGTTAATTTGTTAAAAGCTTACGAAAAGAGTAAGGACCACTATAACTTACGTAAACGAAATATTTCCTTCGCCTTGGGCGAACTAGTTTGGAAAAAGAATTATGTCTTATCGGATGCATCTAAGAAATTTTCCTCAAAATTAGCCCCTAAATTCATCCTTTGTAAGGTCATTCGTGTCATTAGTCCCCTTATCTACGAACTTCAGGATGCTGAGGAAAAACGTCAAGGCAGGTGGCATATTAGAGACCTTAAGCCATTCTCTGCTGACCCAAATGCTACTTAAGTTTTTCATGTTCCATTCTCCTTGCGATTTACCTAATATTTTTTGTTCTCGCCATCAATTAGTACCTTTAATTACTTATTCCTTCTCTTATACACATACGTTTTATACGTTTAACTCATTTACCTTAAACCTTTTGCTTCTGGTTGACTTTTCTTTGACCGTACCGTTACTTGTATATCATTTTATCCTCTACACCCCCCAATATAACTATGTCGTTTCATTTAATTAATCCTCGAACTTTTCCTACAGCATATTATTTGGTTTTTAGTATTTGTCTTACATCGTTTAATTGTGTGGTAATTGTCGTAACTTTGGTTGTAATAACTCATTGAATTTTTATGATTGGTTTTAGCTGATGTTAGAGTGGATGTTTTTCTTCTTTGGGCTGACATAGGACATGCGCAGCCTATGCCATTGTTAGAAATAGTTCATATTCGCAGTTGCAAAAAACTAGGATTGCCTATTCCATGTGTTTTTCCTCTGAATTATTGTAGTCGCCCACATTATACTATATCATTATTTGTTTCTTTTCCTAATAAATCACCATAACTTATAAACATTTTTTTTCATTGTTTTTTGTTGAACTTCGTGGTGAGGCGCTATGGCTTATTGATATCTTATTAAATACTCGGTTGTTTTAGCATATTGGGACAGTGTACTTGTATTTAACTGCTTATAATTAGGCATCGTTGTGTGTTTAGGGTGCTGCCGTTTTAAAAAACTACCTTAAAACAGTTTGTTTTTGTGTGAATGTATCTGCAATGATACTTTTAAGTTGTTGTGTCAACTTTTGTCTGATTTTCTTATCGTAGTGAATGCACTCGTTAGGAAAATGATCGTACTAGTTCTCTTAAGAGTCTAGTGAATTTTTAAACGTATATACCTTATCTTGTCGGATTAATATCGCAGGTGGTCCTTCAGGCTGCGCTGTGTTTAAGTAGGGACAACTCTCTACCTTCTCTCGGACGCTTGTCCAAAAACTCTACTTTTTTATATCCCGCTGTCTCCGTTTATGCCTTATTCTTCTTTCGGTGGACCTGTTCTTGTCCCGGAACACCCGTCTGCCACATAAGAGTGATGTTCCCTCACTCCGGGCTACTGACCACATTGGCTGGTTAAGTAGCGTTTTGCTATCCACCTTTTTCTGTCTCTTTAGCTCAATGCGAGCCTTTCCTCTACTTTTTTCTACCTGGAAGTGGCTCTTATGCATTCTAAATAACCACCTCCCTCTTTCTACCGTTCCTATTTGTCTGCCTTTTTTATTTCCGTTAGTCACCGTGTGGTTGCGCGGGAGGTTTTCACAGACATCTGGACCCCGTCTCTGGGAATCTTTCGTGAGGTCATGCGGTGCCGCTGTCAGCGCACGGGCTCTGGCAGTGAAGGTATGTATGAGTGTGTGAATGTGTGAGTGCATGTGTTTATATATATATCGTTATATATCGTGTGGGTATCGGGTGATTGTATCACCGATATCGATTAACGCCGGGTGCAGGGATGCACCCACATGCCTTTGCCGGTCCCTCGTGCCGTTTCTTGTAAACGGGCCTGCTTCACAGGTCGCTCTTTTTAGAGGGTACGAAAAATGCCCATTTAACGGCTCCACGGAGCCACTCTATCGTTATCTTTATCTATTATCTTTGATAATAACTAAGCTAATATCTTTATCTTATTTATTATCTTAGATAGTACCCTTAGTTTTAATATCGTTATCTTACCGATTACCTATAATAATAATTTTAGTTAGTCTCTTATCTTACCGACTACCGTTAGTAATAATTTTGGTTTAATTTCTCGTTATCTTACCGACTACCGTTAGTCATAACTTTAGTTAATTTCGCGTTATTTTACCTATTATATTTAGTAATAACTTTTGTTTAATATCGCGTTACCTTACCTACTATCTCTAATAATAACTTTAGCTTAATATCGCGTTATCTCACCTAGTATCTCAAATAATAACTAAAGCTTAATATCGTTATCTTACCTATTACCTTTGATGATAACACTTTTAAGCTTAATATCGTTATCTTATCTATTATCTTTAACAACAATTTGAGATCTTGTTTCATCTTTTTATCTTCTTAACGTTTGGTATTTATGACCAGACGTGGGAATTATTTTTCTTGAATTTAAGTGAAAAAGCTAACCTGATGTAGAAATGTAATTTGTTAGGTTAGCGTTGTAAGGATTTAGTAGGGTGGTACTTTTGGTAAATTTGTTGATTCACAAACCATGTCATGGACAAGTTTTGATGTGTATCGTTAGAAAACCAAAGTACCAGTAAGAAAAATTTGCTAGAGTGTAGAGTACGTTCTCGTACGAGTAACTCCAGGTTTTAATATTGTACTGAAATCTATTAATAATTACATAAAGGCGTCTGTACATATGTACAAAGAAATAAAGAAAATCAGTTGAAAGTTCACAACTGTACTAAAGAATGATACCCGTTAATGGAATTTTAATTACTATCTTCAAAATAACTAGAATAGATTGGATAATAATATGAAATTGCTATCAGTGTAAATACAACAGCATTTAAAATGTAATAAAATATTATACAGTAACACTAGAAAATTTTTTGTTGTCATAAAATCATTAGTAATTATTGATAGCTACCTAACGTTGTTGAACGAAGTAAATTTTAATTACGAAATGTAGGCAGCCTGTGTAGATATACCAGTAAAGCAAAGTTTTATCTAAAAATGTTTAGCGCAGGTAGTGGCATAAAATTCGATATTGAATTTTATAAGTAAAAAGTAAAGGAAGGGATGTTTTATAATACCTAAAATTTTGTCGTAAACGAGTTGAAGCGTCTTGTTTATTTGAAGCGCGCAGCCCTCATTAGCTGCATTGAACCTTGAATTTGTGCCTGCAGGCGTTGAAAATACGTACAGTTTTGGAATGCGAGTAGCTTTTTTTATAATAGAGCTGTCTAAATAGGCTAGGATCCGGCTGAAATCAAAAGAACCATAGTTTGGAAAATGTTTGTATATTTGTACATCTTCTATGCGAGTCTGCTGCACGTGTATTCGTTGTAGTATAACTCTTAAGACCAACTTAACAATAAAACTGAAAAATACGTAAGAATTAATGGGTATGAGCTGTTACGAGCTGACTCCTCAGACATCTTAAACGCGAATAAATACTGGAAACGAAGCACGCAACAAAACATTAGTGCCTTCCGCTACAAAAGTAGCTCTTGGCACAAACGCGAAGTAACTTCATATCGTAGTAATTCTATAAATCATCAACAAGCATAAAATCTTAAAATTACATTGCAACTTGTAAATGCAACATAAACATTAAAAATCCAATATCAATAGGACTATGTAAAATAATTTTTAATAGTGTTAAAGCTGTTGCGTTCGGGAATGGAGTAATTTTTAAAATGTCACTACTGAATTTGTGTACACATCACAGTTTTGCGGTTAGTACGATAAAATCCTTGATTAATTGATAATATGAGATTACGTGGGAATCCAAGGCATATTATATAAACCTAGTCAGTTCTTTCACCTCTGGTACAAAATTATGTACACGGAGTGCGTAAACATGCCTATTTTCTATTGGTTTAGTAATTTCAAAAGCATCCAAAGAAATTATAATCCAACGGAAGTGTAGTCCGTCACCAATGCTACAAAGCCATTGGGAAGGTTAATACAAAGTTGTGAAGAGGATCAGCGAATTGGTATACCAGATTCGTGTGCTCTAAAAGGGCAGAACAATAGTGATGCAAATTAACCGAATACTAAGCTACGACAATGATGGCGCCTGTAATCCCGAAGAACTCAAACAATGAGACCAACAAACAGCTACTTCCGTGAAGACTAACAAAAATCTAAGCTGAGCTAATATTGGTTTATATCTCTGTACAAGTAAATGAAATTTAAGGTCATAGAGAAGATTTAATGTGTTCTATTTGACGTGCCATTTGAACATTCTCTGGCACATTCGGTAGCGGCTCACCTCGATGTGTCCCGAAGGCTTACTCGGATGTTTTAAAGTAAATATGGCGGCCTGGATCAACTTAGTCGACAACCAGATGTTGAAAATACCAAACGGCTATAGAAACGAAATCGTAGCATCTATTACCTGACGAATAAGTAATTTTCCATAGTAAATTGGGGTACCAGGATCTGTAGAGGAAGTTAGTGGACCTCAAGCACCAGGTGATCAAGTTTGAAGACGAGAAGTTGGTCATACCCAAGATTGGTGGTGGACTCGATAGATTGTATCGTGGGATGGAATGAAATATGCTAGAGGTACTGTTTCAGACAACAGGAATTAAGACATTTGACGTGTGGTGTTAATTTTAATTACACGGTACCTGCAATGAAGAACACCGATTGCTATTTCTATAAATATGAGAACTGCAGAAATGGTTCCGACTATCCTCACCGCCACAGGGACTTCCGGCGTCCGGGTCATTGAGTATTCAAGGACAAAATAGCTTTAACAAGTGGGCAGTATAACCAGACGTCAAATAGTCTATACTTTCACAGGGCGCTAAGGAGTCTACCCTTTAGGACAATACACTCAGCATCACGGGCGTCTTTCTAGACAAAGATGACCGATATTTATAGATAATTTGAATAATTTGAGAAGCTATGAGAATTGTATTAGGAATTTTTCAAAACAATTGAATTAAATAGATAAAGGTAGCGCTTCCCGACGATTAATCATTTCCACTTGGTCTTAATCTATAAAATCGTGGTATGAAATAAATTAGTGTTAACATATTGTTAAAATAAATACCTCTACTTCATATAAATTATTCAAAGCTAGTGATTAACATAAGTTTGTAGTTAGTAATAAATAAATTAATAGTGCTTCGATTGCTAATTATTAGTGCATATAGTAGTAATTAAGAAATTAGTACTAACGCTTTAAGGAACTCGGGACTGTATGTGATTAACTGGAAATAATTGGCTTTAGAATATAAAAATTTTACAAGAGCTACGACTAAAAAGGCTTATATAATCAGTTAATAATAAACAACTGTTGTTATTGAGAAAGAAGTTTCGTTATAAAATCATGAATTAACGAGAAACACTGATTTTTCCAACTTAATACAAAGGCTCGCTGAAAGGAAAGCCAAGAAAGAGAGAACCTAACCTTTAACTTAGAATTATAATTGTTTTTGTTATCAATCCGTAAGTTGAACACGTGTAAGTGTTTGAAAAATTTGTTTTCAGTTTACACGAGTTTTCATAATAAATTTTTTGCAGCATAGTACGTTACATTAGTTTAATAACTAATATTAAATCATTAATCTAGCAATTAAAATGAAATACTATTTGACGGAGTAGTGGATTTTAAGTACTTTAAGGACTTTAAAAATTGAAATATTTTTGTATTAGTTACAAGGGTTGCAGAATGTACCTAGATACGAAGGTGGAGCTATCTGTAGCGGGTGACGTTGTTGAAAGAGGTGGATATATATACGTTCTCCTACTTTACATGAACTCAGTTTCGGGCTGCAGTGTGTGTGATGAACTTGTGCCTCTGCGAGTGCTACGAAATCATCTAATAAAGCGTAAGTTTTTTATATTTAGTTTTTACTTTATAATTTTTGCAGCGACCAATAGCTGCACCTCAATGCTTAATTCTTTTATATTAATTGCTGATGCGGCATTTTTAATTTCTAAACCTCCCGTGGTTGTCTTTAGCAATTTTAAGATAAATCCCAAATGATTTGAAAACCTGATTTTCATACCTACTACCTAAACATATTAGCCAGTATAGTGTCTTTACCAAGATTTGGGTAATCATCTGTATAAGAAATTAATATTAATTGCGTTTAAAGTTGTTGCATATTTTGTCGTAAGTTAAAAGAAATACTTTCAGATAAACAGATAAAAGCGTTTCTCTTTATAAATATTGTACTGTATCATTATTGCGTTTTTATGTGTTTTAAATGCTTCCTTTAAGCAAATACCACTGTATTTCTAAAGTTTTTCTCAAAATCAAGTTTGTAACTTCAATCATTAAATACAAATATCACTTTAGGTTTCTAACGCCGGCAATGCGTTAATTAATAGATAGTGTGGTTAAATATTGTTATCCAACTTTATTCGAAGGCATTATGAGATGTATTATTACCGTTTAGCTTATTAATTACTAGCTGCATTTTATAGCAAGGCTTTCGTTCGTATAATAGAACGTCGTTCAGAATTTTTTTGAAACACAATATACTGCTACAATCCGTTATATCGATTTAGAATCTGAATAGGATTAGTAGACTCGTCAAAATACCAGCTGAAAGTATACTATTAATGCATAACTTTTCGTTTTGGTTTTTAAATAGAGGATTTGAAAACTAAAATAAATACTAAAATACTTTTTTTTTAATTTTAAAGAGTTTTCGCTATAATCTTAAATCCTATAATATATTATTCTGTTCAATGCAAAAGTTATTGTTTGCAATATTAGTACTATTGTTACAATTCCAGAGTCGGTATTAATATCGTATGTACATCTCTATCTTAATTTTTATAATGGCAGCTTGAGCTTCGAAAACGCTCATTAAAGTGTTCTATAGAATAAGCGGTTAACTTTCTACAAAGGCGTCAGTAACCTTTTTTGCTGGTCAAAATCAACTAAAATGCAGTATTAATAAGCAGTGCCGGAACTGACTAATTTTTCGCTGTGTGAAAAAACTGTACCTGCAACCTTCTACTGCCAAATATTATAACTCGTAACGTATGTGTGAATAAACTATCTATATCAGTATTTTAAAAGACAAGAAAACAAATATATCTACTACACTTATGATCATATTACTAAGAGTAGGACTCATATTTTAACAGGTCTGCGACTGCATATGAATGTGAAAAACATGTTATATGTATACGTGAGAAATTAGTTTTGTTTAATAATATTATATAACCAACAAAAGAAGTATATTGTAACATATTGCATTACCTCTTGTATACGAGAGAAACGTACAAAAGAGTCCTAACTCTCAGATAGAAATTTTTCATTAATTTTTTTTCGTTTTAAATGCTGTAACATCTTTAATTAAGTCCTAATAGTCCAAACTTTGACCTAGATTATGTTCTATTGAAATAGTTGCCAGATCATTCAAAAGTGTTTCAGATGTTGATGACCATAACTAAGTTTTGATTAATTAAAAATATGAAAACTTTGTCCTCTACTTATCGTTCTAATTAGAAAGGACAATAAAACTATTAGGGCGACAAAGACATCAGGTGCAAGGTGAATGCTTACTGCATATTTTAATAAATCCATTGGCGTTGACCGTTCATCCACAATAATTGAAAGCACTTTCAGTTCATCTACAAGTTCATTAGAAGCTACTGCAGTTACCAACTTAATGGAAATAATTCGAAACATTATTCTTACAGTGTTTAATTTGCTTCAAAATGTCGTGCCAGATAACAAGGTAACAGAAAACTGATTCACATAATTTTTCCGTTAACGACCTAGCTTCGTATATGGCCATTCTATCAAACGCTATGTCATTTGCAACTTCCATAAAATAATAAGAAAAATATATAATATAATACCTTAATGGGTAAATAGCTTCAGTTCGTGCTCCCCAACGAGTAGCATTTAAAGGTTAATAGTGTAACGTGCTTTTTAAAGATAGTCCAGCGTTGTACGGATTTGGAAAAGTGTACATATACTTTTTGAACAATATAAAGAAAAACAAGAGTAGTATAGTAAGACCGATCTGACTTCAAAACGTGTACACGCGTATGTTTCATTGAAAGTTTCAATGTAGCATACGCGCGGACACGTTTTGAAGCCAGATCGGCCTTATATTCCTTTCAATATAACATAAGTGTGTGACTTTAAAACGTGTCCACAGGTATGCTACGTTGAAGAAATGTAAGTGCGTACAGAAAAAATGTGGAGCTGTTTTGAATTCGTATTAGATGTTCTCTAGCGAGAAGTTATAAAGTAGGTCAGATGCAAAATATCGCATCTAAATCAATTGTATAAAGAATGCTGTATTTAATTAAAGTGGATTCTGATATATGTTTTTACTTTTGTTTAAAGGCTGCAAATACGCATAGGCCGGTTTGACTTCAAAACGTGTCCACACGTATGTTACATTGAAAAAATGTAGGTGCGTGCAGAAAAAATGTGGAGCCGTTTTGAAATTGGTTTTCTAGTGAGAAGTTATACAGTAGGTCAGATGGGCCACTCTGCAAAAACACACAGGCCGCTTTGACTTCAAAACGTGTCCACACGTATGCTACGTTGAAAAAATGTAGGTGCATGCAAAAAATGTAGAACTGTTTTGAATTCGCATTAGATGTTCTCTAGCGAGAAGTTATAGAGTAGGTCAGATGCAAAATATGCTAAGGCCAGTTTGAATTTCAAGTGCGACCACTCTGCCGGTTTCAATTCAAAATGTGTTCACTCTTGTGATAGGTTGAAAAGTAGGTTAGCAAAGTGCGCAGATGGTGGTAATGTGCTATATAAGGAGATTGCTTCTAATATTAAATTAATTAGTCGAAGTTTACTGCATATTTACATACCTACATATACAAACATGTATATAATTGATATTCAGGGATTTAAATACAAGAAAAACAAGTCTGTGTGCAAAGACATTGCGGTTTTGAACTTGTTGGAAGGCGTTGTTTGGCATCAAATTTTTAAACTGCCAATGCAGTCTAGTTGTTTGAGCCAAGATCACATAAAACATAACGATTGGGTGACAAGGGATATTTATGGTGTTTCTTGGGATGAATCTTCAACGGCTGGAATGGTGTCATTATATTTAGCGCTTTATTTGAAGCAAATTATCAGACCCGGTGAAGAAGTATGTGTGAGGGGTCTAGAAAAAATAAATAGATGGAAACCTACCTAATGCAAAACGTTGTAACTGATATGCTTGCACTAGGTTGTCCAAAGCTATCGGAGTTAAAAATCAACAATCGTTTACTATGTAACATACATTGTTATAGACACAGCAATAATAGTCTGCAATGTGCAAAACAAAATATCTTGTTATTAAAAGAATGGTTTAATAAAAAAAAACAATAGAAAAATTGGGTCTGTATTATTGTAGTCAGCAAGAAATTTAATGCTGATGTCTGCAGAAAAACGATTGAACTCTCTCAGCACGAATGGGGCTCTTAACCCTGAAGGCAATTGTAATTGATCAACGCAATAGCTGTTTACTGTTTTCACAACATATAACGAATTGTACAAATATCTCGAAATTTGCCTAACACAGACAGACTCATTGCATCAAGTTCTCATTTTCGCTTTTAAAAAATAACAAGTCGTAGTTATTAAATCGCGAACACTGTTATCTGCAAGAAATATATACTGATTTGTCAAAGACAGACAGACGAATTGCATCAAATTTTCATTCCTGCTTTTAACAAGTCGTGGTTATTAAATTGCGAGTAATGTGAAATGAAAAACCCAATGTATTTTTCTTTATTGTAATTAATTATATATGTATATATATATATATATATATTACTCTAATTTAGACCAGGGTAGAAAATTAATCAACGACATCAAATAATTTTAAACACCGTGTATATTAAAGCAGTGGAAAATAGTACGCTTAATTAAAGGCCTACTGTGTGGATTTAAATCATTCAATTAGAATGTAGGGTTTATATATAATCATAATCAACGTGTAGAAGGAAGTAATGTAGAATTTCATTAGATAATACGCATTATTAAAACTATGGAGCATAAAAATTTATTCGTTTTGTTAAATATAAGGGGTTTAGATTATTCACTGGACGATTTCTATAAAAAGAAGCCGAGTTAAAATGTTCAACTTGTATTTAATTTAATCTTTCCAAGTACTAAAGCCATCGAGAAATTATAAAGACGTGGGGAAGTCACGTAAAAGCCTTCAGCGTATTAGAACTAAGAACACCTGCAAAAATAACGATGTATATGAAAGTCGATAAGCTCCAAGCTATAGGAGTGCAAGTAAGAAAGCAAGTTTGTGGTATAAAGACAAGCGAGAGGGAATGCATTGGTAGTTAAATGAGCGGAAATATGTAAAACAAGAGCACAGGTTGTAGATAGAAAGAACAGACTAGATTGGCGATTAAGGTTGAAATAAGATGCAAACATGAGAGGTGGAAGCATAACAATTTATATGTAAAATTAATTAGTTGTTCGCGGACGTGTTGCGAGGCGTGTGGAAGTTTCTTAGATTTCAACTCGGACAAGTGCAAATTTCAGAAGAATCATTGTGCCGAGCCATCGGGAGGGAAAATAGAATGCGAACTTCTAAAAATTGTTCGTCGCGGGACAAATTCGACTTGCAACCGAGCCATTATATAAACCCGTGCTGATAAAAGTTTAGCTCTCTTTTATTTTTGATTATATTCGATACTACAAGCGGTCTCTCTTTTATTTTTGATTTTATTAGATACTTCAAGCAGAATACATGGCGATTACGTGCTACGATAAAAGTTATTATGCATTAGTGCACTTAGAGAAGATAGATAAAGGTAATAAAGTCTAGTTATATTTGCGGGTATTACTGTACCAATTAATCCAAATTAATAACGATAAATAAATAAATAGAAGTATGCAGTTTTGGTATAGCGTGAAAGAATTATGAATTTCATTGCTATTTTTTGGGAGTGTTAGTAATCAAGTGTTATTCGTAAACGTGATTGGATCCACAAAACAAGATTTAAATATACATACATGAGTTCCTGAGAAGCCCTGAAACCTTTTAGACAAATGGTGGTGTAGAAAAGTTTTAAAGGCGGCCATAAATCCGAGGACGTAAACATAACCCAGCTGGAATGGTGGGATTAACAAGGACGATGTACATTGGAGCCACGAGTGCATTAACCTTCAGGTAACTGATGCATTGTTGTTCGATCTTAGATGTTTTGGTGTGTGTTGAATATCTTTATAATTTGTTTGATACAGAGGGACAGTAGTAAATTTGTATAAACAACAAATTTTGAATTTTAAGGTAAAATTTTCTTGTATAAGTAGAAAGGAGTATTTATCAGGTTTATGTTTTGATTATGATGAAAATTTGGGTCTGTCTTTGAGCTCAATTAGACTAACCTGTTAAATTAACGTAAAGGGGTGGGAGATGCTCATTTTTAATCAGACTCAGGTCTGCAAATATTGTTAACTTAATTAGTATGCATCCTACAAGGACTCTAATTCTGGATGCAAATTAAAATGATGACAAATTTGAACTTGAAATTTTATGATGCTGAAATTTATGGTAAAATTTAATTTTGAAATTTTAATGTATTGTGAATATTAATGTAAATAGAGTTAACGTTGATGTTTGTGGTAGGAATGTGTTTTTTTATGAATGAGGATGAAAGTTTTAACTAGGTGAGCAGCCGAGGCGGAAGGAAAGAGTCAAGAGGCGATTATCAGAAGAGATTCAATGGACAAGAGAATCACAGCAATTCTTGGCACAGAACGTGGGCAATTCGAAAATAGAGCGAGAAACACAGCAAATCTTGGCGCCCAATTCGTGAGCCTCGATTCTTATAAGGAAACACAGCAAATCTTGGCGACCCGAACGTAAGGGCTCGAATTTCAGATAGTGTGTAACTGTTTCAGGAAACTGACGACCCTGAAATTAGGAGCTGAGTGTGAATATTTTTGTAGGTGTGTGAATGAAGTGTGTAGGCGTGTGTGGGGGTGAAAAGTGTGACAGAAGCAGAAATGGAGGAAGAAGCAGGAAGTAGTAGGGATCAGTCTAAGACGGAGTCAGGAGAGACAGGAAATGAGTTAATGATGAGAATGTTAGAGGAAATGCGATTAGCTAGGGAAGAATCGAATAGAGCGAGGAAGGAGTCCAACCGAAAATTAGAACAGCTAAGCGATGAATCGAATAGAGCGAGGGAGGAGTCCAACCGAAAATTAGAGCAGATAAGCGGGAAAATTGAGCAATCTACTAAAGAATTTACAGAGTTTAAAAATAGTCTTACCGTGAAAATGGGGGAAGTAGAAAGTAGGGTTGATAGAAATTAGAAAAACATTACAGGTCTTTGACAGGAAATGGGACATTTAAGGTCCGAAGTACGCATTTTTTGTGAAGAAGGGATAAATATAAAAATGACTGAAGTAACGGACTCATGTAGGGATCAGTTAGGCAGGGTAGAACGCGAAGTTGGTAGTATTAAATATAACATGTCAAGTTTAACGGGGGATGGTCCCAGATTTTATACAGGTGACGTATCATTGGACCAACATATGAAATTTTATGGCGATAACAGGGTAAATTAACAAATTTTTATTAATAGCGTAAGAAATCTAGTGGGAAATTTATTCGACGAACAGACTAAACTAAATACGATAAAGGCTTTATTGAAAGACAATGCGGAAGCATGGTATAATTTAGTAGGACAGGACATAGACACATATCAGGACTTTGAATACAAATTTATACAACATTACTGGAGTGATCACAAATAGGATCAGATTAGGGACGACTTGATTACAGGAAAATTTAAGGGAGAGTTTGCAGGTTCTAGGGAACAATATGCCATTCGCAAATATAGTGTGGCCAAACAACTTAATCTACCATTGACGGACAGACAAATAATCAAATACTTAACACGACATTTTGAACTCGAAATCAGACAACACGTGGCCTTACAAAACATTACAGAACGTGAGACATTTTTGGAATATTTACAGAGATATGACGATGTATGTGTAAGACGGACAAGAGAGGTACGGGAACGAAACATTAATACGGTTAGGTTTGACAACAGGACACAGAATTTTCCGAGACGGCCTGACTACAATAGAAATTTTCGACCGAATTGGGAACGACGAGGACAGGAATACAGAAGCAATAGTGCGACTAGGGGACCGACCCCAAGACCTAGTTACACGAGACAGAACAGTTTACCGGAAGTAAACAGGACTGTGACGAGCACGCCGAATAGAGACAGGGACACGGATATTAATACGAGGAGGACGTACGCACAGGTTGTAGAAGGACAACCAGGACCAAGCACGGGAAACATGACGATACAGGATTTTTAGAACGCGACAGACCACTAGATTTCTGTGTAAATGTGTATGAACATCCACGTGAATTTTTCAAAATTGAGGAGGAAATAAAGCCAGAAACTGTAGAAAAATTATGTTTGCCAATTATTAATATAGGAATTTTTGAGAATAATGTAGAAGTATTACTTGATACAGGGGCAGAGGCGAGTTTAATATCGGAGGAATTCGTCAGCAAAATTAGGGATAAGGTTTGTGATAGAATTACGCCTATAAAGCGCAGCCATTTAGTAGCTCCAAATAAAAAGAAGTTTTCTGTAGTAAATAGTGTTGTGGTGCTTAGGATAGATATAGGAGGTTTAAGCTGTGAACAGGAGTTTGTAATTGTACCTGGACTAAAGTTTCAGAGCATTTTAGGCGTTGACTGTATGATGCAGTTAGGGGTTTTGATAGATATGGAAAGGAAGGTAGTAAGGATTAAGGATAGGGTAGTGCCATGAAAGGGCAGTTATGAAGTCACAGAGGATGACACGGGGTTGAGTATTAATGTAGTAGAGGTAGAGGATGATGGAGTTAAACAGATCATCACAATAAGATGTCCAGAGGATAGGATAGTAGGGGTTCAAGCTTTATTACAAAAACATGCAGAATTAGTAGGGGTAGAAGCAAGCACAGCGTTAGGCTATGAGCACGTGTTGGAAGTGGATAATTCAGAACCGTTCAACGCCAAGGTTTATCCTATTCCAGCAGCATATCGGGAGCAGGTGAAGGCAGAATTAAATAAAATGTTGGAAGATGGCATAATAGAGGTCTCAAACACTCATTTCATAAATCCGTTGGTGGTGGTTAAGAAAAAGGATGATAGTATTCGTTTATGTTTAGATGCACGAAAAATTAATCAACGGACCAAACCGCAATTCCATTGTCCACCATCTATGGACACACTTTTGACGAGGTTAAGTGGCAAGTTTGTTTTTAGGAAATTAGATTTAAGGAATTCATTCTGGCTGATTCCATTACACAAGGATTCTAGAAGGCACACAGGATTTTCCGTAGAGGGAAAAATCTATAATTTTAAGGTACTATCGTTTGGTTTGTCCGCAGAAAAGGAAATAATAATAAATGAGAAACAGACAAGTGTAGGGACTGAAGAAGAAGCACTATTTAAAAGTCAGGATAATAGGGATGAGTTTATTTTATGTGAGATAACAGGGATGATAAGTATAGATATAGAAGGAGGAGAAATAGGGAGGAAGAGTATTAGGATGGTGAGAAGAAAGACTTGGAGGATCAAGAAAAGAGTCAGATTTAAATAAGAAATGAAAATTAAATGTAGGAAGAAAATAAGATAGGTTAGGTGTAGATATTTCTTATAAGATTAGTGGAGAGTTAGGAATAGAATAAGAATGGGATAGGTATATAGGATTAGGTAGGTGGAAGTGAGTATAGTGAAGATTAGTTAAAAGTTAGGTATAGGATGGGTATATAGGATGTATATAGGATTAGATGGATAAGTAGGATGAAGTTAGGGATAATTTCAGTTTATAAAATTAGGTGATAGTTAGGAATAGGATAGGGATATAGGGTAGGTATAAATATTTTTAGGATTGGATATGAGTTAGGTAAGTTTGAAAGGTAAGTGTAGAGTGAAATAAACAATTTTTTTTTATAAATTTTTTTTGCAGTCTAGATGTTTCATATTTGAATTCAAATAAGTGGGATTATTTGTATTCAAATAGGGGGAAAATACTCTAATTTAGACCAGGGTCGAAAATTAATTAACGACATCAAATAATTTTAAACACCGTGTATATTAAAGCAGTGGAAAATAGTACGCTTAATTAAAGGCTTACTGTGTAGATTTAAATCATTCAATTAGAATGTAGGATTTATATATAATCATAATCAACGTGTAGAAGGAAGTAATGTAAAATTTCTTTAGATAATACGCATTATTAAAACCATGGAACATAAAAATTTATTCGTTTTGTTAAATATAAGGGGTTTAGATTATTCACTAGACGCTTTCTATAAAAAGAAGCCGAGTTAAAATGTTCAAGTTGTATTTAATTTAATCTTTCCAAGTACTAAAGCTATCGAGAAATTATAAAGACGTGGGTAAGTCACGTAAAAGCCTTCAGCGTATTAGAACTAAGAACACCTGCAAAAATAACGATGTATATGATAGTCGATAAGCTCCAAGCTATAGGAGTGCAAGTAAGAAAGCAAGTTTGTGGTATAAAGACAAGCGAGAGGGAATGCATTGGTAGTTAAATAAGGGGAAATATGAAAAACAAGAGCAAAGGTTGTAGATAGAAAGAACAGACTAGATAGGCAATTAAGGTTGAAATAAGATGCAAACATGAGAGGTGGAAGCATAACAATTTATATGTAAAATTAATTAGTTGTTCGCGGACGTGTTGCGAGGCGTGTGGAAGTTTCTTAGATTTCAACTCGGACGAGTGCAAATTTCAGAAGAATCTTTGTGCCGAGCCATCGGAAAGGAAAATAGAATGCGAATTTCTGAAAATCGTTCGTCGCGAGACAAAATCGACTTGCAAGCGAGCCATTATATAAACCCGTGATGATAGGAGTTTAGCTCTCTCTTATTTTTGATTATATTCGATACTACAAGCGGTCTCTCTTTTATTTTTAATTTTATTCGATACTTCAAGCAGAATACATGGTGATTACGTGCTACGATAAAAGTTATTATGCATTAGTGCACTTAGAGAAGATAGATAAAGGTAATAAAGTCTAGTTATATTTGCGGGTATTACTGTACCAATTAATCCAAATTAATAACGATAAATAAATAAATAGAAATATGCAGTTTTGGTATAGCGTGAAAGAATTATGAATTTCATTGCTATTTTTCCGGAGTGTTAGTAATCAAGTGTTATTTGTAAACGTGATTGTATCCACAAAACAAGATTTAGATATACATAGATGAGTTCCTGAGAAACCCTGAAACCTTTTAGACGAATGGTGGTGTAGAAAAGTTTAAAAGGCGGCCAAAAATCCGAGGACGTAAACATAACCCAGCTGGAATGGTGGGATTAGCAAGGACGATGTACATTGGAGCCACGAGTGCATTAACCTTCAGGTAACTGATGCATTGTTGTTCGATCTTAGGTGTTTTGGTGTGTGTTGAATATTTTTATAATTTGTTTGATACAGAGGGACAGTAGTAAATTTGTATAAACAACGAATTTTGAATTTTAAGGTAAAATGTTCTTGTATAAGTAGAAAGGAGTATTTATCAGGTTTATGTTTTGATTATGATGAAAATTTGGGTCTGTCTTTGAGCTCAATTAGACTAACCTGTTAAACTAACGTAAAGGGGATGGAGATGCTCCTTTTAATCAGACTCAGGTCTGCAAATATTGTTAACTTAATTAGTATGCATCCTACAAGGACTCTAGTTCTGGATGCAAATTAAAATGATGACAAATTTGAACTTGAAATTTTATGATGCTGAAATTTATGCTAAAATTTAATTTTGAAATTTTAATGTATTGTGAATATTAATGTAAATAGAGTTAACGTTGATGTTTGTGGTAGGAATGTGTTTTTTTTTATGGATGAGGATGAAAGTTTTAACTAGGTGAGCAGCCGAGGCGGAAAGAAAGAGTCAAGAGGCGATTATCAGAAGAGATTCAATGGACAAGAGAATCACAGCAATTCTTGGCACAGAACGTGGGCAATTCGAAAATAGAGCGAGAAACACAGAAATATATATATATATATATATATATATATATATATTTTGCTGTGTTTCCATGTATTAGAATCGAGCCTCACGAATTGGGCGCCAAGAATGCTGTGTATCCTCTCATATCTACAGGAACTGGCCTATCTTTAAAAAAAAACATTTGAGCCCCACAGATTGTCTGTCAAGAATGCTGTGAAACCTTTTAAATTAACTGGTCCGTTGACTTTCTTCTGTTAATCGCCTCTTTACTCTTTTCCGCCTCGGCTGCTCACCTAGTTAAAACTTTCATCCTCATTCAAAAAGAAACAAATACATTCCTACCACAAACATCAACGTTAACTCTATTTACATCAATATTCATAATACATTAAAATTTCAAAATTAAATTTCAGCATAAATTTCAGTATCAGAAAACTTCAAGATTAAATTTATTATCACTTTAATGTGCATCCAGAATTAAAGTCCTAGTAGGATGCCTACTAATTAATATAACAATATATGCAGACCTGAGTCTGAGTACAAAGGAGCATCTCCCACCCTTTACGTTAATTAACCAGGTTCGTCTAATTGAGCTCAAAGACATACCCAAATTTTCATCATAATCAAGAACATAAATACTAAATACCCTTTCTACTTAAACAAGAAAATTTCACCTTAAAATTAAAAATTTGTTGTTAGTACAATTTCACTACTGTCCATTTTAAGTAAATAAATTATAAAGTTATTCAACACACACCAAAACATCAAAATCGAACATCAAAGCATAAGTTACCTGAAGGTTAATGCACTCGTGGCTCCAATGTACATCGTCCTCTGTTAATCACACCATTCCAACTGGGTTATGTTTAGGTCCTCGGATTACTGGTCGCCTTTAAAATTTTCTACACCACCATTCATCTAAAGTTGTTTCAGTGCTTTTCCGGAACTCATCTGTGTATATCTGTATCTTGTTTTGTGGATCTAGTCACGTTTACGAATCATTTAATTATTAACACCCCGAAAAATAGCAAAGAAATTCATACTTCTTTCACGCTATACGCCAAAACTGCCTACTTTTGTGTATTCATTTGTCGTTGCAAATTTGAATAATTGGTACAGTGATACTAGACTTTATTACCTTGCATCTTCTTTTCTAAGTGCGCTAAATTACTTTCATCGTAGTACGTAAAGAGCAAACTGTTTTAAAGTATTAAATAATCACCAAAATATACGAGCAAACTGTTTAAATTATTCAATCAAAACCGAAAAACTAAGAGCACTGTTTAACGCATTGAATCAAATCGAAAATCTAAGAGAGCTAAACTCATATTAACACGGGTATATATAATCGCTAGCCTATACGTCGCTTTTGTCCCCAAAACGGACAGTTTCCAGAATTTCGTCATTCTATGTTCCCTTTTCGATCGCTCGGCACCGCTTCTACAAAATATGCATTCGCACCAGTTAAATCTCAGAAATTTTACACACGGCATGCAACGTCTGAGAATAACTAATTAATTTTTATACATAAATGTTATTTTTACCTCTCATGTTTGCCTCTTATTTTCAACCAATCGCAACCCAGTGACGTTGCTCACATCACGCCTTTTACTATATGTGTCTCTGTCTTGCGCATATTATCTGTCTCTATCTACCCTGTTTTGAGTGGTACAAATTGATATTCTTTAGTATCGGTTATTTTCAATCCACATGGACTGTGAAATAACCCACCTTATTAGCATTTCCCGTAAATATTAAGCGACGGTTTCTCTAACATTCTCTGTACCCATTTGTTATCTACAAAATTTAAGCAGAACATAAAACATTTAAAAATACGCAGGTGTTCAAACATAATACTTCTAAATAACACTTCTACGATTTGAATATTATTGGGTTTTTACAAGCTTTTATGCATATTATATGTTACTAATGGTTCAATTAACTCCAATTAAAATAATACCCTTTAATTTTTAGTGAATCCTAATTAAATATTCAATTATTATTTGTACATCTTGTTTAATACTCGTTACTTAAACTTGAATTAATTAATATAAATTTTGCACGTAATTTCCATTTGTTTCTTTTACTCGGAATAATTAAATTACACGTTGAGCATTTTAATACTGCTTCTTTTTATAGAAAGCGTCTTGTAAATAATTTAACTCCCTTATTTTTAATGAAACGAATGAATTTTTATGCTTCACGGTTTTATAATAAAGCGTATTATCTAATAAAATTCCTTATACACGGTGATTAAAATCATTTGATGTAATTAATTAATTTTCTACCCTGGTCTAAATATGAGTATTTTCCTTCTATTTGAATACAAATAATCCCACTTATTTGAATGCAAATATAAAGCATTTAGACTGCCAAAAAAACTTTACAAATAAAAATTACCTATCTCTCTCTACCCTTATCTATCTAACTTACCTAACTTATATCCAATCCAAAAAAAAATATTTACACCTATCCTATATCCCTATCCTATTCCTAACTCTCACCTAATTTTATAAACATCCTATATACATCCTATCTACCTATCTTATTCCTAACTCTCACCTATTTATCCTATACCTAGCTTTATTTTCCATACCCACTTATTTCTACTCTTCTATATACACCTATTCCTACTCCTATCCTATTTAAATTTTACTCTATTATACCCCTATCTACCCTCTATTCTATATCTATACTAAAATTCACCTATCTCTATCGTTTGTTCATCAAGTTATTTAAATCTAACTCTCTTCTTGACCCTCCACGTCTTTCTTCTTACCATCCTAATACTCTTCATCCCTATTTCTCCCCCTTCTATATCTATACTTATCATCCCTATTATCTCACATACAATAATCTTATCATCCCTATTATCCTGACTCTTTAATATTGCTTCTTCTTCAGTCTCTACACATGTCTGTTTCTCATTTACTATTTTTTTCCTTTCTGCCGACAAACCAAACGATACTACTTTAAAATTCTCGATTTTTCTCTCTACGGAAAATCCTATATACCTTCTAGAATTCTTGTGTAATGGAATCAGCCAGAATGAATTCCTTAAATCTAATTTACTAAAAATAAACTTGCCACTTAATCTCGTCAAAAATGTGTCCATGGATGTTGGACAATGGAATTGCGGTTTGGTCCATTGGTTAATTTTACGTGCATCTTTATTTAATTCTGCCTTCACCTGCTCCCGATCTGCTGCTGTTGCTTCTACCCCCCCTAATTCTGCATGTTTTTGTACTAAAGCTTGAACCTTTACTATCCTATCCTCTGGACATTTTATTGTGTTGATCTGTTTAACTTCATCATCCTCTACCTCTACTACATTAATACTAAACCCCGTGTCATCCTCTGTGACTTCATAACTGCCTTTCCATGGCACTACCTATCTTTAATCCTTACTACCTTCCTTTCCATATCTATCAAAACCCCTAACTGCATCATACAGTCAACACCTAAAATGCTCTGAAACTGCAGTCCAGGTACAATTACAAACTCCTGTTCACAGCTTAAACCTCCTACATTCATCCTAAGCACCACAACACTATTTACTACAGCAAACTTCTTTTTATTTGGAGCTACTAAATGGCTACGCTTTATAGGCATAATTCTATCACAAACCTTATCCTTAATTTTGCTGACGAATTCCTCCGATATTAAACTCGCCTCTGCCCCTGTATCAAGTAATACTTCTAAATTATTCTCAAAATTTCCTATATTAACAATTGGCAAACATAATTTTTCCTCAGTTTCTGGCTCTACTTCCTGCTCAATTTTGAAAAATTCACGTGGATGTTCATATACATTTACACCGAAATCTAGTGGTCTGTCGCGTTCTAAAAATCCTGTCTCGTCCTGTTTTCTGTGCTTGGTCCTGGTTGTCCTTCTACAACCTGTGCGTACGTCCTCCTCGTATTACTATCCGTGTTCCTGTCTATATTCGGCGTGCTCGTCACAGTCCTGTTTACTTCCGGTAAACTGTTCTGCCTCGTGTAACTAGGTCTTGGCGTCGATCCCCTAGTCGCACTGTTGCTCCTGTATTCCTGTCCTCGTCGTTCCCAATTCTGTCGAAAATTTCTGTTATAGTCAGGCCGTCTCGCAAAATTCTGTGTCCTGTTGTCAAACCTAACCGTGTTAATGTTTCGTTCACGTATCTCTCTTGTCCGTCCTACACATACATCGTCATATCTCTGCAAATACTCTAAAAAGGTCTCCCGTTCTGTGATATTTTGTAAGGCTACGTGTTGTCTAATTTCCAGTTCAAAATGTCGTGATAAGTACTTGATTATCTGTCTGTCCGTCAATGGTGGATGAAGTTGTTTGGCCACACTGTACTTTCGAATGGCATTTTTAATTTCTAAACCTCCCGTGGTTGTCTTTAGCAATTTTAAGATAAATCCCAAATGATTTGAAAACCTGATTTTCATACCTACTACCTAAACATATTAGCCAGTATAGTGTCTTTACCAAGATTTGGGTAATCATCTGTATAAGAAATTAATATTAATTGCGTTTAAAGTTGTTGCATATTTTGTCGTAAGTTAAAAGAAATACTCTCAGATGAACAGATAAAGGCGTTTCTCTTTATAAATATTGTGATGTATCATTATTGCGTTTTTATGTGTTTTAAATGCTTCCTTTAAGCAAATACCACTGTATTTCTAAAGTTTTTCTCAAAATCAAGTTTGTAACTTCAATCATTAAATACAAATATCACTTTAGGTTTCTAACGCCGGCAATGCGTTAATTAATAGATAGTGTGGTTAAATATTGTTATCCAACTTTATTCGAAGGCATTATGAGATGTATTATTACCGTTTAGCTTATTAATTACTAGCTGCATTTTATAGCAAGGCTTTCGTTCGTATAATAGAACGTCGTTCAGAATTTTTTTGAAACACAATATACTGCTACAATCCGTTATATCGATTTAGAATCTGAATAGGATTAGTAGACTCATCAAAATACCAGCTGAAAGTATACTATTAATGCATAACTTTTCGTTTTGGTTTTTAAATAGAGGATTTGAAAACTAAAATAAATACTAAAATACTTTTTTTTCATTTTAAAGAGTTTTCACTATAATCTTAAATCCTATAATATATTATTCTGTTCTAGACAAAAGTTATTGTTTGCAATATTAGTACTATTGTTACAATTGCAGAGTCGGTATTAATATCGTATGTAAATCTCTATCTTAATTTTTATAATGGCAGCTTGAGCTTCGAAAACGCTCATTAAAGTGTTCTATAGAATAAGCGGTTAACTTTCTACAAAGGCGTCAGTAACCTTTTTTGCTGGTCAAAATCAACTAAAATGCGAGTATTAATAAGCAGTGCCGGAACTGACTAATTTTTCGCTGTGTGCAAAAACTGTACCTGCAACCTTCTACTGCCAAATATTATAACTCGTAACGTATGTGTGAATAAACTATCTATATCAGTATTTTAAAACACAAGAAAACAAATATATCTACTACACTTATGATCATATTACTAAGAGTAGGACTCATATTTTAACAGGTCTGCGACTGCATATGAATGTGAAAAACATGTTATTTGTATACGTGAGAAATTAGTTTTGTTTAATAATATTATATAACCAACAAAATAAATATATTGTAACATATTGCATTACCTCTTGAATACAAGAAAAACGTACAAAAGAGTCCTAACTCTCAGATAGAAATTTTTCACTAACTTTTTTTCGTTTTAATTGCTGTAATATCTTTAATTAAGTCCTAATAGTCCAAACTTTGACCTAGATTATGTTCTATTGAAATAGTTGCCAGATCATTCAAAAGTGTTTCAGATGTTGATGACCATAACTGAGTTTTGATTAATTAAAAATATGAAAACTTTGTAAGTAGGTAAATAGGGCCGGTCCTAATTCAAAACGCGACAGACGTATTTTCCATGTGTATAATACGTCTGTCACGTTTTGAATTAGGATCGGCCCTATATAATTTTAATGTAAAATAGTTGTGAAAACATTTGAATGTAAAATAGTTGTGAAAACATGAATTCTTCTATGCTTTCAATGTAAAAATACGTCTGTCACGTTTTGAATTAGGACCGGCTTTATATTACTTTCAATGAAACACACACGTATGTTGAAAAAAATGTAAGTGCAGAGAAGAATGTGTGTAGCTGTTTTGAATTCGGTTTTCTAGCGAGAAGTTACACGTGCACCGTTTTGAATTAGGATCGGCGTTATATACTTTTAATGTAAAATGTGAAAACCTGAATTCTTTTCAAATGTAAAATACTTGTGGGCACGTTTTGAATTAGGATCGTCTTTATATTACTTTCAATGTAACATACGTATGTTGAAAATGTAAGTGCAGAGAAAATGTGTAGATGTTTTGAATTTGGTTTTCTAGCGAGACAGTATGACAGATGCAAAAAATATCGCATTCAAGTCAATTGTGTTTTTTAATTAAAGTGGATTCTGATTTATGTTTAGAGGCTGCAAATACACATGGGCCGGTTTTAATTCAAAATGAGTTCACTCTTGTAATAGGTTAAAAAGTGGGTTGGCAAAGTACGCAGATGGTGGTAATCTGCTATATAAGGAGATTGCTCCTAATATTAATTTAATTAGTCGAAGTTTACTGCATATATTTACATACAAACATGTATATAATTGATATTCAGGGATTTAAATACAAGAAAAACGAGTTTGTGTGTAAAGAAATTGCGGTTTTGGACTTGTTGAAAGGTGATGTTTGGCATCAAATTTTTAAACTGCCAATGCAGTCAAGTTGTTTGAGTCAAGATCATATAAAACATAACGACTGGGTGACAAGGAATATTCATGGTATTTCTTGGGATGAATCTTCAACGGCTGGAATGGTGTCATCATATATAGCGCTTTATTTGAAGCAAATTATCCGACCCGGTGAAGAAGTATTTGTGAAGGGTCTAGAAAAGAAGAAATTGATTGAAACATATATAATGCAAAACTTTGTAACTGATATGCTTGCACTAGGTTGTCCTAAGCTATCGGAGTTAAAATCAACAATCGTTTAAAATATAACATCCATTGTTGTAGACACAGCAATAATAATTTGCAATGCGCAAAACAAAATATCTTTTATTAAAAGAATGGCTTGATAATAATAAAAACAATAGAAAGATTTTGTCTGTATTATTTATTTTAATATAATTTTACAATGTTAGCCTTACAAAATTCCTTTATAATAATAATAAAAACAATAGAAAGATTTTGTCTGTATTATTTATTTTAATATAATTTTACAATGTTAGCCTTATTAACTATTATTATAACAACTTCTAGCAAACATTATTTTTATCGATCCAGCTATTGTGTAAGTTAGAGAAGCCTAACCATTTTACAAATACTTTATTTCCACTCTTTCTTAGTACTTTTTCTACCAGGTAAATTCCTGGATGTTTAACCTTTGCAACTCCGTTTCATAAAATGCACCTTTGATTTCTTTCTCATCTTGATCTTCTAATATATATGTTGTAGGATTGGTTACGTTTACCTTTTTAATCTTAAAAATTACATTTGACCAGTTTGGCGTGTAACCTTTCGTAAATGCTTCCATGTGTTTACTAATCCTCACACTGTCTTTTATTGAATATTTTGGTATTTTGGTTGCAAGTTTGATGTGGGTAAATGATGATTTAAGAATAGTTTTTTCATTTGATTTATCAACTTTTACAGGTTTGACTCCGATAGTATTGTGAACTGTATTGTTGTATTGTTTCACAATATCGCTTAAATTTTTTATCCAATTGTAAGAACCGTTCAGGTTAAACAAGCGCCACATTTTTCCCTTTAAAGTTCTAATTACACGTTCTACAATGCATGCTTTCTTTGTAGAAAAAACACTATAATGGTTTATGCCATATGTCTGCATTAAGGATTGAAAGTGTTTGTTATAATATTCTTTACCAAAATCAGACTGCAAATTTCTTGGCGGATTTTTAAATTTATTTAAAATTGTTTTCATTGCAGCAGTAACATCAATACCCGTTTTACTTATAAGTGGTACAGCCCATACGTATTTGGAGAAACAATCAATAACTACTAAAATGTATTTAAATCCTTTGTTTGTTTGCGAATATGGTAGCATTTCAATCAAATCGGTCTGAAGAAGGTCATTTAAACCTTTTACTATCACTTTGCGTCTCTTGAAATTTATTCTTGCTGGTTTATGAAGTTCATTTACTATATCCTCTTTCACTTTTGATTGAGCAACTATCATAATACTTTTTTTATAATCAGGATTTATTAAATACAATTAATGAAATACTTCTATGTTTGAATGTCGTGGGCTCCACTTGCTTTGAAAGGAACTTTTAATATAAAATCAAGAAACATTGTGGTATTGTTTATGATAGCACCGCTGTCACGAAAGCTGATTACATCCATACGTTTAAGCAAAAATCCTTGTAACTGTGCAATTACATAACTTTTTCGTTTATAAGAATTTCAATGTCTTGCGGGTATCCTTTAATATTCTCAATGACTGCTTCCTCATAAGGAAATTCATAATTATGTTTAATGTTGAAAATAAGGAATGTCTTGTCACCGTCGAGAAATGTATTAGAGTAAAACGTTGCTACTACCGTGTAATGTAGCATATGTAACTTGTACTCAATCAAGGTTTCAAAACCTTCACTTTTATTTTCATATTCCTGTTCAGTTATATCTATTTTACGGTTATGTAAGTGCCTTCCAAATTTGTCAATTGTCATATCATCTAATTACTTTAGCCTCACGCAATTCTTCAATGATCGAATTTATTTCGTTGCCGTGACCTGTGTGTCCAGCAGTCTGAGATGAAACTAAAAGTCGTAATCTATCAACAAGTTCATTGGGATCATTCCAATATAAATAATCTATTGCGTTATTTGATACTTCCATTGTCATACCGTCTCCAAGACGCTTTCTATAGGGTAATGTTCTAGGTCTACGGGTGTTTGGGGAAGTATGTTTAATGTAGATATTATGTTTTGTACTTATATGAAGTATTACCCTGAATTTGTTCTGTTTCAGAATAATATCTTCTATTAGCATTTGTTCTTTTACAATATCAAGGTACGACTTTAGATCTTGATGACTGTACCCGACAGGATATTTTTAAACAGTAGTTTGTATAATCCAGGAGTACCTTTATATTTCAAATCATTTATTAGAACATTTTCATCATCCAACGCGAAATTCGAATTGCCTATCATAAGACCATCTGAATCAGGGTTAAACCTAATACCATATTTATGATCAAATTCGTTCTTAACATCTTTAAACATATTGTAAATATATTCTCGAGGTAGCGGATGTAGCTGTTCGAGATAATGTGTCATACCAGGTGAATCGGCAAAGCTTTGAATATATTCATGGGCTTCTTGTGCATTTCGATTAATTTCTGCTTCATATTCATTCTCAACATCATCATCATCATCATCATCTACCTCTATGACATCATTTTTTATATTTGGTATATGCTGAGCAATAACCGGGGAATCAATATAGTCAACGTTCCTTTCTAGCAATTTAGGTTTAATTTTTTTTACACTGCTATGAGGCAGTTCTTCTTCTTCTTTAAATTTTTCTTTCTTTACCGCACTTTCCCCATCCAGTTTATTAGCAATAGTTTCTAATCGTGATGTTATGGGTAAGATTGATTCCACTTGGACGACTTCATTATCTTTTAACTGACGCAATTTGTTTTTTACAATGTTTCTTTTCTTAATTAAAATTCTTTTACGTTTTATCGCCTCCTTGTTCATAGCGTAAAAGTTTATTGTAGTAAAAAAATATTCTTCGATACTAACGATACTTGCGTCTCTCAAGGTTTAAATATGTATGAAGTGATCAAAACCTATTCGGTACCTTCCTTGATCTGGATCACTATCTTTGTCTACAACTAAGAAACCGTATTTGTCTTGCCAACAAGCAGCACATATTTCACGGAATTTATCATACTTCATGTCAGTATTGACGTGATCGTCATATATGTGTTTTAAGTTTAAATCATCTTGTTTAAATAAAACTAAAAGATTAGCATTATCACGTAGTAAGTGCTTAGGTATACGAGTATAACTTTGACAAAGGTAAAACTGTCTACTTGTTTATGACGCCCCATACTAAAGTATTCCCTAATGATACCTTGTTTATCGCAAGCTACATCATCAAAAACAAATATAGAATTATTTCGAGCATCAGATGGTGATATAATATTATCAGAACTGGAAAATGTATAATATTTGATCCCTTTATTGGTTGCAGTAGACTTTCAAGGTATTGATACTTTGGTTGATAAAGTGATTTAGAATAAACATATACGTTTTCAAACTTTAAACCATTAGGATGTTCTATCAGCCCAATCATAACGTTGGTTTTACCGCAATTTGATGGACCAACAACTAGACATCGAATAGATGAAGGCAGAAGAACACTATGTTTTTCTTTTTAGCTAAGGATTGCACGCCAATGTCATTATTGTTTATGGTTAAAGGTGTTGATTGTTTCACAACACGCATGTTTGCAAGTACTAAATTCGATTTGTAAAAAGTGGAATTATATATATATATATATATATATATATATATATATATATAAGAAACGGCGAGTATATAAAGAATCATTAATTCATAATATTTTATTTATTTACTGCACAGCTTGAGAGGATAGTTGTCCGCTAATGATTACATATAATAATAATTCTAAAACTTCTGGGAACGGACTATTAAATACTGTAATTAACAATTTACCATTTGAAGCGCATATTCCGGGTTACAAATTTTGCGGTCCGGGTACAAAACTAATCGAACGGTTAGCTCGGGGAGACAAGGGAATAAACAAGTTAGACGAGGCTTGTAAGGAGCACGATATTGCATACACCAAAGAAAAGGATCTATCTAAACGTCATCAAGCAGATTCGAAGTTAGCTCAGTTAGCTACAGAAAGACTAAATTCTGGTGACTCGTCTTTAGGTGAAAAAGTAGCAGCATTTGGAGTAGCTACTGCAATGAAAGCTAAAGTAAAACTTGGTATGGGTGCCTGTGCATCACTGAGAACAAAAAATATCAATAAAATAAGAAAACTGATAAAGAAACGTAAAATAAGTAGTACGCTAGGTATTAAAAGTATTATCAAACAAGCACGTACAGCTTTAAAAAAGACTAAAGGATCTAATATTATGGATGCAATCAACATAGCAATTAAGGCCGCCAATACAGCAAAACAAAAGAAGCATATTAAATCAGCTCGTATTATATCAATTCCTAAAACAGGAGGTTTTCTACCACTAATACCAATTTTGCAGGCCTAAGCGCTCTTGGTACTCTTACTGGAGGTGCAGCTGCTGTTGCAAAAGCAGTTTCAGATACTAAAATAGCTAAGGAACAACTAGCTGAAAAACAACGCCATAACAAGACAATGGAGGACATTGCAGTCGGAAACGGCATGTACATCAAACCTTATAAAAAAGGTTTTGGTCTTTTTAGCCCTGCAAAACCTCAAAGGAACGCAACTTGATTTTACCTAATCGAGCACTAAGCAATGTAGAATTAATAAAGTTTGTTAAGCAATTAGAAGTACCATATTTCCGTGTAGTGTTCATGAGAAACAATCTTCCCAAGAAAGTTAATTTAAAAGAATGTGGTATAATTAATTTAGATGAAATAGAAGGTTTAGGCACGCATTGGACCTCTTACAAAAGTACGGTAGTAGCGCTATTTACTATGACAGCTACGGAAACCTGCGACCGCCAACAGAGTTGATAAGTTATTTGAATAGCGGGGTAAATGTAAAATTCTTTATAACATTAACCAAGAACAATCGTACGGTACTGTGTTTTGCGGTCATTTATGCTTACAATTTCTAAGTAGTGCATAGAACTGCGTACGAAGTTGTTATGTCGTACACTTTTACTCTAACGGGAAACACTTCAGTTTTAACAAGCAATTTTAATCCGCCTATAAACTTGGATAATGATTCGGAGTACGTATTAGGATTAACAAATTTTGAGTCTTATAACACAATTCCAAACATAGAAAAAGGAATAAATAATAAATTTTATTATGGATCTAACGGAGAATTCATAGAAATACCTGAAGGTGCTTATGAGATTAGAGAAATTAATAAATATCTTCAAAAAGCATTAGGTGATAAAAGATGGCGTGGTCGTATGGATCAATCACGAAGCGCTAGAAAGACGCCAGTGTATATAGAAATTACAGCTGACAATAAATAATACACTTAAATGTAGTATTAAATGTAGTCTAGATGTGGATTTTACCAAAAAGGATTCAATTGGTTCTCTACTTGGTTTCAATCCGCGAAAATTGCTAGCATTTGTCACGCATCAAGCAGACTACGCGATCAACATTTGTAAAGTGAATGCAGTTTTAATCGATTGTAATATTGCAAGTGGATCCTATTTAAATAGTAAACCAGCCCATGTAATACACGAATTTTTTCCTCAAGTACCTGCAGGTTTTAAAATTGTCGAGTGTCCACCTACGATTATATATCTACCAATCAGGTCACGTATAATAAATGAAATAATAGTTAAAGTGTTAGATCAAGATGGAAATTTAGTTAATTTCAGAGGAGAACTGCTAACTGTAAGGTTGCATTTAAAAAATCTGCAATAGCCATGGGTATTAAGTATAATGCACGCAACATGTCAAGAATTGATATAAATGCTGGAAATTTCAAAGCAATCGACACTCGATTGATTGTTTCAAGACCGCTAACAACACAAAACCGGCAGTTTCTACAATCGTTAGGACTGCATTTAATTAAAAAAGTAGAATGAATAGTGAAATACTGAACGTGCGTGAAAAAGTTTACTTCGACAATGCAATTGTTAATATTGAAAACATACTCATCAACCTTATGCTAACACATCTTTAAACAATAATGATGAAATTCGAATCCCTATACAACAACAAGATGTATACACCTTACCATCAAAGAGCATGCTGTACATAGAAGGCAAATTAATTAAAACAGATGGAACACCGTCTCAGACAGCAAAGTTTGTAAATAATGGAATTTTGCTGCTTTTGATGAAATTAGATATGAGATTGGTGGTATCATTGTAGATCGTGTTCGGAATCCTGGATTAACGTCTATAATGAAGGGATATGTTTCATATAATAGCAATCAAAGTAAACATTTACAAAACGCTGGGTGGTTTCCTATGGATGATTCACAAATAGTTGATGCTAATGGGAATTTTAATGTTGCAATAAACCTTTCAATGGTTCTCGGATTATGCGAAGATTTTAAAAATTATTTTAAACCTCCGTCATGAGTTAGTCTTACTACGTTCTAGTTTTGATACTAATGCTATAATTAATCCTACACCCGATGAAGAAATAAAAGTTGTTTTAAACAAAGTTTTATGGAAAATGCCGCATGTAGCCGTTGATGATACTCAACGAATTAATTTAATAGAATGCGTTGCACAAAATCAGGATTTGCATATTCCGTTTAGAGGATGGGAGTTGCATGAATATCAACTTCTACAAGAAACGCAACGTCATACATGGAACATTAAAACAACAACACAATTAGAAAAACCAAGATTTGTGATTGTTGGTTTCCAAACCAACCGAAAAATAGATACATGAACAACTACAGTCGTTTTGATCATTGCTATTTAACCAACATGAAACTATATTTAAATTCAGAAATTTTCCCGTACGATAACTTAAATTTGAGGTTCGAGAATAAACAGACTGCGTTGTTATATGAGATGTATGCTCAGTTTCAGCAATCATACTACGAAAAGGAAAATGAACCACTTTTAATCCTGAAGATTTACAGTATTGCACCATTAGTAGTCATAGATTGTTCTAGACAAAACGAAGCGTTAAAATCTGGTACTGTCGATATTAGATTAGAATTTGAAACTAGCAGAAACGTTTTGCCAAATACATCTTGTCATTGCCTTATACTTCATGATAAGATAGTCAAATACAATCCACTCTCAAATAGCATAAGAATATTATAATTACTTTATTATTATTATTACTGTACCTTTACAAATTATGAAAAAACAATAAATCATTTAGCAATCACAGTCTATTTATTAATATTTTTACATGTTTTACAATATCTTTTACATGTTTGAATTATTAAGTGATTTAGTAAACAGCCATAAACATTGACAATTTTAAATAAAAGTTTTGTTATACATTTCTCAAATAAACTAACTGGTATGTTAGTAACAAACTGGATTTTTTAAACAGAACGGTTACTACTACTACTATATATATAGTTCAAAAACTCGGGCAGATTGAAAGGTATCCTATTTTAGATACATCCAAAACGAAAATCGGTGTACTTGTGCAGGTATAAACATAACACTGAAGTTTTATAACTAAAAATATTATATGTTAATCTAGATAAAATAAATTGCATTCTTTATTTGAGCCAGTGGTTGAAGCTTTACAAGTCATCTCTGTATGTATAGTTATACCCCAAGGTTTAGTATCAGTGGTTAAGGTACTAAGAATTCTTTTATCATCACTTGGATTAAGAACAATTTTGTTTTGTTTAATAGTACAGACGTCATGTTTGACTGATCTAAATAAACATTGCTGTTTCTGTACAGTCTGTTTATAAAACAAAGCATTCTTATAATCATCAAAAGAAATTTGCTTAATACTTGCTAAGGAAGATCCCTTCGACTTTTTTATTATCCTATCCTGAACTCTATACGTGTACATTTTAGATCTAAGTCCTACAAACTCTAGCATGATGTCACCATTGTTTTCATCTTTCATAATACCAGGAACTTTTTTATTTGATAATGGAATATGATATTTGTTATGAGGGTCGTAATCGGAAGTATCAAATCTATGAATATCTTGTTTGATATAAGAGTAAATATCTTCAACGCTAAACTCGTATATCAAACTATCCGTATCTGTGTACAGCAGCTTTGCTTTGTTAGCAAATTGCGATTTTATATAACTATAGTGAAATTCATATAAATAGGTTTTGAAATATCTAGAATAGAGAAACCTACATAAATGGGTTTGTTTAAGTAAACCTCTAATTTATTCATTTCTATTAAGACTAGATCTTTGTCTAACACAGTGCAACTATGAAAATTAGGCTTCGCTATGTAACTACGAGCTCCAAACCGTCCTTCCCATTTGGTCACTAATTTCACATCTTTCCTTTTCCGTACGTTTTCCATCATCTTTCCATAAACCGAATTTATCATATTTTTATAAAAGCATATATCGAAACTGTTTTTGACTGTTGTCTTAATTTCGTATTCAAATCAATGTATTCTTTTAACCAAGGAGCTTGTTTAAACCGAAGAACCTTATGAATCTTTTCAGTTCTAAACCGTAGCTTAAATACATTTTAAATTCTTGTAGTGAATAATATAGTTGAGTTTTGGATATAAAGTTGTAAGTAATTTCTTTAAGTTTGATTTATTAGAAGGTACTGGCGGTATCATATGTTCAGGCGCTAAAGGTAAGTCACTGTGAATTTCATGTAAAGATACTGGATAGTGTAAATCGCATTCAAAAATATATCCTACATCAGAATCGTCGGAATATTAAGTATGTCTAAACGTACTATATCTGGACTGGTACCATCTAAAATTCAAATTCTCCATATGGAAGATATTCAGACATTGCAGCCCCATATAAATTATTAACATCAAAATACATTAAATATTTAGAATCGAAATTTGGATCATAATCTGCATTCATATATTTGTTATTTGCTTTAGCATATCTATTCGAACATTGAGAAACACCGCCACGAATTCCCGTTCTAAAAACATTATTTTTCAATATCAGTAAGCAGCTCGAGTTTAACGTTCGTCGTTTTAACATCGCATCTAGAGCTAAACCAGGAGCCGTAAAGTAGTGAAGCGGATCTAACTTATACGTGAACATACAAGTTTTTCTAAAGTTTTCAAATATATCAGACAAGAGCAGTACATCTGTTTTTAAATATAGGTCTGAATAGTCCCTAGTGTTTTTATATTAAATGTTTGCCAAACGTGTTTAGCATGATTGTAGTCTTCATCTGAGATTTCTTCATTGCGCAAACGATTAAAGAATGCTGTTTTACAGGGTAAATCGGTTTCATTGAGCCTATCCCAAGAGTTAATGTAATCATAGGAAATATACCTTTACGCGTAAGTAACTGAAACTCATTATCGGTGTTACAATTTTCCTGGTGATGGATTTTTATTATCATCTAAGTATGAAGCTAATTTTTCGATGCTAGATGCCATAAACCTAAATGAATCGATAAATCTAAAAGTAACTTTCGTACCATTTACATATTTTGTAAAAGATATGTATTTTTCCTTATTTATTGGTAGAATTCTTACCAAACCTGAAAACCCTAACGCAATTTTTTAATAATGAAATGCGAATCGTAGCCTGATAAGTTATGAAAAACTACCGGTATCATATAAAATTATGATAATTGATGTTGCAATCTTGATGAGCCGCTCCTCGAAATTCGCCTGTAAAGTGACAGTGATCGCGAACTCTAATATCATCTATACTAAAAGGTTTATTGCAAATGTGACAGTGAAGGGCAAATTTAAATGCTAACTTTTGTTCTTCTGTTAAAGGATTCATAGGTTTTGGGTTACAGAAAATTTTATTAGTCTTTTCTGAAATCAGTTTCAATTGAGCAATAAACCATTCTATACAATCCTTTCCGCGATACAATTGAAATTTGGAATATTTATTATCATACGAGCATTTCAAATAATACGCTACACTAAAGGGTATATGCCTTTGGTAAGAGACTCTGTTTAGTACTACCTCCGACTCATTGCATGGTTCTAATATACATTCGAGATCTGCATAAACTACAAATGATACTTTTTCTTGATAGTGGAAATGTTTAAACGTTAGATACTTTTCAGATTCTTCGGGTAATCTTATTGAGCAAGTATTCTGTTTTTCGCAATAATTCGAATGACGCTTAAGTAATGCTGCTGTACTAAAATTATTTAAACATCTATAACAAAAAAATTTTCTATGTTCATGTGAAGACAACTGTTTTGCAAATAATTTTGACATATCCTTAATCCAAGTAAAATGAAAGTGATTCTCATCAGCATTTGTCGGACGAGAATATTGTAAGGAATCATTATTTAAAACTAACAGATTAATAGGTTCAATTTTTTAAAATTTTCACTTAAACAAAATGGTAGTATTTTAGTATTTTCTATAGAATATAGGTTAATTGCGAGATTATTAAGCTTCTCAATTTTTTTATGTCTTTTAATGCGATTGGAAACTGAACTGAATTGTAGCGTAATATTGTATCAAAATGTGGATAGCTAGATATTCTCTGACTATTTTTTTTAGCAGGATATAAAGCGGAAACCAAGCTCCAAAGAATGCAATGTTGATCGTTATTTATTACATTTACCACAGCTTTTTCTTTTTATAAAGTCCGGAACCGGTACAAACGTTGAACACCCTCCTTTAAGTGGATCATGATTGTTTATATTTACCTTCAAGTGTAAAACTTCTTGGATTGCCCAACCAGAATCTTTCTCGCAAAATTCTTCTAATCGCTTCGAAATCTTGTTCAATACGTTCTCCTTATACCACAGCTTGAGATTGGTATTTATATCGATGTGACGATTTGCAGTAGGAAACGTTTTCAAATCTATTTCACCAGTTGTAGGCTTAACAAAGTTAGCGGCAAATATTACATTAACTTTCAACATTGACTTTTTTAAGCAAGCAACAATCTTGCGTTTAAAACTAGCGAACGCCTTGTCTAAGAACACTAGAGGATCTCTATAATTTAAATTGGTAATAAGTCCCGTAATTATTCGACTTCCAAAACATGATTGTACATCATGCCAAATCAAATTTTTCGAGTACGACCTCTAGTAAGCGTTGCATCAACACCTTTACCACGATATTCCAAAGTACGTTTCAAGTGCCTCAATCGTACAAGGTAGCTTTTAAGATTTGCTAAATTAGATTCCAGCCTACTAGGATTTTCTTGTTTATTGTCTTCGTATACCTTATTTTTAATAGCAAGCTTCAATATACTAATATTTGCTTTGATAATTAAAATGTGTTTCGTTATTTCATTCACTGATTTAATTAGATTCACGCATTTTACAGTTAATCTCAAAATTGAGCTACTAATCTCGGATACGGTTTCAGCATTCATGATTCTATATAAAATCAAAATACACTACTTAATAATACAAGTATTTTCTCTATTTATTATTATTTATATAAAATATCATCTGACGTAAGCAAAACAACTGCAAAAGGTTCATTCATCTGAGTTTACGGAAAACGCGTAAGCAAAACAACTGTAAAAGAAAATAGCATACAAATCGAAATAATTGCATAACGAATTGCTTGAATGCAATTGTTAAAAAATCGCCTTTATTTACGTTTTTCTATTCAAGACGATTTTCAAGCTTGAGTTGTGCATGCAGTCTAAAAAAATTGCACAGTTGCATTCAGTACGTGTCTATAATAAATAAATTCGCTATGCAAGCAATTCCAATATTTACATATTTAATGCAAACTCTGGCAAAACAACTGTAAAAGGAATGCATTCATCATCATTTTCATTTCCGTATGCGTTTACTACAAAAAAATGTTTTATACGACCTTTGAGGAATGCATTCAACATCATTTTCATTTCCGTATGCGTTTACTACAAAAATGTTTTATACGACCTTTGATTTATTATGTGTACAGAAAATACATTATCATTACAGAGCTATTTTTATGATTACATTGAAATATTTTTAAATAAAAACAAAGCAAATTTGAAAAAAATGTCTCAGATTAAACCGTCTTGTTTAATAATGTACACGCAACTCATGGTTTTTAAAAACCCAGTATTAAAAAACATTCTGCAGTTTTATTATATAACAGTACCTTTAAAGAATTTTCACACAATTTACCTATATATATATGCATGTAAATTGTGTCAGCGGTAATCTAAAAAACTTATTCTATAAATATTACTACTTAAAGGATTTATTTGCATTGCATTATTTTTAAACGAAAATTAATCTGAAGAAAAACATTTTCCAGTGCGTGAATTTTGTTAATTTTTATGGAAAATAAATTATGCTAGCAGTAATATAAAACGAAATTAATCTAATTTAGGTTTTTATTATGCGCCTTCTTGCAATTTTCTGTTTTCAGTCAATGAATGTAATTCATTATTTCTGCTGAGCAGTACCTTTAAAAAATTTCTTATACAGCATATAAATTATATCAGCGGTAATCTAAAAACGAAATTAATCTAATTTAGGTTTTTATTATGTGCATTCATTGCAATTTCTTTTCAGTCAATGAATCTAATTCATTATTTCTGCTGAGCAGTACCTTTAAAAAATTTCTTATACAGCATAAGTTATGTCAGCGGTAATCTAAAACGAAATTAATTAATTTTAGGGTTTTATTATTTCTGCTGAGGTATAATTATATTCGCTTACATACTGTTTTGTTCATTAGAATAGATTACAGAGCTGAATTTTTTCAGAAAACGATGCAAATTTTTAAATAAAACGAAATTAATCTAATTTAGGTTTTATTATGCGCCTTCTTGCAATTTTCTGTTTTCAGTCAATGAATGTAATTCATTATTTCTGCTGAGCAGTACCTTTAAAAAATTTCTTATACAGCATAAGTTATGTCAGCGGTAATCTAAAACGAAATTAATCTAATTTAGGTTTTTAATATGTGCATTCATTGCAATTTCTTTTTCAGTCAATGAATCTAATTCATTATTTCTGCTGAGCAGTACCTTTAAAAAATTTCTTATACAGCATAAGTTATGTCAGCGGTAATCTAAAACGAAATTAATTAATTTTAGGGTTTTATTATTTCTGCTGAGGTATAATTATATTCGCTTACATACTGTTTTGTTCATTAGAATAGATTACAGAGCTGAATTTTTTCAGAAAACGATGCAAATTTTTAAATAAAACGAAATTAATCTAATTTAGGTTTTATTATGCGCCTTCTTGCAATTTTCTGTTTTTCAGTCAATGAATGTAATTCATTATTTCTGCTGAGCAGTACCTTTAAAAAATTTCTTATACAGCATAAGTTATGTCAGCGGTAATCTAAAACGAAATTAATCTAATTTAGGTTTTTATTATGTGCATTCATTGCAATTTCTTTTTCAGTCAATGAATCTAATTCATTATTTCTGCTGAGCAGTACCTTTTAAAAATTTCTTATACAGCATAAGTTATGTCAGCGGTAATCTAAAACGAAATTAATTAATTTTAGGGTTTTATTATTTCTGCTGAGGTATAATTATATTCGCTTACATACTGTTTTGTTCATTAGAATAGATTACAGAGCTGAATTTTTTCAGAAAACGATGCAAATTTTTAATTTTACTAACAGATCAGTTTATTATTTAATATAAATACTTCACGTAGATTTTTACCAACAGTATTCAATCAGATCTCTTGTATAATTATTAGTTACTATTACTAGCAACTTTTAAAAAATGAGTAACTTGTCATCAATCAAAATTGTAATAATACCAACGTAAAAGTTCTAGAGCAATTTATATTACATTCTGACGAAGACGTGATTAAAGAAGTTTTCGGCTGTTCTTCGCCTCAATTCAACACTGATGCTATTTTTGATAGTGACGTAATAGATATATCACGGTAAGTGCTTTTTCACATTTATACATGTGTTTTTAAAACAGTACTAATTTATAAGTTACATTAGATCAAAAACCATTCTGGAAATTCTGAGGCTATCGTAGGATCGTTGACACACTCTGGTCCTCTCAGAAACATCAGGTAGTATACAAAAGAAAAGGTGAACCTACAATAATCTTTTATGTTATGCTCACAGATCAGGCAAAAACATGTTGACTATGAAAAGTTATGTACAGAATCTAATATGGCTGTTTGCGGTGAAGATGACAAATCCTACGAAGATGACACAGTAGAGTTGCTTAACGCATTTAAAAGCGTGGAGAGAAGCTACTGCGTCGTATAGATTTGGAACTAAAAATAATAAAGCAAAAAGAGGGAACTAACAGAGGGAGCAGCAGATACTTCAAGAACGGGAGTTAATAAATACTTTTCATTTATAAATAGTTAGATCAATATATTCAACAATTTGTAAAATAAAAAGTATTTTATAAAAGTTCTCTTTGAAAAAGACTTTCTATAAACAAGGTAGTAAACTCAAAGTAAAACGCACATAAATCAGAACCCACTTTAATTTGATACATCATTCTTTATACAATCGACTTAGATGTGTTATAATAATAAACGAATTTCTTAAATTAGTGACATATTATTCTGAAAATTCTATGTTGACAGTTAGACCGATCGATCCCTTACTAGTTATGTATACGTGTTTGTTCGAGCCAATACTTTCATTTAATTGTTTCACTCCATGTGTTTGAAGGTATTCAAAATATCTCAATGGCAATATACTCTTGAACTCTTCTGTTTCCACTAATACTCTTTCTCCATATTTTGTCTTGATTGTTTCCACTTTTAAAACTTCAAACCTCTTATTCACTACAAGATCTTTTGAATTTACATAAGGTTTGCGATATGTGGTTTTATTAAGAGTATTAAAATCCATATTGCTTTTCTTTGACTAATTAAATTAATATTAGGAGCAATCTCCTTATATAGCAGATTACCACCATCTGCGTACTTTGCCAACCCACTTTTCAACCTATCACAAGAGTGAACTCATTTTTGAATTAAAACCGGCCCATGTGTATTTGCAGCCTCTAAACATAAATCAGAATCCACTTTAATTAAAAAACACAATTGACTTGAATGCGATATTTTTTTGCATCTGTCATACTGTCTCGCTAGAAAACCAAATTCAAAACATCTACACACATTTTCTCTGCACTTACATTTTCAACATACGTATGTTACATTGAAAGTAATATAAAGACGATCCTAATTCAAAACGTGCCCACAAGTATTTTACATTTGAAAAGAATTCAGGTTTTCACATTTTACATTAAAAGTATATAACGCCGATCCTAATTCAAAACGGTGCACGTGTAACTTCTCGCTAGAAAACCGAATTCAAAACAGCTACACACATTCTTCTCTGCACTTACATTTTTTTCAACATACGTGTGTGTTTCATTGAAAGTAATATAAAGCCGGTCCTAATTCAAAACGTGACAGACGTATTTTTACATTGAAAGCATAGAAGAATTCATGTTTCCACAACTATTTTACATTGAAATTATATAGGGCCGATCCTAATTCAAAACGTGACAGACGTATTTTACACATGGAAAATACGTCTGTCGCGTTTTGAATTAGGACCGGCCCTATTTACCTACTTTTGTACTCTACTTATCGTTCTAATTAGAAAGGACAATAAAACTATTAGGGCGACAAAGACATCAGGTGCAAGGTAAATGCTTACTGCATATTTTAATAAATCCATTGGCGTTGACCGTTCATCCACAATAATTGAAAGCACTTTCAGTTCATCTACAAGTTCATTAGGTGCTACTGTAGTTACCAACTTAATGGAAATAATTCGAAGCATTATTCTTACAGTGTTTAATTTGCTTCAAAATTTCGTGCCAGATAACAAGGTAACAGAAAACTGATTCACATAATTTTTCCGTTAACGACCTAGCTTCGTATATGGCCATTCTATCAAACGCTATGTCGTGATAAGTACTTGATTATCTGTCTGTCCGTCAATGGTGGATGAAGTTGTTTGGCCACACTGTACTTTCGAATGGCATATTGTTCCCTAGATCCTGCAAACTCTCCCTTAAATTTTCCTGTAATCAAGTCGCCCTAATCTGGTCCTGTTTGTGATCACTCCAGTAGTGTTGTAAAAATTTGTTTTCAAAGTCCTGATACGTGTCTATGTCATGTCCTACTAAATTGTACCATGCTTCCGCATTGTCCTTTAATAAAGCCTTTATCGTATTCAGTTTAGTATGTTCGTCAAATAAATTTCCCACTAGATTTCTTACACTATTAATAAAAATTTGTGGATTTACCCTGTTATCGCCATAAAACTTCATGTGTTGGTCCAATGATACTCCACCTGTATAAAATCTGGGACCATCCCCCGTTAAACTTGATATGTTGTATTTAATACTACTAACTTCGCGTTCTACCCTGCCTTACTGATCCCTACATGAGTCCGTTACTTCAGTCATTTTTACATTTATTTCTTCTTCACAGAAAATGCGTACTTCGGACCTTAAATGTCCAATTTCCTGTCGAAAACCTGTAATATCACGCTCATTTTTATCAACCCTATTTTCAACTTCCCCCATCTTTACGGTAAGACTATTTTTAAATTCTGTAAATTCTTTAGTCGATTGCTCAATTTTCCCGCTTGTCTGCTCTAATTTTCGGTTGGACTCCTCCCTAGCTCTATTAGATTCATCGCTTAGCAGTTCTAATTTTTTGTTGGACTCCTCCCTCGCTCTATTCGATTCTTCCCTAGCTCTATTAGCTTCATCGTTCATTCTCTCCAGCATTCTTATTATCATCTCGTTTCCTTGATCCCCTGATTCCGTCCTCGACTGATCTCTACTGCCTCCAGCTTCTTCCATTTTCGAATTTTTTTCACACAATGCACTATCGTCACTTCCAATTTCCACTCCTTGACTCCTTAACCACTCCTTTCTCTGCATACGTTCTAGTCACTCTCACACACCCTAAAATACTCTTAAATTTATACACAAACAGAAACTCTCTCTCTCAGATCGCCAGTTTCCTGGAATAAAATCACAAAAATTTTATTTGGAACTCGAGCCTCACTTTTGGGTCGCCAAGAATGCTGTGAATCCTACAAAGGGCTATTCACTTAACTGTTCCGTTGACTTTCTTCTGTTAATCGCTTCTTTACTCTTTTCCGCCTCGGCTGCTCACCTAGTTAAAACTTTCATCCTCATTCAAAAAGAAACAAATACATTCCTACCACAAACATCAACGTTAACTCTATTTACATCAATATTCATAATACATTAAAATTTCAAAATTAAATTTCAGCATAAATTTCAGTATCAGAAAACTTCAAGATTAAATTTATTATCATTTTAATGTGCATCCAGAATTAAAGTCCTAGTAGGATGCCTACTAATTAATATAACAATATATGCAGACCTGAGTCTGAGTACAAAGGAGCATCTCCACCCCTTTACGTTAATTAACCAGGTTCGTCTAATTGAGCTCAAAGACATACCCAAATTTTCATCATAATCAAGAACATAAATACTAAATACCCTTTCTACTTAAACAAGAAAATTTCACCTTAAAATTAAAAATTTGTTGTTAGTACAATTTCACTACTGTCCATTTTAAGTAAATAAATTATAAAGTTATTCAACACACACCAAAACATCAAAAATCGAACATCAAAGCATAAGTTACCTGAAGGTTAATGCACTCGTGGCTCCAATGTACATCGTCCTCTGTTAATCACACCATTCCAACTGGGTTATGTTTAGGTCCTCGGATTACTGGTCGCCTTTAAAATTTTCTACACCACCATTCATCTAAAGTTGTTTCAGTGCTTTTCCGGAACTCATCTGTGTATATCTGTATCTTGTTTTGTGGATCTAGTCACGTTTACGAATCATTTAATTATTAACACCCCCGAAAAATAGCAAAGAAATTCATACTTCTTTCACGCTATACGCCAAAACTGCCTACTTTTGTGTATTCATTTGTCGTTGCAAATTTGAATAATTGGTACAGTGATACTAGACTTTATTACCTTGCATCTTCTTTTCTAAGTGCACTAAATTACTTTCATCGTAGTACGTAAAATGCAAACTGTTTTAAAGTGTTAAATAATCACCAAAATATACGAGCAAACTGTTTAAATTATTCAATCAAAACCGAAAAACTAAAAGCACTGTTTAACGCATTGAATCAAATCGAAAATCTAAGAGAGCTAAACTCATATTAACACGTGTATATATAATCGCTAGCCTATACGTCGCTTTTGTCCCCAAAACGGACAGTTTCCGGAATTTCGTCATTCTATGTTCCCTTTTCGATCGCTCGGCACCGCTTCTACAAAATATGCATTCGCACCAGTTAAATCTCAGAAATTTTACACACGGCACGCAACGTCTGAGACTAACTAATTAATTTTTATACATAAATGTTATTTTTACCTCTCATGTTTGCCTCTTATTTTCAACCAATCGCAACCCAGTGACGTTGCTCACATCACGCCTTTTACTATATGTGTCTCTGTCTTGCGCATATTATCTGTCTCTATCTACCCTGTTTTGAGTGGTACAAATTGATATTCTTTAGTATCGGTTATTTTCAATCCACATGGACTGTGAAATAACCCACCTTATTAGCATTTCCCGTAAATATTAAACGACGGTTTCTCCAACATTCTCTGTAACCATTTGTTATCTACAAAATTTAAGCAGAACATAAAACATTTAAAAATACGCAGGTGTTCAAACATAATACTTCTAAATAACACTTCTACGATTTGAATATTATTGGGTTTTTACAAGCTTTTATGCATATTATATGTTACTAATGGTTCAATTAACTCCAATTAAAATAATACCCTTTAATTTTTAGTGAATCCTAATTAAATATTCAATTATTATTTGTACATCTTGTTTAATACTCGTTACTTAAACTTGAATTAATTAATATAAATTTTGCACGTAATTTCCATTTGTTTCTTTACTCGGAATAATTAAATTACACGTTGAGCATTTTAATACTGCTTCTTTTTATAGAAAGCGTCTTGTAAATAATTTAACTCCCTTATTTTTAATGAAACGAATGAATTTTTATGCTTCACGGTTTTATAATAAAGCGTATTATCTAATAAAATTCCTTATACACGGTGATTAAAATCATTTGATGTAATTAATTAATTTTCTACCCTGGTCTAAATATGAGTAATATATATATATATATATATATATATATATATATATATATATATATATATATATATATATACATTAGAAAATATAATGCTATGTACTCTAGAATAAATATACTATAATTCACCTAAGTTGTTTATATCTTCGTTTTCCAAATAAGCAAGCATCCCGAATATAAAGAACAGTTCCAGCTCACTCCAACTCTGAACGGTAAAATATTACCTTATTGGTTCTGTTGAGGCTGTCTTCTTCATCTTTGATTAAGAAAATTAAATTTATATTAAGCCAACGAACACTTACTGTGTATTGGTGTCATCAGGTCGTACGTTGCAATTGGTGGATCTGCTCACTGAGCCAACGATTTTTCTAGCACTTTATTTGGATTGACTATAAACTACTAAATAATTTTAACCCAACCACTATCATTATTCTTTCCTGACGAGGGCAATTTTAAAAAAGTTTTCATTTTTGATTTGTTTTACAGAACACAACTACAACTTGACAATAAAGATTGATCGATTATCACACACATATCTTGAGTATATAAAGTTATTAAACAACAAGAACGGCAATAAATTCAACCCATGCCAACAAGAATTTTAATGCTAAGGTATTGTCTAGATAATAGATGTAGAAATATAAAATCTGCAGAAAATTTAATAAACCCAGTCATGTAGAAATTTAATGTTGATGTCCACAGAAAAATAAAATAAATGTATTCGGCAGGAAATGTATTGCTGACATCCGCAGAATAATAAATAAACCCACTCAGTTAGCATGAATGGGACTCCCAACCTTCAAAGCAATTATAATTGATCAACGCAATCTAAGATTAGCTGGTTACTAATTTCCCATAGATTTTACATACATTATTATACCATATTTAAAATTAAAATTGTCAATTGCAAAACCACAATTTTTTTATATACAAACAACTCGTCCGTAAGCTGTATTACAACATCTTAACAATGAAGAAATTCCGACGATGCGTGACTCATTCGGTTGTTATCAAAAAATAAAAATACAAACTGCTTTCGATGTATAAAAATCAATTTTTTCAGTTTTACTGAAAAGTGAATTGAATTTAATTAAATGTATTAAAGTCAATTTTTACTGAAAAATAAATTGAAAATATTTTAGATAAAAAAATATTTTAAATGACGTTTCGGTAAATTGTATATTTTATTCGCTTCGGGAGATACACTTCAGAAGGGTTAATAAATCCTAAAGATGTTCCACATAGTTGATCAACGCAATCTAAGATTAGCTGGTTACTGGCTTCACATAGATTTTAAACACATTATTATACCACGTTTAAAATTTTTTAAAAGTGCTATTCTTTAAGAATGCCAAATTAATGTTGACCGCAAGTGTTTTATATATAAACAACTCGTTCGTAAGCTATATTAGAGCACCTTGACAATAAAAAAATTCCAGACGATGCGTGCACTCATGTCATGAACTGTGTTATCAAAAATAAAATACAAACTGCTTTCGATGTAAACACGATTACCTACCTATATATATATGTTAATTTAAATTTAATTAAATGTATAAAAGTCAATTTTTTTCCAGTTTTACTGAAAAGTAAATTATTTCCCCAATAATCTAAAACTTGTTCAATATTACTGTATTAGTTATTAAGGGCCACTTGCATCGCATTTACTTTAAACGACGTTTAACTAATCTAGGTTTTATTTTACTCTATGATTAAGGTGTGGTTGATTTGTAAGGTACTAGATTTATCTCTAGTTAACTAAACGAAGTTTAAAACACTAGCAACATTTAACAATATTGTAAAAGTCGCCTGATTGCTAGACAACTAAATTAAATTATCAAAAACGATTTTGAGGTTCAGTTAGATTTTGTATATATTACTTTATTTATATACAGAGTACAGAGCAATTGAAGTGAAGGAACACGTTATTAAAAATTTGATTCAGAACTTATTATAAAAATCCGATTAGGTCACTTCAAAAGAAAAAAGTTGTAGGATGGTTAAATATAGCAAGCAATTTTAATGCACCTGCATTAAATGAAGTACCGAAAATCGCTGCAGCTGAACGAGATTACATCAATTTATCAATAGCAATCATTAAAGTAAGATAAAAAAAACCCCCCAAAATTGACAGTTTAATTTAGTCTTGGATTAGATGGATTTAATCTTATTTTACAGAACAGTGTAAAACAATTTTGACTTTTAATCTGAGTTTATCATTAAACGTGCTCTGAGTTTATTTAACGTTTCCTATAGATGCTCTCATTTTTTTGTGGCTGAAAGTAGAAACGCAGCTGATGTAATTGCATAGCCATCTATAGAATCTGCTATGTAGTTTCGATTCAATTCTGTACTTTCACACTTAGTAGTGTTGGTGTTTTATCACCTGATGGCGGTTTTATTTACTTTTGCCATAGTACAGAGATTGTTTCGAAATGATATTAGTATAATAGCTTCGATTACTTCATAGAGTTGGAAAATAATCTGCTCTGCTAAGGCTTAACAAAGCCGAAACCGTCGGTCAGTGGATGTTTCCTCCCATGTGAAGTACTAAAGCTAATGTTTTGTTAATGGCTATATAACTACTAGCCCGATTTGTATTTGTCAATAGCTCTTATTATTTTCATAAGAGTTTGTTTACAGATACATCTATTTTCTATATATATATATATATATATATATATATATATATATATATGTGTTTCTAATCATTCCTAACTAGTACCTTCATCCAATGCGAATATTTTCTATCTGCGGTTTTTAAATTCCTCTCAGATATCGCCTTTAAAATATGCCAGTAACAAATCCTTTTCAAACAAATGACTAATGACTTCCAGTTTTTCACGGAATTTTCTACACATCTGTACCAAATAAGAGCTCTATTTACAAATAGTTTAGAGGCGAAATCATATAGGTTTTGTTCATTTACTTTACATGAATGAACTAATTACTTTATCGTCGGAGGCTTTCACGGCGGGAGTCATTATAATTATTTATGGTTCCGGGTTGAGACCGTGTCATTTTATAAATTAAGGTCGACGTTTCGCCCACTTTTGTAAGGGGCTTCATCAGGACAATAAATATATTAAAAGTTAAGAATGATAATATTAAATAGACAAGTCACAATGTAAAGAGAAGAGTTACTCCTGAACTAGCAGACTCACTAGCCCATTCATAGCCAAAAGGTGTCTTGTGGCAAAGTAACTGGTGAAATTAGCGATATAGGGCGAGAACTTGATGCATGAGTGATCATGCATAGAGAGGAGTGTCGTAGTGGATCAGTGAACGTCACGGTTCCGCTGTTGTGAACATAGGCTTGTTTTCCAAATAGGGGAAAGGTAGTAGCCATCGTCTTTGTTTAGATTATTAAATTTTTATTGATTTCTATGGATTCTTTAATTTTTCTATTGCAGAAAAATGGAATTCTGGCAATCAGTTTCGTCTTGTCGAAGTTGATGGTATGGCCTGTTTCATGTTGGTGTTCGGCCACCGCTGAGCGAGAAAATTGTTATACTCCCTGCAGACAAAGGTAATGCGACTGTAATTCTAAACCGCACAGAATACAAAGAAAAGATTCAACAATTATTACAAGACGGTTCCTACACTCCTATAACAAAAGACCCCACTTTAAAACTTGAACGGGAAATCTCAGCACTCATCAAATTCTCCAATATTTCCAAAACTATCCAAAAACGCATAATACCTCGCGAATCTAAACCACCTCGCCTGTACGGCCTTCCTAAAGTCCATAAACCTGATGTCCCTCTCCGTCCGATAGTTGGCACAATTGACTCACCAACATACCATCTGGCAAAATACCTAGCAAATTTCTAAAAACCTTATTCCGGCAACATCCCTACTTATGTTTTAAACTCCACTCATTTCATAGAACTGATTGCAAATATTGAGCTAGGCCCTAATGATATACTAGTCAGTTTTGATGTAACATCCCTATTTACAAACGTACCTATAATAGACACTGTCTCCATTATTAAACAACTCCTACCTCAAGAAAACGAATTTGAGCACCTGGCCATGCTCATAGAAAAATGTTTAACCTCTACCTATTTTGTTTTTGACGGACAATTTTACAAACAAACTTCGGGCACACCAATGGGCTCACCTCTGTCCCCTATTGTGGCCAATATATTCATGGAGTCTTGGGAATCCATTGCCCTAGAATCCACAGACCTTAAACCAAAAACTTGGCTCCGTTATGTAGACGACACTTTTGTAATCTGGCCCCATGGACATCAAACGCTTAATAATTTTTTAGATCACATAAACAATCAACATAAAGATATTAAGTTCACTATAGAAATTGAAAAGAATGGAACTCTGCCATTCTTTGACGTTCTGGTAGAGCGCAAACCTAACGGACGACTAAGTCATTCCGCATATCGAAAACCCACACACACAGACAGATACCTACATGCGTCGTCACATCATTACCCCTCACAAAAATTATCGGTAATCAACTCTCTAGTCCACCGTGCAATGAAGATTTCACAACCGGAAAACTTATCTAATGAACTGGCCCATCTTAAAATTAGTCTTATAAAAAACGGCTATTGCAACTCAGATATCGGCAGAGTAATAAACCGACATGTGCATCCTACACGAACCCTTAAACCACGCTGTAATCTCGATACACGATCTTTAGCAATCCTTCCATATATACACAGAGTAACAGACCGAATTGGCAAAATTCTACGTAAATACAATATCAAAACAATCTATAAACCCACTAATAAAATTTCACAAATATTACCAACCCCAAAAGATTCCGAAAATAGTCTTAAAGCCCCAGGCGTATATAGTATACCCTGCAGTTGCGGTCTAGTATACATAGGAGAAACAGGACGGTCAGTATAGACTAGACTAAACGAGCATAAGCGATGCTTAAGAACAAGCCAGTACAATCGCTCAGCGGTGGCCGAACACCAACATGAAACAGGCCATACCATCAACTTCGACAAGACGAAACTGATTGCCAGAATTCCATTTTTCTACAATAGAAAAATTAGAGAATCCATAGAAATCAATAAAAATTCTAATAATCTAAACAAAGACGATAGCTACTACCTTACCCCTATTTGGAAAACAAGCCTATGTTCACAACAGCGGAACCTTGACGTTCACTGATCCACTAGGACACTCCTCTGCGAGTGCTAGTGAAATAATATTTTTTATGTCTCAGTTTGCGTGTGCTAGTGTAACAATTTTTTTTTGTCACTGCCTCTACGTTGCAAGGGTCAGTGTAACAACTTTTGCCAGTGTGTAATTGCTAACTTTGGACTTTACTCCAGCGCTAGGACGATGAGCAGGAAGATTCACTGTAAAATTAAGATGTAAAAGAATTAAAGATAGGCGCCATTACACCCCTTTAAACACTAGTTGTTATGACCTTAGGCATGGTGTAGAAACCTCAAGGTGAATATCTCTAATAACAAACGATTGACTATGAGCAGGATAAGCCTAAAATAAAAACAAGTTATTATAAAACAAATGGAGACAGCGGTTTCCGTCTCAACATAATAATAAAATAGATAATAATATTTAAAGGAACTTCTGAAGGTACAACATTTTGTTAATATTTTAGGCAGAAAAAGAAAAGATCTCACACTGTTGAACGTACTTATAACCTTTTATTTATTAACGTGCAAAATAACTATTTCAATTCTTATACAATAAACTCCATTTACATGTATAACGACAAAAAACGTTTTCCGGCCATATTATATCTAGTAATTTTTTAGTGCATTTTCTTTCTTATATCAGCAACAGTGCTATTTTTAACATAGAATAACTAACTAGATCAGATACAATATAAACTAAATAAAATATAATGGTTTTAAATACCTTAGATAGGATTCTAGTGTTATACCGGTTCTGGCGCCTCATTTCCACCCGAAACCCTCATTTCCACACACATTTACATGTAAATTCCCATAAGGTGGAAATAAGGAGGTGGGACTCCCGCCTTGTGGACCGCCTTGTGGAAATGAGGAGAATCCCTCATTTCCACACTCATCTGGACCAAATAGTTTTCTTCGACTAACCATTTTTCATCTTTCGAGATAAACCTATCTTGTTTGGTATCAATTAATATTAGAATGTTCTCAGCTACCCGAATCCCAAGGAATTTCTTAGATTGCATCCCCCCCCCCCCCCCAGAGAGCTACCACAATTTTAAGATTTTTTTACCGCCAACATTCTGAATCAAATAGTTTTCTTCGACTAACCATTTTTCATCTTTCGAGATAAAGGTACATTGTTTGGTATCAATTAATATTAGAATTTTTTCAGCTACCCGAATCTCTAGGAATTTCTTAGATTGCATCATCCCTCCAGAGAGCTACCCCAATTTTAAGATTTTTTTTACAGCCAACATTCTGGATCATAGTTTTCTTCGACTAGCCATTTTTACCCACGAGATAAAGGTACATTGTTTGGTTTAGCCATGCAATACATCAAATTAGTCTAGAATTTTATGCAGAATCCGAATTTGTAAATAGATTTAAAATCGAACCACCTTTTATCGTTTTACACACACACCTTCTAAATTATAACTTTCCTGCAGCTCATATCTAAAAGAAAATCTAAAAACCATTCTTAAAACATTTTATTACAGACAATTTTTACTAATACAGTTTAAATTTTGTAAACCACATTTCTAAATACATATTGACAATTTTTATTCTTAACCTAGAACTCCTTATATTGGCATATACTTATGACACAGCAACTATAACAATATTTATTTCTAAATAGAGCACCTTTTACAAAGACCAACCGGACCCACATGTTTCAAATTCCTCTGATTTTGTTCTCATGGTCTCGCTTAAGACCTCGTAGATATTTTTCAGATTACTAGAAGACGTTATAACCATATTTTTTGTGTTAAAGGATTTTATATCGGTAGTCTCTTCTCCCATTTTGGTGTAAACGCCGTAGAGTTCGCAATAGACTTTTATTGCTGTATGTTGTTTTTTTTTTCATTAAGTAAACGAATAAACCGCTCTTTCTGTTTCCAAAGAAACTCTGACACTCCATCGTCGACACTGGCGTTCTTTATGCGATAGCTAGCCATACGGTTGTTAAACGCTGTGCTAACCATTTCTACGCCATCTTCGCCAGTAGCGGTAACTGTGGCATTTTTATGTCAGTTGCTTCTCAAGTGTGCGGCATAGGTAGTCTTTTCCATTTCGAAATCGCATACTTTACACATAATTCGTAGTTGTTTCGTGCAAGACCCTTTAACAGCTGGCGGAGCTGAACGTTTACGGCTTAATGACATACCGTGCTGTTTTTTCTTGTCGCTGTAAGCTGTCTATTCTTGTAAAAGCGATACCGCAAGACATACTGTTTAAGTACTTTGCTGCTGACGGATGTATAAGCTTAACCCTAGACGATGTTACACCACGACATTTGTTCTGGTGCCGTTTGAGAGCATCTCTTCTGGTAAAGTAGACGTGACAGGGCAAAATCCGCAATATAGAACTTTGGCGAAACTTCTAAGCGAACTAACTTATAACTAAAGAGTTTACTCTTGCGTACCTGCTTTATGTACCCTATAGAATGCAAGCCGAAGGTGTCCGAAGACAGTCGAACGAAGTTGAGGATTCAGCGGGGAACTAAATGACGTTATCTTTTGCCAATCCTTGCTGCTCGTCCAGTACATTTAGCACCAATGTATGCGCCCGGTTCGCTTTGTCCATGCTGCGAATGCAGTTAGTAGAAACACCGGAAACGTCTTCCATGTTATACGGATCAACAATCGCATCGCGTGCATATTAAAAATTCAAAAGGGTGGTAGCACACGCACACAAATTTTACTGCTAGGACCGATGCAAGTAGTGAGGTAGGGCCGGTCCTACTTCAAAACGCGACAGACGTATTTTCCATGTGTAGAATACGGCTGAATCGTTTTGAATTAGGATCGGCCCTATATGATTTCAATGTAAAATAGTCGTGAAAACATTTCAATGTAAAATAGTTGTGAAAACATGAATTCTTCTATACTTTCAATGTAAAATGCTTGTGGGCACGTTTTGAATTAGGATCGGCTTTATATTACTTTCAATGAAACACACACGTATGTTGAAAAGTGCAGAGAAGAATGTGTGTAGCTGTTTTGAATTCGGTTTTCTATCGAGAAGTTAGACGTGCACCGTTTTGAATTAGGATCGGCGTTATATACTTTTAATGTAAAATGTGAAAACCTGAATTCTTTTCAAATGTAAAATACTTGTGGGCACGTTTTGAATTAGGATCGGCTTTATATTACTTTCAATGGAACACACGTATGTTGAAAAATGTAAGTGCAGAGAAAATGTGTGTAGATGTTTTGAATTTGGTTTTCTAGCTAGAAGTTATAAAGTATGACAGATGCAAAATATTGCATTCAAGTCAATTGTGTTTAATTAAAGTGGATTCTTATTTATGTTTAGACGCTGCAAATACACATGGGCCGGTTTCAATTCAAAATGTGTTCACTCTTGTGATAGGTTGAAAAGTGGGTTGGCAAAGTACGCAGATGGTGGTAATCTGCTATATAAGGAGATTGCTCCTAATATTAATTTAATTAGTCAAAGAAAAGCAATATGGATTTTAATACTCTTAATAAAACCACATATCGCAAACCTTATGTAAATTCAAAAGATATTATAGTGAATAAGAGGTTTAAAGTTTTAAAAGTGGAAACACTCAAGACAAAATATGGAGATAGAGTATTAGTGGAAACAGAAGAGTTCAAGAGTATATTGCCATTGAGATATTTTGAATACCTTCAAGCACATGGAGTGAAACAATTAAATGAAAGTATTGGCTCGAACAAACACGTATACATAACTAGTAAGGGATCGATCGGTCTAACTGTCAACATAGAATTTTCAGAATAATATGTCACTAATTTAAGAAATTAGTTTATTATTATAACACATCTAAGTCGATTGTATAAAAAATTATGTATTAAATTAAAGTGGATTCTGATTTATGTGCGTTTTACTTGAGTTTACTACCTTGTTTAAAGAAAGTCTTGTTTCAAAGAGAAACTATTATAAAATACTTTTTATTTTACAAAATTGTTGAATATTTTGATCTAACTATTTATAAATGAAAAGTATTTATTAACTCACGTTCTTGAAGTAACTGCTGCTCCCTCACCGCTAGTTCATCTTTTTTGCTTTATTATTTCTAGCTCAAATATATACGACGCAGTAGCTTCTCTCCACGCTTTTAAATGCGTTAAGCAACTCTACTGCATCATCTTCGTAGGATTTGTCATCTTCACAGCAAACAGTCATATTTGATTCTGTACATAACTTTTCATAGCCGACATGTTTTTGCCTGATCTGTGAGCATAACATAAAAGATTATTGTAGGTTCACCTTTTCTTTTGTATACTACCTGATGTTTCTGAGAGGTTCAGAGTGTATCAACGATTCTACGATAGCCTCAGAATTTCCAGAATGGTTTTTTGATCTAATGTAACTTATAAATTAGTAGTGTTTTAAAAACACATGTATAAATGTGAAAAAGCACTTACCGTGATATATCTATTACGTCACTATCAAAAATAGCAGCAGTATCGAGTTGAGCCGAAGAACAACCAAAAACTTCTTTAATCACGTCTTCTTCAGAATGCAATATAAATTGCTCTAGAACTTTTACGTTGGTACTATTACAATTTTTGACTGATGACAAGTTACTCATTTTTTTAAAAGTTGCTAGTAATAGTAACTAATAATTATACAAGAGATCTGATTGAATACTGTTGGTAAATCTACGTGAAGTATTTATATTAAATAATAAACTGATCTGTTAGAAAAATTAAAAATTTGCATCGTTTTCTGAAAAAATTCAGCTCTGTAATCTATTCTAATGAACAAAACAGTATGTAAGCGAATATAATTATACCTCAGCAGAAAATAATGAATTAGTTTCATTGTATGAAAAAAATTGCAATGAATGCACATAATAAAACCCTAAATTAGATTTATTTCGTTTAGATTACCGCTGTAAAAGAATTTTTTTAAAGGTACTGCTAAGCAGAAATAATGAATTACATTCAAATAATAAACTGATCTGGTAGAAAAAATTAAAAATTTGCCTCGTTTTCTGAAAAATTCAGCTCTATAATCTATTCTAATAAACAAAACAGTATGTAAGCGAATATAATTATACCTCAGCAGAAATAATGAATTAGTTTCATTGTATGAAAAAGAAATTGCAATGAATGCACATAATAAAATCCCTAAATTATATTTATTTCGTTTATATTACCGCTGTATAAGAATTTTTTAAAAGGTACTGCTCAGCAGAAATAATGAATTACATTCATTGACTGAAAATAAATTGCAAAAAGGCGCTGCATATATAGGGATATAGTAATTTGTGCGAATCATGCTGAATTTTTGTAGTAAACGCTAGATGATTATGTATGATTCCATTGAAAGTAATATAAAGCCGATCCTAATTCAAGCGTTTTCACATTTTTTCATAATGTATCCATAAAAAATTATATGCAAGCTGTAATGATTGTGTGTATTTTTCTGTATACACATCATAAAATCAAAGGTCATATAAAACATTTTTCATAGTAAACGTAACTGAATGAAAAATGATGTTGTATGCGAATTCCTATTACAGTTGTTTTGCTCAAAGTCGCCTTCAGTTTGTAAATACTGGAAATGCTTGCTTAGCGAATAGTTACGTACTGAATGCAACTCTGCTTGAAAATCATCTTGAATAAAAACGTAAATAAAGGAGATTTTTTTTAACAATTGCATTCAAAGCAATTCGCTATGCAATTATTTTGATTTGATGCTATATCTTTTTTACAGTTGTTTTGCTTACGTGTTTTCCGTAAACTTAGATGAATGAACCTTTTGAAATTGTTTTGCTTACGTCAGATGATATTTGGTATAAATATTAAATAGAGAAATACGTATATTGAGTAGTGTATTTTGATTTTCTATAGAATCATGAATGCTGAAACCGTATCCGAGATTAGTGCAGCAATTTTGAGATTAACTGTAAAATGCGTGAATTTATTGAAAACAGTGAATGAAATAACGAAACACATTTTAGTTATCAAAGCAAATATTAGTATATTGAAGCTTGCTATTAAAAATAAGATATACGAAGACAATCGACAAGAAAATCCTAGTAAACTGGAATCTAATTTAGCATATCTTAAAAGCTACCTTGTACGATTGAGGCACTTGAAACGCTCTTTGGAATATCGTGGAAAAGGTGTTGATTCAACGCTTTCTAGAGGTCATACTCGAAAAATTTGATTTGGCATGATGTACAATCATGTTTTGGAAGTCGAATAATTACGGGACTTATTACAAATTTAAATTATAGAGATCCTCTAGTGTTCTTAGACAAGGCGTTCGCTAGTTTTAAACGCAAGATTGTTGCTTGCTTAAAAAAGTCAATGTTGAAAGTTAATGTAATATTTGCAGCTAACTTTGTTAAGCCTACAACTGGCGAAATGGATTTGAAAACGTTTCCTACTGCAAATCGTCACATCGATATAAATACCAATCTCAAGTTATGGTATAAGGAGAACGTAATGAACAAGATTTCGAAGCGATTAGAAGAATTTTGCGAGAAAGATTCTGGTTGGGCAATCCGAGAAGTTTTACACTTGAAGGTAAATATAAACAATCATGATCCACTTAAAGGAGGGTGTTCAACGTTTGTACCGGTCCCGGACTTTATAAAAAGAAAAAGCTGTGGTAAATGTAATAAATAACGATCAACATTGCATTCTTTGGAGCTTGGTTTCCGCTTTATTTCCTGCTAAACAAAATAGTCATAGAATATCTAGCTATCCACATTTTGATACAGTATTACGCTACAATTCAATTCAGTTTCCAATTGCATTAAAAGACATAAAAAATTGAAAAGCTTAACAATCTCGCAATTAACCTATATTGTATAGAAAATGCTAAAATACTACCATTTTGTTTAAGTGAAAATTTAAAAAAAATTGAACCTATTAATCTGTTAGTTTTAAATAATGATTCCTTACAATATGCTCGTCCTACAAATGCTAATGAGAATCACTTTCATTTTACTTGGATTAAGGATATGTCAAAATTATTTGCAAAACAGTTGTCTTCACATCACCATAAAAAATTTTTTTGTTATAGATGTTTAAATAATTTTAGTACAGCAGCATTACTTAAGCGTCATTCGAATTATTGCGAAAAACAGAATACTTGCTCAATAAGATTACCTGAAGAATCTGAAAGTATCTAACATTTAAACATTTCCACTATCAAGAAAAAGTTTCATTTGTAGTTTATGCAGATATCGAATGTATACTAGAACCATGCAATGAGTCTGAGGTAATATTAAACACAGTTCGTTACCAAAGGCATATACCCTTTAGTGTAGCGTATTATTTGAAATGCTCGTATGATAATAAATATTCCAAATTTCAATTGTATCGCGGGAAGGATTGTATAGAATGGTTTGTTGCTCAATTGAAACTGATTTCAGAAACGACTAATAAAATTTTCTGTAACCCAAAACCTATGAATCCTTTAACGGAAGAACAAAAGTCTACATTTAAATTTGCCCTTCACTGTCACATTTGCAATAAACCTTTAGTATAGATGATATTAGAGTTCGCGATCACTGCCACTTTACAGGTGAATTTCGAGGAGTGGCTCATCAAGATTGCAACATCAATTATCATAATTCTTATATGATACCGGTAGTTTTCATAACTTATCAGGCTACGATTCGCATTTCATTATTAAAAAAATCTCGTTAGAGTTGTCAGGTTCGTTAAACATTCTGCCAATAAATAAGGAAAAATACATATCTTTTACAAAATATGTAAAAGGTATGAAAGTTAGTTTTAGATTTATCGATTCATTCAGGTTTATGGCATCTAGTATCGAAAAATTAGCTTTCTACTTAGATGATAATAAAAAATCCATCACCAGGGAAAATTGTAACACTGATAATGAGTTTCAGTTACTTACGCGCAAAGGCATATTTCCCTATGATTACATTAACTCTTGGGATAGGCTCAATGAAACCGATTTACCCTGTAAAACAGCATTCTTTAATCGTTTGCGCAATGAAGAAATCTCAGATGAAGACTACAATCATGCTAAACACGTTTGGCAAACATTTAATATAAAAACACTAGGGGACTATTCAGACCTATATTTAAAACAGATGTACTGCTCTTGTCTGATATATTTGAAAACTTTAGAAAAACTTGTATGTTCACGTATAAGTTAGATCCGCTTCACTACTTTACGGCTCCTGGTTTAGCTCTAGATGCGATGTTAAAAACGACGAACGTTAAACTCGAGTTGCTTACTGATATTGAAAAATAATGTTTTTAGAACGGGGAATTCGTGGCGGTGTTTCTCAATGTTCGAATAGATATGCTAAAGCAAATAACAAATATATGAATGCAGATTATGATCCAAATTTCGATTCTAAATATTTAATGTATTTTGATGTTAATAATTTATATGGGTCTGCAATGTCTGAATATCTTCCATATGGAGATTTTGAATTTTAGATGGTACCAGTCCAGATATAGTACGTTTAGACATACTTAATATTCTTGATGATTCTGATGTAGGATATATTTTTGAATGCGATTTACACTATCCAGTATCTTTACATGAAATACACAGTGACTTACCTTTGGCGCCTGAACATATGATACCACCAGTACCTTCAAATAAATCAAACTTAAAGAAATTACCTACAACTTTATATCCAAAACTCAACTATATTATTCACTATAGGAATTTAAAAATGTATTTAAGCTACGGTTTAGAACTGAAAAAATTCATAAGGTACTTCGATTTAAACAAGCCCTTGGTTAAAAGAATACATTGATTTGAATACGAAATTAAGACAACAGTCAAAAACAGTTTCGATATATGCTTTTATAAAAATATGATAAATTCGGTTTATGGAAAATGATGGAAAACGTACGGAAAAGGAAAGATGTGAAATTAGTGAGCAAATGGGAAGGGCGGTTTGGAGCTCGTAGTTACATAGCGAAGCCTAATTTTCATAGTTGCACTGTGTTAGACAAAGATCTAGTCTTAATAGAAATGAATAAATTAGAGGTTTATTTAAACAAACCCATTTATGTAGGTTTCTCTATTCTAGATATTTCAAAAACCTATTTATATGAATTTCACTATAGTTATATAAAATCGCAATTTGCTAACAAAGCAAAGTTACTGTATACAGATACGGATAGTTTGATATACGAGTTTAGCGTTGAAGATATTTACTCTTATATCAAACAAGATATTCATAGATTTGATACTTCCGATTACGATCCTCATAACAAATATCATATTCCATTATCAAATAAAAAAAGTTCCTGGTATTATGAAAGATGAAAACAATGGTGATATCATGCTAGAGTTTGTAGGGCTTAGATCTAAAATGTACACTTACAGAGTTCAGGATAGGATAATAAAAAAGTCAAAGGGATCTTCCTTAGCAAGTATTAAGCAAATTTCTTTTGATGATTATAAGAATGCTTTGTTTTATAACCAGTCTGTACAGAAACAACAATGTTTAATTAGATCAGTCAAACATGATGTCTTTACTATTAAACAAAACAAAATTGTTCTTAATCCAAGTGATGATAAAAGAATTCTTAGTACCTCAACCACTGATACTAAACCTTGGGGGTATAACTATACACTCAGAAATGACTTGTGAAGCTTCAACCGCTGGCTCAAATAAAGAATGCAATTTATTTTATCTCGATTAACATATAATTTTTTTAGTTATAAAACTTCAGTGTTATGTTTATACCTGCACAAGTACACCGTTTTTTTTTGGATGTATCTAAAAATAGGATACCTTTCAATCTGCCTGAGTTTGAACTATATTAGTATAAATGTATTGTAGAGAAAAATAGTAGTAATAACCGTTCTGTTTTAAAAAAAATCCAGTTTCTTAATAACATACCAGTTAGTTTATTTTGAGAAATGTATAATATGTGAAAGATATTGTAAAAAGCATGTAAAAAATATTAATAAATAGACTGTGATTGCTAAATGATTTATTGTTTTTTCATAATTTGTAAAGGTACAGTAATAATAATAATAAAGTAATTATAATATTCTTATGCTGTTTGAGAGTGGATTGTATTTGACTATCTTATCATGAAGTATAAGGCAATGACAAGATGTATTTGGCAAAACGTTTCTGCTAGTTTCAAATTCTAATCTAATATCGACAGTACCAGATTTTAACGTTTCATTTTGTCTAGAACAATCTATGACTACTAATGGTGCAATACTTCGTAAATCTTCAGGATTAAAAAGTGGTTCATTTTCCTTTTCGTAGTATGATTGCTGAAACTGAGCATACATCTCATATAACAACGCAGTCTGTTTATTCTCGAACTTCAAATTTAAGTTATCGTACGGGAAAATTTCTGAATTTAAATATAGTTTCATGTTGGTTAAATAGCAATGATCAAAACGACTGTAGTTGCTCATGTATCTATTTTTCGGTTGGTTTGAAACCGACAATCACAAATCTTGGTTTTTCTAATTGTGTTGTTGTTTTAATGTTCCATGTATGACGTTGCGTTTCTTGTAGAAGTTGATATTCATGCAACTCCCATCCTCTAAACGGAATATGCAAATCCTGATTTTGTGCAACGCATTCTATTAAATTAATTCGTTGAGTATCATCAACGACTACATGCGGCATTTTCCATAAAACTTTGTTTAAAACAACTTTTATTTCTTCATCGGGTGTAGGATTAATTATAGCATTAGTATCAAAACTGGAACGTAGTAAAACTAACTCATGACGTATGTTTAAAATAATTTTTTTAAAATCTTCGCATAATCCGAGAACCATTGAAAGGTTTATTGCAACATTAAAATTCCCATTGGCATCAACTATTTGCGAATCATCCATAGGAGACCACCCAGCGTTTTGTAAATGTTTACTTTGATTGCTATTATATGAAACATATCCCTTCATTATAGACGTTAATCCAGGATTCCGAACACGATCTACAATGATACCTCCAATCTCATATCCAATTTCATCAAAAGCAGCAAAATTCCATTATTTACAAACTTTGCTGTCTGAGACGGCGTTCCATCTGTTTTAATTAATTTGCCTTCTATGTACAGCATGCTCTTCGATGGTAAGGTGTATACATCTTGTTGCTGTATAGGATTCGAATTTCATCATTATTGTTTAAAGATGTGTTAGCATAAGGTTGATGAGTATGTTTTCAATATTAACAATTGCATTATCGAAGTAAACTTTTCTACGCACGTTCAGTATTTCACTATTCATTCTAATTTTTAATTAAATAAATGCAGTCCTAACGATTGTAGAAACTGCCGGTTTTGTGTTGTTAGCGGTTTTGAAACAATCAATCGAGTGTCGATTGCTTTGAAATTTCCAGCATTTATAGCAATTCTTGACATGTTGCGTGCATTATACTTAATACCCATGGCTATTGCAGATTTTTTTAAATGCAACTTTACAGTTAGCAGTTCTCCTCTGAAATTAACTAAATTTCCATCTTGATCTAACACTTTAACTATTATTTCATTTATTATACGTGACTTGATTGGTAGATATATAATCGTAGGTGGGCACTCAACAATTTTAAAACCTGCAGGTACTTGCGGAAAAATTCGTGTATTACATGGGCTGGTTTACTATTTAAATAGGATCCGCTTGCAATATTACAATCGATTAAAACTGCATTCACTTTACAAATGTTGATTGCGTAGTCTGCTTGATGCGTGACAAATGCTAGCAATTTTGTGGATTGAAACCAAGTAGAGAACCAATTGAATCCTTTTGGTAAAATCCACATCTAGACTACATTTAATACTACATTTAAGTGTATTATTGTCAGCTGTAATTTCTATATACACTGGAGTCTTTCTAGCGCTTCGTGATTGTTCCATACGACCACGCCATCTTTTATCACCTAAAGCTTTTTGAAGATATTTATTAATTTCTCTAATCTCATAAGCACCTTCAGGTATTTCTATGAATTCTCCGTTAGATCCATAATAAAATTTATTATTTATTCCTTTTTCTATGTTTGGAATTGTGTTATAAGACTCAAAATTTGTTAATCCTAATACGTACTCCGAATCATTATCCAAGTTTATAGGTGGATTAAAATTGCTTGTTAAAACTGAAGTGTTTCCGTTAGAGTAAAAGTGTACGACATAACGACTTCGTACGCAGTTCTATGCGCTACTTAGAAATTGTAAGCATAAATGACCGCAAAACACAGTACCGTACGATTGTTCTTGGTTAATGTTATAAAGAATTCTACATTTACCCCGCTATTCAAATAACTTATCAACTCTGTTGGCGGTCGCAGGTTTCCGTAGCTGTCATAGTAAATAGCGCTACTACCGTACTTTTGTAAGAGGTCCAATGCGTGCCTAAACCTTCTATTCCATCTAAATTAATTATACCACATTCTTTAAAATTAACTTTCTTGGGAAGATTGTTTCTCATGAACACACCACGGAAATATGGTACTTCTAATTGCTTAACAAACTCTATTAATTCTACATTGCTTAGTGCACGATTAGGTAAAATCAAGTTGCGTTCCTTTGAGGTTTTGCAGGGGCTAAAAAGACCAAAACCTTTTTATAAGGTTTGATGTACATGCCGTTTCCGACTGCAATGTCCTCCATTGCCTTGTTATGACGCTGTTTTTCCGCTAGTTGTTCCTTAGCTATTTTAGTATCTGAAACTGCTTTTGCAACAGCAGCTGCACCTCCAGTAAGAGTACCAAGAGCGCTTAGGCCTGCAAAATTGGTATTAGTGGTAGAAAACCTCCTGTTTTAGGAATTGATATAATACGAGCTGATTTAATATGCTTCTTTTGTTTTGCTGTATTGGCTGCCTTAATTGCTATGTTGATTGCATCCATAACATTAGATCTTTTAGACTTTTTAAAGCTGTACGTGCTTGTTTGATAATACTTTTAATACCTAGCGTACTTCTTATTTTACGTTTCTTTATCAGTTTTCTTATTTTATTGATATTTTTGTTCTCAGTGATGCACAGGCACCCATACCAAGTTTTACTTTAGCTTTCATTGCGGTAGCTACTCCAAATGCTGCTACTTTTTCACCTAAAGACGAGTCACCAGAATTTAGTCTTTCTGTAGCTAACTGAGCTAACTTCGAATCTGCTTGATGGCGTTTAGATAGATCCTTTTCTTTGGAGTATGCAATATCGTGCTCCTTACAAGCCTCGTCTAACTTGTTTATTCCTTGTCTCCTCGAGCTAACCGTTCGATTAGTTTTGTACCCGGACCGCAAAATTTGTAACCCGGAATATGCGCTTCGAATGGTAAATTGTTAATTACAGTATTTAATAGTCCGTTCCCAGTAGTTTTAGAATTATTATATGTAATCATTAGAGGACAACTATCCTCTCAAGCTGTGCAGCAAATAAATAAAATATTATGAATTAATGATTCTATATATACTAGCCGTTTCTTATATATATATAATTCTACTTTTTTTACAAATCGAATTTAGTACTTGCAAACATGCATGTTGTGAAACAATCAACACCTTTAACCATAAACAATAATGACATTGGTGCGCAATCTTTAGCTAAAAAGAAAAAACATAGCGTTCTTCTACCTGCATCTATTCGATGTCTAGTTGTTGGTCCTTCAAATTGCGGTAAAACCAACGTTATGATTGGGTTGATAGAACATCCTAATGGTTTAAAGTTTGAAAACGTATATGTTTATTCTAAATCACTTTATCAACCAAAGTATCAATACCTTGAAAGTCTACTACAACCAATAAAAGGGATCAAATATTATACATTTTCCAGTTCTGATAATATTATATCACCATCTGATGCTCGAAATGATTTTATATTTGTTTTTGATGATGTAGCTTGCGATAAACAAGGTATCATTAGGGAATACTTTAGTATGGGGCGTCATAAACAAGTAGACAGTTTTTACCTTTGTCAAAGTTATACTCGTATACCTAAGCACTTACTACGTGATAATGCTAATCTTTTAGTTTTATTTAAACAAGATGATTTAAACTTAAAACATATATATGACGTTCACGTCAATACTGACATGAAGTATGATAAATTCCGTGAAATATGTGCTGCTTGTTGGCGAGACAAATACGGTTTCTTAGTTGTAGACAAAGATAGTGAACCAGATCAAGGAAGGTACCGAATAGGTTTTGATCACTTCATACATATTTAAACCTTGAGAGACGCAAGTATCGTTAGCATTGAAGAATTTTTTTTATTACAATAAACTTTTACGCAATGAATAAGGAGTCGATAAAACTTAAAAGAATTTTAATTAAGAAAAGAAACATTGTAAAAACAAATTGCGTCAGTTAAAAGATAATGAAGTCGTCCAAGTGGAATCAATATTACCCATAACATCACGATTAGAAACTATTGCTAATAAACTGGATGGAGAAAGTGTGGTAAAGAAAGAAAAATTTAAAGAAGAAGAAGAACTGCCTCATAGCAGTGTAAAAAATTAAACCTACATTGCTAGAAAGGAACGTTGACTATATTGATTCGCCGGTTATTGCACAGCATATACCAAATATAAAAATGATGCCCTAGAGGTAAATGATGATGATGTTGAGAATGAATACGAAGCAGAAATTAATCGAAATGCACAAGAAGCTCAGGAATATATTCAAAGCTTTGTCGATTCACCTGGTATGACACATTATCTCGAACAGCTACATCCGCTACCTCGAGAATATATTTACAATATGTTTAAAGATGTTAAGAACGAATTTGATCATAAATATGGTATTAGGTTTAACCCTGATTCGAATGGTCTTATGATAGGCAATTCGAATTTCGCGTTGGATGATGAAAATGTTCTAATAAATGATTTGAAATATACAGGTACTCCTGGATTATACGAACTACTGTTTAAAAATATCCTGTCGGGTACAGTCAGCAAGATCTAAAGTCGTACCTTGATATTGTGAAAAGAACAAATGCTAATAGAAGATATTATTCTGAAACAGAACAAATTCAGGGTAATACTTCATATAAGTACAAAATATAATATCTACATTAAACATACTTCCCAAACACCCCGTAGACCTAGAACATTACCCTATAGAAAGCGTCTTGGAGACGGTATGACAATGGAAGTATCAAATAACGCAATAGATTATTTATATTGGAATGATCCCAATGAACTTGTTGATAGATTACGACTTTTAGTTTCATCACAGACTGCTGGACACACAGGTCACGGCAACGAAATAAATTCGATCATTGAAGAATTGCGTGAGGCAAAAGTAATTAGATGATATGACAATTGACAAATTTGGAAGGCACTTACATAACCGTAAAATAGATATAAGTGAACAGGAATATGAAAACAAAAGTGAAGGTTTTGAAACCTTGATTGAGTATAAGTTACATATGCTACATTACACGGTAGTAGCAACGTTTTACTCTAATACATTCCTCGACGGTGATAAGACATTTCTTATTTTCAACATTAAACATAATTATGAATTTCCTTATGAGGAAGCAGTCATTGAGAATATTAAAGGATACCCGCAAGACATTGAAATTCTTATAAACGAAAAAAGTTATGTAATTGCACAGTTACAAGGATTTTTGCTTAAACGTATGGATGTAATCAGCTTTCGTGACAGCGGTGCTATCATAAACAATACCACAATGTTTCTTGATTTTATATTAAAAGTTCCTTTCAAAGCAAGTGGAGCCCGCGACATTCAAACATAGAAGTATCTTAAATAATTGTATTTAATAAATCCTGATTAGAAAAAAAGTATTATGTTAGTTGCTCAATCAAAAGTGAAAGAGGATATAGTAAATGAACTTCATAAACCAGCACGAATAAATTTCAAGAGACGCAAAGTGATAGTAAAAGGTTTAAATGACCTTCTTCAGACCGATTTGATTGAAATGCTACCATATTCGCAAACAAACAAAGGATTTAAATACATTTTAGTAGTTATTGATTGTTTCTCCAAATACGTATGGGCTGTACCACTTAAAAGTAAAACGGGTATTGATGTTACTGCTGCAATGAAAACAATTTTAAATAAATTTAAAAATCCTCCAAGAAATTTGCAGTCTGATTTTGGTAAAGAATATTATAACAAACACTTTCAATCCTTAATGCGGACATATGGCATAAACCATTATAGTGTTTTTCTACAAAGAAAGCATGCATTGTGGAACGTGTAATTAGAACTTTAAAGGGAAAAATGTGGCGCTTGTTTAACCTGAACGGTTCTTACAATTGGATAAAAATTTAAGCGATATTGTGAAACAATACAACAATACAGTTCACAATACTATCGAGTCAAACCTGTAAAAGTTGATAAATCAATTGAAAAACTATTCTTAAATCATCATTTACCCACATCAAACTTGCAACCAAAATACCAAAATATTTAATTAAAGACAGTGTGAGGATTAGTAAACACAGGAAGCATTTACGAAAGGTTACACACCAAACTGGTCAAATGAAATTTTTAAGATTAAAAAGGTAAACGTAACCAATCCGACAACATATATATTAGAAGATCAAGACGAGAAAGAAATCAAAGGTGCATTTTATGAAACGGAGTTGCAAAAGGTTAAACATCCAGGAATTTACCTGGTAGAAAAAGTTCTAAGAAAGAGTGGAAATAAAGTATTTGTAAAATGGTTAGGCTTCTCTAACGTACACAATAGCTGGATCGATAAAAATAATGTTTGCTAGAAGTTGTTATAATAATAGTTAATAAGGCTAACATTGTAAAATTATATTAAAATAAATAATCAAACAAATCTTTCTATTGTTTTATTATTATAAAGGAATTTTGTAAGGCTAACATTGTAAAATTATATTAAAATAAATAATACAAACAAAATCTTTCTATTGTTTTTATTATTATCAAGCCATTCTTTTAATAAAAGATATTTTGTTTTGCCATTGCAAATTATTATTGCTGTGTCTACAACAATGGATGTTATATTTTAAACGATTGTTGATTTTTAACTCCGATAGCTTAGGACAACCTAGTGCAAGCATATCAGTTACAAAGTTTTGCATTATATATGTTTCAATCAATTTCTTCTTTTCTAGACCCTTCACAAATACTTCTTCACCGGGTCGGATAATTTGCTTCAAATAAAGCGCTATATATGTTGACACCATTCCAGCCGTTGAAGATTCATCCCAAGAAAGACCATGAATATTCCTTGTCACCCAGTCATTATGTTTTATATGATCTTGACTCAAACAACTAGACTGCATTGGCGGTTTAAAAATTTGATGCCAAACATCACCTAACAACAAGTCCAAAACCGCAATTTCTTCGCACACAAACTCGTTTTTCTTGTATTTAAATCCCTGAATATCGATTATATACATGTTTGTATGTAAATATATGCAGTAAACTTCGACTAATTAAATTAATATTAGGAGAAATCTCCTTATATAGCAGATTACCACCATCTGCGTACTTTGCCAACCCACTTTTCAACCTATCACAAGAGTGAACACATTTTGAATTGAAACCGGCCCATGTGTATTTGCAGCCTCTAAACATAAATCAGAATCCACTTTAATTAAACACAATTGACTTGAATGCAATATTTTGCATCTGTCATACTTTATAACTTCTAGCTAGAAAACCAAATTCAAAACATCTACACACATTTTCTCTGCACTTACATTTTCAATATACGTGTGTTCCATTGAAAGTAATATAAAGCCGATCCTAATTCAAAACGTGCCTACATGTATTTTACATTTGAAAAGAATTCAGGTTTTCACATTTTACATTAAAAGTATATAACGCCGATCCTAATTCAAAACGGTGCACGTGTTAAACACAATTGACTTGAATGCGATATTTTTTGCATCTGTCATACTTTATAACTTCTAACTAGAAAACCAAATTCAAAACAGCTACACACATTTTCTCTGCACTTACATTTTCAACATACGTGTGTTACATTGAAAGTAATATAAAGCCGATCCTAATTCAAAACGTGCCCACAAGTATTTTACATTTGAAAAGAATTCAGGTTTTCACATTTTACATTAAAAGTATATAACGCCGATCCTAATTCAAAACGGTGCACGTCTAACTTCTCGATAGAAAACCGAATTCAAAACAGCTACACACATTCTTCTCTGCACTTTTCAACATACGTGTGTGTTTCATTGAAAGTAATATAAAGCCGATCCTAATTCAAAACGTGCCCACAAGCATTTTACATTGAAAGTATAGAAGAATTCATGTTTTCACAACTATTTTACATTGAAATGTTTTCACGACTATTTTACATTGAAATCATATAGGGCCGATCCTAATTCAAAACGATTCAGCCGTATTCTACACATGGAAAATACGTCTGTCGCGTTTTGAAGTAGGACCGGCCCTACCTCACTACTGATGCAAAGGACCATTTTATACTTTCTTTATAAGTATAGCACATCGCGCACTTTTTGTCTGACAATTAAATTTTGCTTATGTAGGCTTTTACCCTTTCGCATAGCGGTCGGTAGCACGTAATGATTTCTAGAACCGGTAAGTACTCGATATCGCCCAAATAGAGAATTAAATGCTCGATGTCTGTCAACTTCCGATTCCCTCGTAAAAGGTAGAATAAACTCGGTTAATCATTCATCTAATTTAAACTTCGACCCGCTCCCGTTCTGATAATTTCCAAACATTTTTCAAACGACAATGGGCTCAGAATTTTTAAACTTTCGAGGAATCTATAAGTCGTAATAAATTACACGTTTGAGCTACCCGTAAACTAACGATGCGCTGTATAATACATGCATACCCCTTCTCTGCACTACTGCTATTCTTGTAGTTGCTTGAAAAAGTCAGTCGCCGTTTTTACTGTTAGATCCGCTGCAAAGCACCATTCTATACTTTTTTTTAAAGGTATAGCACATTGCGCACTTTTTTTGTCTGATAATTAAATTTTGCTTATGTAGGCTTTTACACTTTCGCATATTTAAACATCTAATACGATCGATTAACCACTTTCGATTATTCTAACGGGATACCACCATATATTCCGCTGCACCGTTCTTTTTGAAAACAACGATCCGATCAGCTTCCACACACTAACACCTAACGTATCTTTCCTACTATTTGTTAAACAAAAACTACCGGCATCGCCATGTCCGTATACGGACGTAAGCAGATGTTTGTGGATGTCTACGAGAATATGTAATCATATACATTAATCGGTCTAAGCTATTTTATTTAGTCCACGAAAACTACTATTTTTCTAAACCACAATTAATAATCGCCTTTATAGGTTTAACATTTCTACCATTTTTCAATGACTGGTGCTACGTACATGAAAACTTTAATTTTTTATTGGAAAGAATCCTTATTCTCCCATGCATTGCTGCGTAGTTGCATGCCCACCCCTTTTGGGGATATATGCTCTTTATAGGTTGTAGGACCCTCGGTTTTACTTAACTACACTTTGTGAGACCCCTTTAATCTTTTTAATCGTGTCTTTATTGTTTACAATACAACAGAACTTGGCTTTTGTACCAACAAATTCTATTACTAGATCCCCAATAAATTCGTCTTTGAATTTCCCTACAACTTTTTTGTTGACAAGCGGTATATTGTATTTATTATTCACGGGGTAGTCACTGTTTTAAGATAAATATATCTTTTTTTGGTATCAACTAATATTAGATTTTTGTAGGGAGCTCAAATCTGCAAATAGATTTTAAATAGAACCACCCTTTACAAAGTCACGCCTTTTAAAGACCCAAACCTCTAATTTTTACCCATCTTTATTTAACTACATCTTTAGATCCTTTTTTCGCTACCCAAGACATAAACTTTAACCAACCATTTCTCTAGAAATCTAAAACCGCTGTGCCCAGCGAACACAACGTGGAGATAACACGTATATTCTGTCAACCGAGATAGAAACAGGAAGGATTAGGAAGGTGGGCGAAGAACTTAAAAATTATGGATTCTTAAAACTAATATATGCAATAGATTTACAAAATCTATACAAATATAAACAACTATATTATATCTTTATGCCCCCATGCGTAGGTTGCTGTACTATTAGGAATGATGTACCTTTTGTCATCTTCCCTCGATAAACTAATTTTATTAATAAGCTGCGTGTACAAATCGTATTTTTTACTCCAGATACATACGCCGGCAAGTACTCGATACTACTCAAATAAAGAATTAGATGCTTGGTGAGTGTTAACATCCGTTTCCCTCGTGTACGCCCAGACACATCCCAGCCCCTGCGCACCCCTGCCCATGCGCCCCCTGCGCGGGCACACTCCTGCCCAAGCGCACCCTTGCAAGTGCGCACCCCTGCGCGTACGCACCCCTGCGTGTGCGTACCTCTGCCCATGCGCGCTGCCCATGCGCACCCCTTTCTGTGCGACTGCTATTTTGTTGTAACGTCCCAATTTTTTGTAAATAAAGAGCAATGTAATACTATTCTAAGATGTTTATTCTGACATACATAACAAAATTTAAAAATATTTAATACCAAGCATGGAGTCATTTAAACTTAATTTTAATAAAAAGTTATACACAGAAAACAGTCCTTTCTTTATGTTTGTTTGGAGTGGTTTTTATTTTATCTAATTTTATTCACTGCTTAAAATTTAAATCGACACCCGAGTCCTCTATCTCCTTTTCTAGCCAATAGTTTGATACATAGAGACCGTCTAGGTTTTCAAATTGCAAAAAATGCCGAAGTTTGCTTCTATATATAAAGTCTTTGATTCCACCGACAACCAGATCCATTCCTTCGTGTAATTCTTGCAGCTTGTGACAATCTTTTAATCGCGGCTCTCCCACTATATCATGCATACGTATCTTGTTAGCTTGATCGACTTCTTCTTGTCGGTATTAGAGGAAATCCTTATTCTCCCACTCACTATTGCGTAGTTGTATGTCCACCACTTTTGGAAATATATGGTTGTTATAGGTTGTAAGACCTTCAGTTTTAAATAATCCGAAAGGTTCTTTACTAGGCAAATATACAATATTTAACAAAACCCCTTTGCGTGTGGTGTACGCAAAGGTTACGAAACCCGCATTCCTTAGTTCGTCTATGTTATCTGCCATTTCGGTAAATACGTTTGTTCAAAATTGGGTTAGAACGCCACTCTTAATTTCAATGTTATTTATTTTAAACACTCAAGGTTTTGTTTTGCGATAAACCAGGCGGTGTTATCTAGCACTGGTTTTGTACACTCGTTTCGAAGCATTCGGCCCGTTCGGTCATGTATTAAAACAATATACATTTTTGGTGTGTGTGTGTATCACTGTGCTTCTACATATAATTCCGTCAGCGGAGATTTGTTCTGGTTTGGATGCTGCCAACCACTTCCGTAGAAGCCAACAGTATGAACATTAAGGTAAGTACATGATCATTGTTTGATTTACCGCTAAGAGTATTTTATCGCAACACTACCCCCAAGTCACAGTCCACTTGCTCTAAGGAAATAATCTGGGGTTTCACGCTTAGTGTAAATGTTCCCATTGTTTCTCCAACAACGTTTTTAGAATAACCTTTTAAAAAATATACGGATTTAGTACCATCCTTTTCCGCAAGGACGCCTACATAACTAAAAGGGTTTTTTTTAACCACTAATGCATACAACTTGTAGAAACCAGATGTATCTAAGTCAGTCTATCGGCACATAAAATAATCTTTTAATTCTTCCTCATTTTCTCTAATAAAACGTCCTTTGTCTAACACATCTTTGTATTGGTCGCGTATTGTCGCAGTGTTTTCCATGTAGTCCAACTTTCTCTTTTTTGCATCCATTTTCTCTAATTCCAGTTGTCTTTTTCTTCTACTTACAGCGTATGGCGTGCATAATGGGGTAATTTCCTTTAGCGTAAACGGATAGAGTTTACTGCCAATATTTACCCGTTGTCGTACAACCTCTGGGCGAATGTTAGGCGTATCTATCAACCCCAATTCCAAAATGACTATTTCTTTTGAAATTGTAGAATATGGTGTTGCAGATTGTGTAAAATATGTACTACCTGCTTTAATATAGCACTTGTGTAAGATTTTTATTTTATCTTGGCTATTTTCCTCCTCTACTATCTCCAAATAATTTACAGATAAATAGTTAAAACTAAAAGCCGAAAGTACATACTTTATCAATTTTTCCCTGTCCTCTGGTTTTTCGGGCAACTTAATTTTCAAGCCCGTCAATTTCTTTGTATTGCCATTCTCCCAATACACGTACTGTAGCAGGTTATTATACACTAAACAGCAGCTATTTTGTAGCTTGTCCGATAGCTTACTCCACATTTTGGAAAGTGGTACCGAGTACATTGGCGCCTGTAGGAAGTATAACTTACTATCTTCCAATAAGATTAAACAGTCTTTTAAGGGTTTATACACCCGTTCCGCACTGACATAGCTTCCAATTGTACAGTTGTATATTGTCGCTTCCAATCGCGTAATACCATGTTCTTTGGCCAAAGTAGACGCAAATGTTTCCCTTAAACGTACATCTGGACAACGTAAAAAATCTAGTATATGATTGCCAAGTTGTTTATTAACACCAGGACTTGTTATCTGACACACAAATTTGGTGTATATCTTAATTCTTGCATTGGTTGTTAGCCAAGTTAAACAATCAGTTTCCGCAGTTTTATCGTTGTCAACTATAATATTACACTTTTCTTCGTATTCTCCCTTATAGCAAAAATGCTTTGTAGTTAAATAATTACACATCTCCATCTTGCTAAATATGCCAGCAAAATCTTGGGTTACATCCATGTCAAAAAGATAGAAATAATCTTTTTCGAATTCGTCTAATATATCTGGTAGTTCCTCCAATAAAGTTTCCAACTTATCATCTGCTAGTTCCACTATGTATGGAACACATATAGGATTTTGGAATTTTTTAGTAATGCATTCGAGGTCTTCTTTTCCGATAATTTCTTTTACTCTCTGGCCCATCTTGTTAGTGCTTTCCAGAGAAAACGGAAGCTTAGCTTTAACACCATGCCTAGCGGAAACAAATTGATCGAACATTCTTTTTAGATAGCTGTTAAATGCACCACAAATTTCTTTTTTTAGGATAAACATCCTTTTGTTTGCAGATGTTTGTTCGGCGTCAGAAAGTTGCAAATTTTAACCAACATTATATTGTCACAAAATGGTTCTGTAATTGGTGTGTGTAGTCCGCCAGTCAGCATCTGTTCGCTTTCGACATAACAAATATTACCAATATCTGTCACCAGATTATTGTTGCACATATTTTCTGCCGACAGCCATAATCCCAAATCGCTCATTTGTCGGTTTCACTTTATTTCCAAGAAATTGAGAAACGTTAATCACCTTGGAGACGCTCATGTTTACCGTTCTAGCTACTGTCGAATACTAAATTGAATACAAAAAAATTGTCCCCCTTATGACAGAGTGTATTGCCGAAGATACCCGAATATGTTGGACACCGCCATATCTCTTACATTCTCTTGTTTAGGAACAGTTTTGTTATCCGACCTAGGTCGAATTTAATCCGATCTAGGTCGAACTGGGCGGGGTGCGCATCGATATATGTCCGGATATATGTCGGATATATATATAGGATGTTAGGTTAGGGTGAAATTGCCCCATAGGGTAAAATTGCTTCCGACCTAGGTTGGATGTGGACTTGTCAAGAGTTAGGTTAGCTAGTGTTGCCCGGAGTTAGGTTAGGTTAGTTGGACTTGTGTGGACTTAGGTTAGATAAATGGAAAAATTGATAGGTTAGGTCAGCGCCGCCGCGCTGACTTAACCTATCATTTTTTCCTTGTTTCTACAAGTTGTATGCATTTGTGGTTAGTAAAAACTCTTTTAGTTATGTAGGCGTCCTTGCGGAAAAGGATGGTATTAAATCCGGATATTTTTTAAAAGGTTGTTCTAAAAACGAAATGCGGGTTTCGTAACCTTTGCGTACACCACACGCAAATGGGTTCCGTTAAACATTGTATATTTACCTAGTAAAGAACCTTTCGGATCGTTTAAAACCGAGGGCCTTACAACCTATAACAACCATATATTTCCAAAAGTGGTGGACATGCAACTACGCAACAGTGAGTAGGAGAATAAAGATTTTTTCTAATACCGACAAGAGGAAGTCGATCAAGCTAACAAGATACGTATGCAGGATATAGTGGGAGAGCCGCGATTAAAAGATTGTCATAAGATGCAAGAATTACACGAAGGAATGGATCTGGTTGTTGGTGGAATCAAAGACTTTATATATAAAGGCAAACTTCGGCACATTTTGCAATTTGAAAACTTAGACGGTTTCTATGTATCAAAATATTGGCTAGAAAAGGAGATAGAGGACTTGGGTGTCGATTTAAATTTTAAGCAGTGAATAAAATTAGATAAAATTAAAACCATTCCAAACAAACATAAAGAAAACACTGTTTTCTGTGTATAACTTTCTATTAAAATTAAGTTTAAATGACTTCATGCTTGGTATTAAATATTTTTAAATTTTGTTATGTATGTAAGAATAAACATCTTAGAATAGTATTACATTGCTCTTTATTTACAAAAAACTGTGACGTTACCACAAAATAGCAGCCGCACAGAGAGGGGTGCGCATAGGCAGTGCGCATGGGCAGGAGCGCGCACGCGCTAGGGTGTGCATAGACAGGGGTGCGCACGCGCAGGGGTGCGCTTGGGCAGGGGTGCGAACGCGCAAGGGCACGCGTGGGCAGGAATGCGCACGGGCTGGGATGTGTCTGGGCGTACACGAGGGAAGCGGATGTTAAGTCACCAAGCATCTAATTCTTTATTTGAGTGGTATCGAGTACTTGCCGGCGTATGTATCCGGAGTAAAAAATACGATTTGCACACGCAGGTTATTAATAAAATTAGTTTATTGAGGGAAGATAACAAAAGGTACAACATTTCTAATAGTACAGCAACCTACGCATGGGGGCATAAAGATATAAGATAGTTGTTTATATTTGTATAGATTTTGTAAATCTATTGCATATATTAGTTTTAAGAATCCATAATTTTTAAGTTCTTCGCCCACCTTCCTAATCTTTCCTGTTTCTATCTCGGTTGACAGAATATACATGTTACCTCCACGTTGTGTTCGCGGGACACAGCGGTTTTAGATTTCTAAGGAAATGGATGATTCAAGCATATGTCTTGGGTAGCGAAAAAAGGTTTTAAGGATGTAGTTAAATAAAGATGGGTAAAAATTAGAGGTTTGGGTCTTTAAAAGGCGTGACTTTGTAAAGGGTGGTTCTATTTAAAATCTATTTGCAGATTTGAGCTCCCTGCAAAAATCTAATATTAGTTGATACCAAAAAAAAAGATATATTTATCTTAAAACAGTAACTACCCCGCGAATAATAAATACAATATACCGCTTGTCAACAAAAAAGTTGTAGGGAAATTCAAAGACGAATTTAATGGGGATCTAGTAATAGAATTCGTTGGTACAAAAGCCAAGTCCTATTGTATTGTAAGCGAGAAAGACACGATTAGAAAGATTAAAGGGGTCTCACAAAGTGTAGTTAAGTAAAACCGAGGGTCCTACAACCTATAACGAGCATATATCTCCAAAAGGGGTGGGCATGCAACTACGCAGCAGTGCATGGGAGAATAAGGATGCTCTCCAATAAGAAATTAAAGTTTCCAGGTACGTAGCACCAGTCATTGAGAAATGATAGAAATGTTAAACCTATAAAGGCGACTATTAATTGTGGTTTAGAAAAATAGTAGTTTTCTTGGACTAAATAAAATAGCTTAGACTGATTAATGTACATGGTTACATATTCTCGTACACATCTACAAACATCTGCTTACGTCCGCATACGGACATGGCGATGCCGGTAGTTTTTGTTTAACAAATAGTAGGAAAAATACGTTAGGTGTTAGTGTGTGGAAGCTCATCGGATCGTTGTATTCAAAAAGAACGGTGCAGCGGAATGTATAGTGGTTCCCCGTTAGAATAATCGAAAGTGGTTAATCGATTGTATTAGATGTTTAAATATGCGAAAGTGTAAAAGCCTACATAAGCAAAATTTAATTATCAGACAAAAAAGTGCGCGATGTGCTATACCTTTAAAGAAAATATAAAATGGTGCTTTGCAGCGGACCTAACAGTAAAAAAGGCGACTGACTTCTTCAAGCAACTACAAGAATAGCAGTAGCGCAGAGAAGGGGTATGCATGTATTATACAGCGCATTGTTAGTTTACGGGTAGCTCGAACGTGTAATTGATTACGACTTATAGATCCCTCGAAAGTTTAAAAATTCTGAGCCCATTGTCGTTTGAAAAATGTTTGGAAATTATCAGAACGGGAGCGGGTCGAAGTTTAAGTTAGATGGATAATTGACCGATTTTTTCTACCTTTTACGAGGGAATCTGAAGTTGACAGACATCGAACATCTAATTCTTTATTTTGGGCGATATCGAGTACTTACTGGTTCTAGAAATCATTACGTGCTACCGACCGCTATGCGAAAGGGTAAAAGCCTACATAAGCAAAATTTAATTATCAGACAAAAAGTGAGCCATGTGCTATACTTATCAAGAAAGTATAAAATGGTGCTTTGCATCGATCCTAGCAGTAAAAAAGGCGACTGACTTATTCTAGCAACTATAAGAATAGCAGTAGCGCATTGTTACTATAAAATATGTTTGTTTACGGGTAGCTTGAACGTGAACAAATTAAATTTTAATCTATAATTTACCGCGGTCGTAAAAATGGGAAATTAATGGTTAATTTTAATGCCGCTAAACATATACTTTTGCTTGGTGATTCATTTAGAAAGTATTCAAGCCTACTATTTCCGAAAATATGACGTAAAAATTAAATTCTTTTATTAGTTAGTATTCTGTAGACAACAAGTTTGGTATTCCCTTAGTAAAGGTTTAAAGTGTTTTATTATTTTTGTTTATAGTAGCACTGCATCTTCTACAGCATGACTTGCACCCAATTTGTGTGCGTGTGCTACCACCCTTTTGGATTTTTAATATGCACGCGATGCGATTGTTGATCCGTATCACATGGAAGACGTTCCCGATGTTTCTACTAACTGCATTCGCAGCATGGACGAAGCGAACCGGGGCATAGATTGGTGCTAAATGTACTGGACGAGCAGCAAGGATTGGCAAAAGATGACGTCATTTAGTTCCCCGCTGAATCCTCAACTTCGTTCGACTGTGCAGGTACGCAAGAGTAAACTCTTTAGTTATAAGTTAGTTCGCTTACAAGTTTCGCCGAAGTCCTATAGTGCGAATTTTGTTTTGTACTAAAATGGTACCTGCAAACGTTTTTAAATGCGAGCCCTGTCACGTCTACTTTACCAGAAGGGATGCTCTCAAACGGCACCAGAACAAACGTCGTGGTGTAACATCGTCTAGGGTTAAGATTATACATCCGTCAGCAGCAAAGTACTGAAACTGTATGTCTTGCGGTATCGCTTTTACGAGAATGGACAGCTTACAGCGACACAAGAAAAAAACAGCACGGTATGTCATTAAGCCGTAAACGTTCAGCTTCGCTAGCTGTTAAAGGGTCTTGTACGAAACAACTACGAATTATGTGTAAAGTATGCGATTTCGAAATGGAAAAGACTACCAATGCCGCACAATTGAGAAGCAACAGACATAAAAATGCCACAGTTACCGCTACTGGCAAAGATGGCGTAGAAATGGTTAGCACAGCGTTTAACAACCGTATGGCGAGCTATCGCATAAAGAACGCCTGTGTCGACGATGGAGTGTCCGAGTTTCTTTGGAAACAGAAAGAGCGGTTTATTCGTTTACTTAATGAAAAAAGAACACAACATACAGCAATAAAAGTCTATTGCGAACTCTACGGCGTTTACACCAAAATGGGAGAAGAGACTACCGATGTGAAATCCTTTAACACAAAAAATATGGTTATAACGCCTTCTAGTAATCTGGAAAATATCTACGAGGTCTTAATCGAGACCATGAGAACAAAATCAGAGAAATATTAAACATGTGGGTCCGGTTGGTCTTTGGAAAACGTGCTCTATTTAGAAATAACTATTAATAAGTATATGCCGATATGAGGAGTTCTAGGTTAAGAATAAAAATTGTCAATATGTATTTAGAAATGTGGTTTACAAAATTTAAACTGTATTAGTAAAAATTGTCTGTAATAAAAAGTTTTAAGAATGGTTTTTAGATTTTCTTTTAGGTATGAGCTGCAGGAAAGTTATAATTTAGAAGGTGTGTGTAAAACGGTAAAAGGTGGTTCGATTTTAAATCTATTTACAGATTCGGATTTTGCATAAAATTCTAGACTAATTTGATGTATTGCATGGCTAAAAAATTTTATAAGGACGGCCAAAAATCGCTACCGGTAAAAAATCTTAAAATGAAGGTAATTTCTGGGCGTTGATGATATCTAAAAAATTCCTAGAGATTCGGGTAGCTAAGAAAAATCTAATATTAACTGATACCAAACAAGGCACATTTATCTTGTGGTCGAAAATGTGGAGAAAGATTTATCTCGCAGAGGGCATATGTGTAAAATTGTAAGGGGTGGTCTTATTGCAAATCTGTTTGCAGATTCGAATTCTGCGTAAAATTCTAGACTAATTTGATGTTTCGTATGGTTAAAAAATTTATAAGAACGGTCAGAAACCGCTATCAGCAAAAAAATCTTAAAATGTAGATAGGTTCCTGGGAGGTGATGCAATCTAAGAAATTCCTAGAGATTCGGGTAGCTGAGAAAAATCTAATATTAATTGATACCAAACAATGTACCTTTATCTCGTGGGTAAAAATGGCTAGTCGAAGAAAGCTATTTGATTCAGAATGTTGGCTGTAAAAAAATCTTAAAATTGGGGTAGCTCTCTGGGGAGAATTTAAGAAATTCTTAGAGATTCGGGTAGGAAAAAATTCTAATATTAATTGATACCAAACAATGTACCTTTATCTCGAAAGATGAAAAATGGTTAGTCAAAGAAAACTATTTGATTCAGAATGTTGGCTGTAAAAAAATCTTAAAATTGGGGTAGCTCTCTGGGGAGAATTTAAGAAATTCTTAGAGATTCGGGTAGGAAAAAATTCTAATATTAATTGATACCAAACAATGTACCTTTATCTCGAAAGATGAAAAATGGTTAGTCAAAGAAAACTATTTGATTCAGAATGTTGGCTGTAAAAAAATCTTAAAATTAGGGTAGCTCTCGGGGGAGGGGGGCGATGCAATCCAAGAAATTCCTAGAAATTCGGGTAGCTGAGAAAATTCTAATATTAATTGATACTAAACAAGATAGGTTTATCTCAAAAGATGAAAAATGGTTAGTCAAAGAAAACTGTTTGGTCCAGATGAGTGTGGAAATGAGAGATTTTCATTTCCACAAGGCAGTCCACAAGGCGGGAGTCCCACCTCCTAATTTCCACCTTATGGGAATTTACATGTAAATGTGTGTGGAAATGAGGGATTCGGGTGGAAATGAGGCGCCAGAACCGGTATAAACACTCTACTAACAAAATAAGAAAAATTGTAATACAGATGTCTATTGCTTTAAGGAAATCTCCTAGTTTGAAGGTCTTAGAAGCTTTAGTTCAGTATTACTGAACTAAATCGTATCTAACTTCCTCTATGTTTAAACCAAGATTTGGAAGGCTAAATTCAATAAGCCTGAGGTACTAAAAGTTTAGTTTAGTAAAACAAATTCTCTTTTACTACATGATAGAGAACAAAATATTCAATAGCCTTTTTAAAATCTATAACCAAATCTTAAATCTTTAAGTTATTAACGAAATTAACAGTGAATCAAATATGAAAGTTACAAATTTACATATGAATTTTTAAAACAAAATTCTTTCTTCAAATTTTAATTACTGAAATACTTTCTAATGTAAAAAAATTGAACTAATACAAAGCTGCCTTTTCAAACATTGCAAGATATTTTAATATTTAATTTTAAGGGTCAAATTTGCATCCTATGAAAATAAAAGTTATCAAGTACTCTATGGTTGTTCTATAGAAATAAACAGTATAAGCTGATAACTTTTAAAAAGGTATTTATGTTAGTTTGGTTCTAGAACATTTTAATTAATCGTGCATTAAGGATGTTGTAAGCAGCTTGAAAACAAATATTTAACTACAGCAAGTTTCTAGTGATTATCAGCCAATTTGCAGATACTTTCAGTTCGACAAACAAACAAAATAACTTACGCGTCGGGATAAGCTTCATAAGAATAAAACACAAGATCTTAAATCTCATAATGAACTAATACCTGCCGAATGTTTAATTAGATAAACCTATTATGTAGACAATACATTGAATATATAGAACTTTAGCAATATAAATTCATGATAATATTACTTCTAAAGGTGTTAATTTTCTAAAGATGTTATTCGTTGAATTATGTAAAACTTTAATAATATTAAACCATGACAACTTTATTTGTTGTTTCTCTGTTGTTGATAGGACTTTTTCCTATCAACAACAGAGAAATTCTCCGTTTGCGCTTCAAGATAAGGAATCTCATCCTATCCTGTTTGACATTGAAAACCACTGACTTCCGTTACATTTTGCCTTGTTTATCCGATGATAAGAAACGCCAATGCAGGTTTTTAGAAATCGCTAGAATCATGGCTTATAATATTAAAGCGCTATATATTGTACAATATAAAACCCTACTTGTGTTTATTCTACAAGCAAACGTCAATAATATTATAGTACGTGAACAGGCTGTAATATTGCGCAATAGACTAGAAACTTTTTAAAAATGTTACAATATTTGTATATATACTTGAAATTTAAAAATTATTTTATTTGCGGACGATACAACGATAGTGCTAAGGTCAGGCAATATAAAAAAAATAATTCTAAATAATAAAAAAGTACTTGCTACATTAAACTCGCGGTTTATTAAAACACATTTACCTTAACTAAAACCGCTAATATAAACCCTTTCTTATGTTATTCTCCCAAATAATTCAAACTTAACAAATATTCAAATATTAAAACCGTCCTGCATAAAAATGTTCCTCAATACGTGGAATATATCCTATAACCATTTATCAATTTGTTGAAAACTAAACAAGCATTTGCTTCTCCTAAATACTTTTCCTTGAACTACGCGTTTGTTATTTCAAATAGTTATTAGTCGAAACATTTTCTAGGGTAAATCACTTCTAAAACTTCAAAACTTGTCTAGCAATTATTCGTAAAACATTCTAACCGCCGCTTTTTATTTCAGCAGTCAATTCGTTAAAACAAGCAAACATTTTGCTTCTGAAAATTTCTCCCTCATTTAATAATTTAATGGCTGGTTATTGGCGCGTTTACTGTAAAATTCTACTTTAGTATATTTGTACGTACTCGGTCGCTCAAATTTTATGCGCAATCAAAATAGTTTTCCCAATTAAGTTATTTCGTGGTATACTGGTGGCGTGGATCGATAATCATACAAAACCTCTATTCGTTTCTAGAAAGTCAGGCAACTTAATTGCTTAGTCGTGTTTCTGGTGGTGCAACTCGCAGGAATGCATTAAAATGTATTTTGCTTTTCCATTATAGCAAGGAAATTCAATGGAATTAATTATTGTATTTTGCTTCTTGTATGCTTGTACTCTACGAAGGGTTTTTGCCGTTGTCTAGAATATATATTATCGCTTGCCTTCTCAGAATATTCTACACCAATATCGGTGGGAATTGTTTTATGTAGTATTTCCTAGGTTTTAAAGCTGTATAAATACAAGTTCAACTTCTGAAAAGCTTTCTTACTTATTCAACTTCGCTCTCTTACTTACTGCTTCGATATTTCTGTTATACAACGTCTTGCGAGCGTTGTAAAGTCGCGTTTCTAAAACGCTTTTGTGCTAGTACAGTATAGTTAAGTTGTTCCAGCCCCCAGCCGCATTTCCTGAGACGATACCAAAAAAAAGATAGTTTCAGGTACAATGCATTTTTCTGTTTGCTTATTTTATGTTGCTGTTTTGAAAGATAAACATTTTTTTGATTAATTCTGCAATTAACTACAAACAAACGTTTATGCATGTTCACGACACGACCCATTATGTACTTATTTGTATAACTTGTTATTTAAAATTTTACTACGTTTAGAGCGATTTTCTACTGTTTGCTTTTTACTGTATAAGTTGATGTAAACGTCAACAACTAGCTGCTTAAAATTTTAAGGTTACGAAATGCGCTTCCTACAGCAAATTTTTACTTATTATTTCGATATTTCTTATACATATTTAGACTTGGAACATATTGTAAGTATGCTTGCATTTAGATGGCAAGATTTTGTTCGTAATATTTTTTAATTTGTAGGCTTTTACTGTGCTATAACTAAATTGACGAATTACGTACATCACGTTGTAACAAACATTTACGTTAAGTGTGTTTTCGACGTTTGGAAATATTCTTTTGGGACTGTATGTTTTCTTACATGATCGTAATATAGTTTGTTGTTACTGAGGCTTTCAATTCTTTTCTTTCTATGTCACCCATACCCACTCTACGACGTCTTTTGAGCTAGTCCAAACTCTGATCCTTTTAGAGTTCGATTCTACCATTCTGTCCCTGTATTTTGTTGCGGTATTCGGTGTAGGTGAATTTCTACTACTTACTGTGTCGTTCTTTCTTGTCCGCACAGAATAACGTAATAAACCTTAATCGTAGAAACGCAGAAATTGTGGTTAGCAACGAGAAATGAAATCTCCGAAAATAATTAGTTTGAAATATCGTACAAATAAAAACTGAAGTTTCGAGTTTAGAACAACCATTCAATAGCTATCTCTTTTTACTCCAAACACGTCTAATAAATTTCTTACGGTTTCCTTATCACGTGTTGTTAAATTCTTTAAATTTTCAAAAGGCTACAACTATTAGAAGAAAACTAATTATATTAAATGTACTTATAACATGGATTTCAGAAATCCATAAAGTAACACAGGGTGCTGTGGGTTTAATTATTTTAAGTTCTTGTAAAACAAACTATTGATGAGTATTCAGTTCTTTTATATAATAATTGGGCTAATTTATAATAAAACGTAAAAGATCTTGCTTCAAACAGTAACCTGTAGAAAAGATGCTCAAGGTTCCTTTACTGTCACATATAATATAGGAAGGCTTTGGCTAAAACTTCCTTAGTATTTGTTTATACACCAGAATTTAAAATCAATTTTTTTTTACAGTCAACATCGATTTATGGTAGTCTCTGTTTAGCGAAATTGAGGTACAGAAATGGTATGTATGCATACTTATAAAAAGTTCTTTCTTGGTACACACTTTAGTTGTGTAAGACATACGGGAGTTATTATTTCAAAATTAAATGTGTATTATAAAGCAGAACCTGCCGTATTTTTCCTTCTACCGTTGGTACGAAAGTAATGCTGCGTTAAGATTGCTAATGGTGAAACGCACCGTGATCTATAATTGTGGGCATTCAAAGGAGAACATAAAAACGCAAAACGTTTTGTAAGTATTTCAATTAATCCGTCTCGTTTGCTCTATTTTACTAATGGTCATATGCGACGCAAAAGTCGAGATGTTGAAAGTAAAGAAGCATCATCGTAACAGATTGACAGATCATAGTATAACATTTTTCCGCACGTGATTTAATCTATTTGCTTATAGAGTATTTGTATAAAATACATTTTAGTTGTTGTTGGATAAAGATTGCCATATACTTCAGTACGAGATGTACCTCGTTAGTATTAATTAACCATTTAATCAAGATAAGATATAAATAAAATAGAATTTAAGTACAACTCGTTTATGTCCAAAATTTAGTTAAGAAGACCGACATCCAACTTTCAGTTGCTGTTATACTTTGCAATTTGTATAGAAGCTATACATGGTACGATTTTGATTGAACTTTTATTTAATTACCTCAGGAAATGTCAGCCCAGCTAGTTAAATTTCTACCGTGAGTTGACTACAGAGTACATACTAAATACGTTACTAACCCTTTGTATGCATATACGTCTACCAACAGAAAGGCGTTTAATTCACTTAAACATCACAGATATTAAAACGCCGGCCGAAAAATTGCTTTTGCTGATATTTAATTTTAGTGTAGCTTATGCACTTCCATAAAGCAAAAATTGGTAATAAGATTATGCTTTGATATAAATGATATTATACGACATTGCCACAGAGTTGGATTACAATTAAGGTGTCGATATTTTCCTAGGACACATGATACAAAAACGTTTGAACATATAAAGTTTATGTGCTTATTTTGATAGCCTTTGAAAAACAACTTCAACAATAAATTATATTTACTTCTCATACCATTGTACAATAATTTCTGACACGTCTTCGTATTTATAATACTGGATGCAGTAAAATGAATGTTCAGAGTGCAAATAGAGTTTCTGTTAATTTTTAAAGATATTATAATAAAGAATTGATAATCAATATAGACATATTAAATTTTTTTCATAAAACGATTACGATGCTAAGATCACTTTTAAAGAAGCTACCCATTTAGAACGTATTTATTTTATTATATGAAATTTTATTTGTAATACACTTTAATATCTGAAAGCAGGTGCACTATAAAGTCGGGCTTCTAATCTAAAGCAGTACAATACTGGAAAACAACAAATAGCATTGTTTGGGATATGTTTGTATATTTGTACATCCTCTATGCGAGTCTGCTGCACGTGTATTCGTTGTAGCGTAACTTTTAGGACCAACTTAAGAATAAAACTGAAAACTTGTTTCTCGCTAAGATAGAAATGTAAAGAATGCTTTAACGTGGAAAACATTTATTATAACTGAATATAATTGAAGATTTAACTAAAATTCATTAAAATTAATGGGTATGAGCTGTCACAAGCAGACCCCTCAGACATCTTAAATGCGAATGAATACTGGAAACGAAGCACGCAACACAACATCAGCACCTTCCGCCACAAAAGAGTTCTCGGCACAAACGCGAAGTAACTTCATATCGTAGTAATTCTATAAATCCCCAACATGCGCTCGGTGTTGAAACCTCTATTTCAATAAACTAACAATTGTTTAAATACATCAAAAAGTACAATAGAAATAGTATGATCTAGTATAGAATAATAATAAAGTATAGAATATTAAAATATATTCACATGTCTTCAATAGGTAGCAGACAAAACCTGGAAAAAGATCGACGAACTAGACCAGTATCAGTTTTAATCGACGCAACACGATTAACACCGTCGGCACCAGTATGAACATTCACAATGCGCCCAAGACGTCACTGTAACACTGGGAGATTGTCCTCCTTTATTAGCACCAATGAGCTTTCTCGAAGTTCAGAGTGATTGGAACGCCGTTTTTGTCGTTGTTGGAGGTCGGATAAATACTCTTTGCTGCAACTTGACCATATTCGTTTCTGAAGAATTTGAACTGGTTGGAAGGTATTAAGTCTTGACTCTTTAAGGTGACTTAAGGAAGGATTGAAAGCAGAAGTCATGGATCGACCAATAAAGAAGTGGCCTGGAGTTAAAGGGACAAGATCGTTGGGATCAGAAGAAAGGAGAGACAAGGGTCTCGAATTTAGTATAGCCTCCACCTGTACCAACATGGTGGAAAACTACTCATAAGTAAGAAGAGCATAGCCTAAGATTCTACGTAAGTGGCGTTTGAACGATTTTACACCCGCCTCCCATAGTCCCCCGAAATGAGAAGAAGGAGGAGGAATGAAATGCCAAGTTATGCCCATGTTAGTTATCCTATCTGAAATAATAGTTCGCTGTGAAAGAAGGAATTGCCCAATTCAAGAAGTTCTGAATTGGCGCCTATGAAATTTGAACCATTATCAGGGTAAACGGTACTAGGTTTACCCCTACGAGCAATGCATCTTCGAAGAGTAATTAGAAATGAATCACTGGAAAGATCAGTGACTAATTCTTGGTGGATAGACTTAGTGGCAAAGCAAATGAAAAAAGAAATATAGGACTTGGAAGTTTTAGCACCCCAGCCTTTACGATCCTTAATATGAAATGGACCAGTGTAGTCAATGCCGACTACATGAAGCGGTGGTGATGTATTGACTCGATCAGCTGGAAGATTTCCCATAATAGGTTTAGTTAATTTAGAAAAAATCGAAAGCAGCGGAGAAACTTATGAGCAACAACCTTTGCAAAACTGCGACCAACAATTATCCAACATCGCTCTCGCACGTACAAAAGAAGCAGTTGAACACCACCGTGCAACAGACGTTCACGTATAAGAAGAAGCTGAGCAAATCTATGTTTTCAGGAAATCAAAATTGGATGTTTTTCTCAAAGGAGAACTGAGAATTTCGAAGACGACCTCCTACGCGTATTACATCATCAGAGTCGAAAAAAGGAGTTAAGTTTGAAACTGAGCTTGGCTTTAGAATGGGAATGCCTTTCCGTAGTCATTTTATTTCTTCCGGAAAGGTCTCTAGTTGATATGTTTTAACCAAGCAAGTATGTAAAAAGGAAATCTCTTCACACGTGAGATGACCTAGGTTCTTCTCTGAAAAAAGTTTACGACAATTACGGAAGAACCGCAAACAGTATGCAATAACCCTTTTGGGACTTGTCAAAATAGAAAATTTGTCCCATGGGAAAGGTTCGACCTGACGCTCATGATGCACTGTAAAGTACCCTTTAGATCTGGTAGATTGAAAATACGGTCTACGAAAATAGGCCAAAAATTCTCAGATTCATGCAACCAGGAAGGACCACACCCCGACAGACTACATTCTAATAACTGAGCAGGTGAAACTCCGCTTGAAATTATATCGGAAGGATTTGTTTTAGTAGGTACATGCCGCCAAGTGGAATGAGAAGTCAAAGCTTGTATGTCTGCAACTTTATTGCAAACGAAAGTTTTAAGTTGATTAGGCGGCGTTTTTAGCCACCCTAGAACGACAGTAGAATCGGACCAAAAACAGACCGTTTAAGGTCTATGCCTAGGGTCTTTGTAGCTTGAGCAGCCAACTTGGCCAGCAACGGGTCTGCACAAAGCTCTAAACGTGGAATAGTGACAGGATTCAGGGGCGAAACCTTAGCCGTTGCACACAGAAGCCGAACAAAATCCTGATCTTGCGAGTAAACCGAACGTAGGTAGGTAGATGCCCTGTATGCATGAACTGACGCATCTGAGAATCCATGCATCTCCACCTGCATGGGATTGCAACAGACAACTTGACGTAGAATTACGAGATTGTTTAACACAACCCGATTTTGTACTAAAAGAATCCAATTATTTTAAATTGAAACAGGAATCGGATCATCCCATGAAATCCTTTCCAACCAAAACTGCATGAGAATTTTAGCGGATATGATACAAAGACCCAAAAGGCGCAAAGGGTCGAAAATCTGTGAAATATTGGACAGCATAGCCCATTTAGTAAAAATGCCATCTGGCGGAGTGGAAATTAAATATCGAAAGTTATCAGTTTGAAATGACCAGGTAAGACCAAGTGTTTTTGTGTTTTTACGAGATCCAAACTGAAGAATGTCTGGATGAACATCCTGCGGATTTATACTGGAAAGTACCTGTGGATTATTGGAAATCCATTTTCTAAGTTTAAAACCACCTCCGGACAAAAGCGTTGGAAGCCGTTGGCAGATAGCCGTGGCATCAAAAAGCTCATCAGAACCTGTAAGAAGATCATATACGTAGAAAACTTCATGAATTATTTTGGAAAACTGAGGATGTGTGTCCTTAACTAGAATACCTATCTCAGTCAGACATCGAATGGCCAGAAATAAAGCCGCCTCGGTACCATAAGTTACGGTATTTAAATCAAAGATAGAAATTGAATCATAAGGAGAAAATCGGTATAGTATCCTTTGAAGAGGTCTTCGGTTTGAATTGATCAGAACCTGTCTGTACATTTTCTCAATGTCAGCAGACAAGATGTACCTATGTTTGCGGAAATATAATATAATTGAAAAAAGATCCTTTTGGATAGTAGGTCCAACCATCTGAATACTGGTTAACGAATGTCCACTGGAAGTTTTAGAAGAACCGTCAAATTCAATGCGAAATTTGGTTGTAAGACTTTCCTTTTTAACTACACCGTGGTGAGGAAGATAAAAAACTTGACCTGTATAACTGAGATCGGAAGGTGATATATGACTAAGATTATGATATTCCTGCATAAAGGAGGTATATAATTTTTTGAATTCTGGATTTGACTGAAATTTCATTTCTAGAGACTTGAATCTTTGAAGGCTGTATGCCAAGAGTCTCCCAGAACAGAACGGTTTTCCTTGAACGGAATGGAAACGATAAAACGACCATCAGTGTCCCTTTTGGTAGTTGCAGAAAACTATTTTTCACAGGAATTTTCCTCCTGCGATAGAACCCTTTTGGACGGATACTGTTCCAATTCCTAGAAACGAGCGAGTTGATCTTGAACTGGAGCAATAGCCGAATGAAGATATTGTGTTCGAATCAGCATGTCAGAGCCTAACGGACCAGCAACAACATAACCAAATCGAGTTTTTTGAAGAGAAGGAAGATTTGGACCTAATTGAAATTGTCCAGAACATAAAATCTTAAAGAAGACTAGCGATCCAAGAAAGATGTGGATTTCACCAGGATCGTGAAATAAAGGATCTGATAACTTAATGTTGTCAGGAATGTGAAGCTTGGTAATATTTACATGCCAACTTGGGAGATTACTGGTGATATTGTCAATGACAAAGCAAGAAATTTTCAATTTAAATCACGAATGATAGGAAAAATAAAGCGTGATGTCACAACGTAAACGTATTTGCGAAGTGGCCTTGTTAGACCGGCAATAGTAACATCGGCTACTTTTGTAGGAAGTCTCAACCTCTTACAAATATTCCAAGTAATTAAATTCGCTTGAAAGTCTAAATCTAACACAGCCCTAACTCTGAACAATCTGCCGTTAGAATCGAGAGTTTGTGCGCACACGGTAGGAAGTATTACTTGGGAAGTATTGCTAGAAAAGGCATAAATTGTATGCAAAGGAGCGTCACCCACAGAAGGCAAGGTGTTTGTTTGCCCTGCGGAGACTGTAGAAGTTTGCAACCGTTAAACGTCTTCATGCAAAAGTGTATGATGCTTTGACGTGCACTTCCTGCAACTAAAGCAACAAGAATATTGTGAGACAAGATGTCCCTTGTATAGGCAATTGAGACATAGTTTCAACTCTTTTATTCTGTTTTGAGTTGATAATCTTAGAAATTCTGTGCAATTACTGAGCAAATGAAAACCTTGGCAGCTATAGCAACGGCGTGAATTACTAGATGTCACAAATGTTTTGACACTGGTCTTGGATTTTTCATGCTTCTCGGGCATAACCGTAGATTTTTCTTTTAAAGTGGAAAGCAAATCTGCTTTAAACTTTAAGAAGTCTTGAAATTCCGCAAGAGTTGGTAGCTCTTGTGGTAAAAATTTTTGAACAGACTCCCTCTCTCTAAGGGTAGTAGGGTCGAGTTTGTTGGCAATAACATAAGTGAGAAATGTCTCAATCAGAGATTTGTTGTCTGACAAAGAGCGTAAAGCACCAACATGTTTGGATAAGAAATCGTGTATTTGACGAAGCTTGCCAGTTGACTTCTTTGAAAGAGATTCAATGTTGAATAAAGATTGAACATGATTGTAACGTATTTTTTTTACTCAGTTACATTTTCCTTATTAGTCTAATATAATGTCTCAATAAAATAAAAATATAATTTACAAATATCTGATCACTTAAAATAATTTATAAAATATATAATGAGATATGCGCGCCCTCGCTTTAGAGGTCTAAGTTTCTATAATAAGAATCGTCAGTCTGTTATTTCGTGGCACTTTTCTATCAGCGTTTGAACAGGTAAGCTGCAATCCGCAGCGTAGAAAGGTCAAAATGGTATCCATGCACATGGCCTGCAGTACGGTCCGTAAGAAAGTTTAATTAATTTAACCTTCGTGTCTGAATGTGGTTCCTGGCAGCTTTTAGGAGATGGTTTTATTTTATATTCCACCTTCAGCGAGTTAGTTGATTCCTGCAGGCCGAAGAAGATGGAGGTCCCCCGATCATTAAAACAGTTGGTATAATTAATTAGATAAATTTTATTAATGCTTTCCTCGCAGTGCAATATCATCAATACCAAAAATACTACTGAAATGAAAATTTAGTTTGAGATTTAAAATACAAGAAAATAATAGGATATACTTAATGGAGTTTTGGTTTGGTTAGATAATATTTTGTTCAGAAGAGTTTTTATAATTCCAGCGTTAAATTCAATCGTAATAGTATGTTTCCTGTTGCGTGCATCGCAAATGTATATGGAATAGTCCACATCTGGTGTTATATGGTTATAGTCTAAAAGTTCAAATTTTTTTGATTAAACTGTACCTCGGCACGTGAGTGATATTTAATCTTTAATTCCAGTTATATTTATTTAAATGTTTTACGAATGATCAAATGTTATATTAAAATTAATTTAAAAAAGCAAGATCCCGTACTAAACTTGTAACTTTACAAAATTTTGCAGATGGCTATGTAGTTTGCCTATCGTATTTGTTTTACAAGCAGACGGTAGTGACTACACTAAAAAAGTTGTTATTGACATATGATGTCAAAAATATCTAGCTATCCAATATAAATACCACATGCTATTTTACGTTAGTTTAAAAATATGTTTAGTTATTTTGAGGTCATGTAATTTGATTTTTAAAGAGCATGATGAATTTTTTCATAAGATATTAAGTAAAGCTAACTCTTTGTTGAATGATGCAATTTTATAAGACGTTAAATAATTAAATTTTTGTAAGGTCGACCGTAGTACTAAAAACGACTATAATTAAAATATGAAATATAAATTATTAAGAAAGCATAAACTTTATAGTAAACTTATGTAGAAGTATTCCATTTAGAGATCTGTGTTTTTGAAGACAGAACCATACTAGTTTCTTTTATGTAAATTTTGTTGAAAAGTTAATGCTGAAACAAACCAAGAGAATTTAATTGAATAGAATCTATTTTTGCTTAACTGTTTTATTATTAAAAATTCAAGTGAAATTTATAGAATCTTAATAAGCAAAAGGTTAACTGTGTCCCATGATAACAAATACCCTGGGTGTATATATTCTTGGAACTTAAATTCAATTATATTATTTTTGATGAATATTTCTAAAGAAATTCTAATTAGAAAGAACAAAGACATCAGGTGCAAGGTGAATGTTTACTGCATATTTTAATAAATCCATTGGCGTTGACCGTTCATCCACAATAATTGAAAGCACTTTCAGTTCATCTGCAAGTTCATTAGAAGCTACTGCAGTTACCAACTTAATGAAAATAATTCGAAGCATTATTCTTACAGTGTTTAATTTGCTTCAAAATGTTGTACCAGATAACAAGGTAACAAAAAACTGATTCACATAATTTTTCCGTTAACGATCTAGCTTCTTATATGGCCATTCTATCAAACGCTGTCATTTGCAACTTTCATAAAATAATAATAATAACCTATAATATAATACCTTAATGGGTAAATAGCTTCAGTTCGTGCTCCCCAACGAGTAGCATTTAAAGGTTAATAGTGTAACGTGCTTTTTAAAGATAGTCCAGCGTTGTACGGATTTGGAAAAGTGTACATATACTTTTTAAACAATATAAAGAAAAACAAGAGTAGTATAGTAAGGCCGATCTGACTTCAAAACGTGTATGTTCCATTGAAAGTTTCAATGTAGCATACGCCCGCACACGTTTTGAAGCCAGACTGGCCTTATATTACTTTCAATATAACATACGTGCGTGACTTTAAAACGTGTCCACAGATATGCTACGTTGAAAAAATGTAAGTGCGTGCAGAAAAATGTGGAACTGTTTTGAATTCGTATTAGATGTTCTCTAGTGAGAAGTTATAAAGTAGGTCAGATTCAAAATATCACATCTAAGTCAATTGTATAAAGAATGGTGTATTTAATTAAAGTTGATTCTGATATATGTTTTTACTTTTGTTTAGAGGTTGCAAATACACATAGGCTGGGTTGACTTCAAAACGTGTCCACACGTATGCTACATTGAAAAAGTGTAGGTGCATGCAAAAAATGTGGAGCTGCTTTGAATTCGCATTAGATGTTCTCTAGCGAGAAGGTATATAGTAGGTCAGATGCAAAATATGCTAAGGCCGGTATGAATTTCAAGTGCGACCACTCTGCAAATACAGATAGGCCGGTTTCAGTTCAAAATTTGTTCACTCTTGTGATAGGTTGAAAAGTAGGTTAGCAAAGTACGCAGATGGTGGTAATCTGCTATATAAGGAAATTGCTTCTAATATTAATTTAATTAGTCGAAGTTTACTGCATATTTACATACCTACATATACAAACATGTATATAATTGATATTCAGGGATTTAAATACAAGAAAAACAAGTCTGTGTGCAAAGAAATTGCGGTTTTGGACTTGTTGGAAGGCGTTGTTTGGCATCAAATTTTTAAACTGCCAATGCAGTCTAGTTGTTTGAGCCAAGATCATATAAAACATAACTACTGGGTGACAAGGGATATTCATGGTGTTTCTTGGAATGAATTTTCAACGGCTGGAAAGGTGTCATCATATATAGCGCTTTATTTGAAGCAAATTATCAGACCCGGGGAAGAAGTATATGTGAGGGATCTAGAAAAAAAGAAATAGATGGAAACCTACCTAATGCAAAACGTTGTAACTGATATGCTTGCACTAGGTCGTCCTAAACTATAGGAGTTAAAAATCAACAATCGTTTACTATGTAACATACATTGTTATAGACACAGCAATAATAATCTTGTTATTAAAAGAATGGTTTAATAAAAAACAATAGAAAGATTGTGTTTGTATTATTGTAGTCAGCAAGAAATTTAATGCTGATGTTTGCAGGAAAACAATTGAACTCAGTCAGCATGAATGGGGCTCTTAACCCTGAAGGCAATTGTAATTGATCAACGCAATAGCTGTTTACTGTTTTCACAACATTTAACAAATTGTACAGATATCTCGAAATTTGCCAAAGACAGACAGATTCATTGCATCAAGTTTTCATTCTCGCTTTTAAAAAATAACAAGTCGTAGTTATTAAATCGCGGACACAGTTATCTGCAAGAAATATATACTGATCTGTCAAAGACAGACAGACTAATTGCATCAAATTTTCATTCCTGCTTTAAAGAATAACAAGTCGTGGTTATTAAATCGCGAGTAATGTGAAATGAAAAACCCTATGTATTTTTCTTTATTGTAATTAATAATATATATATATATATATATATATATATATATATATATATATAATTAGAGAATATAATGCTATGTACTCTAGAATAAATATACTATAATTCACCTAAGTTGTTTATATCTTCGTTTTCCATATAAGCAAGCATTTCAAATATAAAGAACAGTTCTAGCTCACTCCAACTCTGAACGGTAAAATATTACCTTATCGGTTCTGTGAGGGATGTCTTCTTCATCTTTGACGCGCGGTCGTTTCTGGTTGTTTTTTTTCTTGTTTACTAAAAAAAAATAAGATGAAGATTAGATCAAGTAAATGCATTAAGAAAATTAAATCTATATTAAGCCAACGAACACTTACTGTGTATTGGTGTCATCAGGTCGTACGTTGCAATTGATGGATCTGCTCACGGAGCCAACGATTTTTCTAGCACTTCATTTGGATTGACTATAAACTACTAAATAATTTTAACCCAACCACTATCATTATTCTTTCCTGACTAGGGCAATTTTAAAAAAGTTTTCATTTTTGATTTGTTTTACAGAACACAACTACAACTTGACAATAAAGATTGATCGATTATCACACACATATTTTGAGTATATAAAGTTATTAAACAACAAGAACAGAAAATTCAACCCATGTCAACAAGAATTTTAATGCTAAGGTATATTCTAGATAACAATTGTAGAAATATAAAATCTGCAGAAAATTTAATAAACCCAGTTATGTAGAAGTTTAATGTTGATTTCCGCAGAAAAATAAAATAAATGTATTCGGCAGGAAATGTATTGCTGACATCCGCAGAATAATAAATAAACCCACTCAGTCAACATGAATGGGACTCCCAACCCTCAAAGCAATTATAATTGATCAACGCAATCTAAGATTAGCTGGTTACTAATTTCCCATAGATTATACACACATTATTATACCATATTTAAAATTAAAATTGTCAATTGCAAAACCTCATTTTTTTATATATAAACAACTCGTCCGTAAGCCGTATTACAACATCTTAACAATGAAGAAATTCCGACGATGCGTGACTCATTCGGTTCTTATCAAAAAATAAAAATACAAACTGCTTTCGATGTATAAAAATCAATTTTTTCAGTTTTACTGAAAAGTGAATTGAATTTAATTAAATGTATTAAAGTCAATTTTTACTGAAAAATAAATTGAAAATATTTTAGATTAAAAAATATTTGAAATGACTTCTCGGTAAATTGTATATTTTATTCGCTTTGTGAAATACACTTCAGAAGCGTAAATAAATCCTAAAGATGTTCCACATAGTTGATCAACGCAATCTAAGATTAGCTGGTTACTGGCTTCACATAGATTTTAAACACATTATTATACCACGTTTAAAATTTTTTAAAAGTGCTATTCTTTAAGAATGCCAAATTAATGTTGACCGCAAGTTTTTTATATATAAACAACTCGTTCTTTAGCTATATTACAGCACCTTGACAATGAAAAAATTCCTGACACTGCGTGGACTCATGTCATGAACTGTTATCAAAAATAAAATACAAACTGCTTTCGCTGTAAACGCGATTACCTACCTATATATATATATATATATATATATATATATATATATATATATATATATATATGTATATATGTATATGTTAATTTGAATTTAATTAAATGATAAAAGTAAATTTTTTTTCAGTTTTACTGAAAAGTAAATTATTTCCCCAATAATCTAAAACTTGTTCAATATTACTGTATTAGTTATTAAGAGCCACTTGCAACGCATTTACTTTAAACGACGTTTAACTAATCTAGGTTTTATTTTACTCTATGATTAAGGTGTGGTTGATTTGTGAGGTACTAGATTTATTTCTAGTTGACTAAAATAAGTTTAAAACACTAGCAACATTTAACAATATTGTAAAAGTCGCCTGATTGCTAGACAATTAAATTAAATTATCAAATACGATTTTGAGGTTCAGTTAGATTTTTTATGTATTACTTTATTTATATACAGAGCAATCGAAATGAAGGAATACGTTATTAAAAATTTGATTCAGAACTTATTATAAAAAATCCGATTAGCTTATTTGAAAAAGAAAAAATTTGTACGATGGTTAAATATAGCAAGCAATTTTAATGCACCTGCATTAAATGAAGTACGGAAAATCGCTGCTGCTGAACTAGATTACATCAATTTATCAATAACAATCCATCTTTCGAGATAAACCTATCTTGTTTGGTATCAATTAATATTAGAATTTTCTCAGCTATCCGAATCTCTAGGAATTTCTTAAATTGCACCCCCCCCCCGAGAGCTAACCCAATTTTAAGATTTTTTACGGCCAACATTCTGGATCAAATAGTTTTCTTCGACTAGCCATTTTTGCCCACTAGATAAAGGTACATTGTTTGGTATCAGTTAATATTAGATTTTTCTCAGCTACCCGAATCTCTAGGAATTTCTGAGATTGCATCACCCCCCAGAGGGCTACCCGCATTTTAAAATTTTTTGCTGACAGCGATTTCTGACAGTTCTTATAAATTTTTTAATTATACGACACATCAAATTAGTCTAGAATTTTACACAAAATCCGAATCTGCAAACAGATTTGCAATAGAACCACCCCTTACCATTTTACACATATGCCCTCTGCGAGATAAATCTTTCTCCACATTTCCACCCACAAGATAAATGTGCCTTGTTTAGTATCAATTAATATTATAATTTTCTCAGCTACCCGAATTTCTAGGAATTTTTTAGATAGCATCATTGCCCAGAGAATTACCCTCATTTTAAGATTTTTTACCGGTAGCAATTTTTGGCCGTCCTTATAAATTTTTTTAGCCATGCAATACATCAAAATTAGTCTGGAATTTTATGCAGAATCCGAATCTGTAAATAGATTTAAAATCGAACCACTTTTTACCGTTTTACACACACCTTCTAAATTATAACTTTCCTGCAGCTCATACCTAAAAGAAAATCTAAAAACCATTTTTAAAACTTTTTATTACAGACAATTTTTACTAATACAGTTTAAATTTTGTAAACCACATTTCTAAATACATATTGACAATTTTAATTCTTAACCTAGAACTCCTCATATCGGCATATACTTATTAATATTTATTTCTAAATAGAGCACTTTTTCCAAAGACCAACCGGACCCACATGTTTCAAATTCCTCTGATTTTGTTCTCATGGTCTAGCTTAAGACCTCGTAGATATTTTCCAGATTACTAGAAGACGTTATAACCATATTTTTTGTGTTAAAGGATTTTACATCGGTAGTATCTTCTCCCATTTTAATGTAAACGCCGTAGAGTTCGCAATAAACTTTTATTGCTGTATGTTGTTTTTTTTTTCATTAAGTAAATGAATAAACCGCTTTTTCTGTTTCCAAAGAAACTCGGACACTCCATCGTCAACACTGGCGTTCTTTATGCAATAGCTCGCCATACGGTTGTTAAACGCTGTGCTAACCATTTCTACGCCATCTTCGCCAGTAGCGGAAACTGTGGCATTTTTATATCTGTCGCTTCTCAAGTGTGTGGCATAGATAGTCTTTTCCATTTCGAAATCGCATACTTTACACATAATTCGTGGTTGTTTCGTACAAGACCCTTTAACAGCTGGCGGAGCTGAACGTTTACGGCTTAATGACATACCGTGCTGTTTTTTCTTGTGTCGCTGTAAGCTGTCCATTCTCATAAAATCGATACCGCAAGACATACAGTTTAAGTACTTTGCTGCTGACGGATGTATAAGCTTAACCCTGGACGATGTTACACCACGACATTTCTTCTGGTGCCGTTTGAGAGCATCCCTTCTGGTAAAGTAGACGTGACAGGGCTTGCATTTAAAAACGTTTGCAGGTACCATTTTAGTACAAAACAAAATCCGCACTATAGGACTTTGGCGAAACTTGTAAGCGAACTAACTTATAACTAAAGAGTTTACTCTTGCGTACCTGCTTTATGTACCCTATAGAATGAAAGCCAAAGGTTTCCAAAGACAGCCGAACGAAGTTCAGGATTCTGCGGGTGAACTAAATGACGTCATCTTTTGCCAATCCTTGCTGCTCGTCCAGTACATTTAGCACCAATGTATGCGCCCGGTTCTCTTCGTCCATGCTGCGAATGCAGTTAGTAAAAACACCGGAAACGTCTTCCATGTTATACGGATCAACAATCGCATCGCGTGCATATTAAAAATCCAAAAGGGTGGTAGCACACGCACACAAATTGGGTGCAAGTCATACTGTAGAAGATGCAGAGCTACTATAAACAAAAACATAATAAAACACTTTACACCTCTACTAAGGAAATACCAAACTTGCTGTCTACAGAATACTTACTAATAAAAGAATTTAATTTTAAATAACTTCTACGTCATATTTTCGGAAATGGTAGGCTTGAATATTTTCTAAATAAATCACCAAGCGAAAGTATATGTTTAGCGGCAATAAATTAACCATTAATAAATAAAATAAAATAATTAATAAAGCTTGTGACAATCTTTTAATCGCGGTTCTCTCACTATATCCTGCATACGTAACTTATTAGCTTGATCGACTTCTTCTTGTCGGTATTGGAGGAAATCCTTATCCTCCCACTCACTGTTGCGTAGTTGCATGTCCACCACTTTTGGTAATATATAGTTGTTATAGGTTGTAAGACCCTCGGTTTTAAATGATCCGAAAGGTTCTTTACTAGGCAAATATACAATGTTTAACGGGACCCCTTTGCGTGTCAGAAGCTGCAAGAATTACACGAAGGAATGGATCTGGTTGTCGGTGGAATCAAAGACTTTATATATAGAGGCAAACTTCGGCACATTTTGCAATTCGAAAACCTAGACGGTCTCTATGTATCAAAATATTGGCTAGAAAAGGAGATAGAGGACTTGGGTGTCGATTTAAATTTTAAGCTGTGATTAAAATGAGATAAAATTAAAACCGCTCCAAACAAACATAAGGAAAGGTCTGTTCTGTGTATAACTTTTTATTAAAATTAAGTTTAAATGACTCCATGCTTGGTATTAAATATTTTTAAATTTTGTTATGTATGTCAGAATAAACATCTTAGAATAGTATTACATTGCTCTTTATTTACAAAAAACTGTGACGTTACCACGAAATAGCAGTCGCACAGAGAGGGGTGCGCATGGGCAGAAGTGCGCATGCGCAAGGGTGCGAATAGACAGGGGTGCGCACGCGCAGGGGTGCTCATGGGCAGAGGTGTAAACGCGCAAGGGTGCGCATGATCAGGGGTGCGCACGGGTTTGGATGTGTCTGGGCGTACACGAAGGAAGCGGATGTTAACAGTCACCAAGCATCTAATTCTTTATTTGAGTGGTATCGAGTACTTGCTGGCGTATGTATCCGGAGTAAAAAATACGATTTGTACACGCAGCTTATTAATAAAATTAGTTTATCGAGGGAAGATGACAAAAGATACATCATTTCTAATAGTACTGCAACCTACGCATGGGGGCATAAAGATATAAGATAGTTGTTTATATTTGTATAGATTTTGTAAATCTATTGTATATATTAGTTTTAAGAATCCATAATTTTTAAGTTCTTCGCCCACCTTCCAAATCCTTCCTGTTTCTATCTCGGTTGACAGAATATACGTGTTACCTCTACGTTGTGTTCGCGGGACACAGCGGTTTTAGATTTCTAGGGAAATGGTTGGTTAAAGCATATGTCTTGGGTAGTGAAAAAGGTTCTAAGGATGTAGTTAAATAAAGATGGGTAAAATTAGAGGTTTGGGTCTTTAAAAGGCGTGACTTTGTAAAGGGTGGTTCTATTTAAAATCTATTTGCAGATTTGAGCTCCCTAGAAAAATCTAATATTAGTTGATACCAAAAAAAGGATATATTTATTTTAAAAGAGTGACTACCCCACGGATAATAAAAACAATATACGGCTTGTCAACAAAAAAGTTGTAGGGAAATTCAAAGACGAATTTAATGGGGATCTAGTAATAGAATTCGTTGGTACAAAAGCCAAGTCCTATTGTATTGTAAGCGAGAAAAACACGAATAAAAAGGTTAAAGGGGTCTCACAAAGTGTAGTTAAGTAAAACCGAGCGTCCTACAACCTATAACGAGCATATATCCCCAAAAGGGGTGGGCATGCAACTACGCAGCAGTGCATGGGAGAATAAGGATGCTCTCCAATAAGAAATTAAAGTTTCCATGTACGTAGCACCAGTCATTGAGAAATGGTAGAAATGTTGAACCTATAAAGGCGATTATTAATTGTGGTTTAGAAAAATAGTAGTTTTCGTGGACTAAATAAAATAGCTTACTCTGATTAATGTATATGATTACATATTCTCGTACACATCCACAAACATCTGCTTACGTCCGTATACGGACATGGCAATGCCGATAGTTTTTGTTTAACAAATAGTAGGAAAGATACGTCATTTGTTAGTGTGTGGAAGCTCAGCGGATCGTTGTATTCAAAAAGAACGGTGCAGCGGAATGTATGGTGGTTCCCCGTTAGAATAATCGAAAGTGGTTAATCGATCGTATTAGATGTTTAATTATGCGAAAATGTAAAAGCCTACATAAGCAAAATTTAATTATCAGACAACAAAAGTTCGCGATGTGCTATACCTTTAAAAAAGTATAGAATGGTGCTTTGCAGCGGTCCTAACAGTAAAAAAGGCGACTGACTTTTTCAAGCAACTACAAGAATAGCAGTAGAGCAGAGCAGGGGTATGCATGAATTATACAGCGCATTGTTAGTTTACGGGTAGCTCGAACGTGTAATTGATTACGATTTATAGATCCCTCAAAGGTTTAAAAATTCTGAGCCCATTGTCGTTTGAAAAATGTTTGAAAATTATCAGAACGGAAGCTGATCGAAGTTTAAGTTAGATGGATGATTGACCGAGTTTTTTCTACCTTTTACGAGGGAATCGGAAGTTGACAGACATCGAGCATCTAATTCTCTATTTGGGCGATATCGAGTACTTACCGGTTCTAGAAATCATTACTTGCTATCGACCGCTATGCGAAAGGGTAAAAGCCTACATAAGCAAAATTTAATTATCAGACAAAAAGTGCGCGATGTGCTATACTTATATAGAAAGTATAAAATGGTGCTTTGCATCGGTCCTAGCAGTAAAAAAGGCGACTGACTTTTTCTAGCAACTACAAGAATAACAGTAGCGCACTGTTACAATAAAATATGTTAGTTTACGGGTAGCTCGAACGTGAACAGATTAAATTTTAATCTATAATTAACCGCGGTCGTAAAAATGGGAAATTAATGGTTAATTTTAATGCCGTTAAACATATACTTTCGCTTGGTTAAATATTTATTTAAATTTAATATTAATTGATACCAAACAATGTACATTTATCTCGTGGGTAAAAATGGCTAGTCGAAGAAAGCTATTTGATTCAGAATGTTAACTGTAAAGAAATCTTAAAATTGGGGTAGCTCTCTGGGGGGATGATGCAATCTAAGAAATTTCTAGAGATTCGGGTAGCTGAGAAAATCTAATATTAATTGATACCAAACAATGTACTTTTATCTCGTGGGTAAAAATGGTTAGTCGAAGAAAGCTATTTGATTCAGAATGTTGGCTGTAAAAAAATCTTAAAATTGGGGTAGCTCTCTAGGGGGATGATGCAATCTAAGAAATTCCTAGAGATTCGGGTAGCTGAAAAAATTCTAATATTAATTGTTACCAAACAATGCACCTTTATCTCGAAAGATGAAAAATGGTTAGTCGAAAAAGACTATTTGATTCAGAATGTTGGCTGTGAAAAAAATCTTAAAATTGGGGTAGCTCTATGGAGAGGGGCGATGCAATCTAAGAAATTCCTAGAAATTCGGGTAGCTGAGAAAATTCTAATATTAATTGATACCAAACAAGATAGGTTTATCTCAAAAGATGAAAAAAGGGAAATTTAACTTTGGGGGAAAAAATTAAAAACAAGGGGTTTTAAGGGTTTAAAATTTGGGGGAAAAACAAAAAGGGGCCTAAAAACATTAAGAATAATTAATATTGAATTTATTAGGAAACCGAAGAAAAAAGTGTTTCCCTTGTATTGATTTTTAAAGGTCGATTAAAAGTCATATTTGACGCTATCATATTATTAAAGGCAAAGTTACATAGGAAATAATAGCTAATATTTCAGAAATCGATTAATATTAGTGATCTGAGGTGTATAGAAGATTATTATAAAATAATGAATTAGAATGAATAATTTCACGGATATACTAAGGCTTATATAATCGTTACTAATAAAGTGTAAATTGAATATAACTTGTTAATAATAATATTAAAGTCTATAACTATTAATAAGTAATTTAAAGGAATCCAGGTCGATGTAATTTTATAGAATTAAATTAGTTTAATAATCTATGAAAGTGTAAGAATTTTTAAAATATTATTAAAAAGTTTATATAAGTTAATATCACGTTGCTTACTAAAATTGTTTATGAAAATACTATTTTAATTGAATACTATTACTATAAAATACGAAAGGATACTAAGTTGTATTAGAATTAAATTAAATTGAATTATTTGTTGATAAACCGTATAGTTGAACACTGATAAATTGTTTTAGGTAAGAGTTCTGCTAATAAATTTTTTAGACAAGTTTATAGTAAACACTTCATTAAAATCATAAACTAATTTGTGATTTAGGTTTAAGAACTTAAGAAAACTATTAATGTAATTAATGTTTTAGTATAGTTAACTTTGATGATTCGAAATAGCGTCTCTTAAAGGTATTATTAAATTTCGTACTCTTATTTTAAATTCGTCAGTGTGTTATTAATGTCCTTTACGATGCTACGAAATATTTAAAAACTAGTTTTTTCTATATATTACTTATTTTGCAGCAATCAATAGTGACTTTAACTATTTATTATGACTGATGCGGCATTATTCTTAACTTGTGGTTGATTTGCAAATTTAATAAACGAATGTTTAAACCTATTTTCATTATACTAAACATTTTAGCATATGTGCTTTCAAGTTTAATCTTTATAAATTATATTAATTTTTAAAGGTCATTTTGTCTAATTAAAAGAATCTTCGTAAACAATAGTTTTTACTAAATTTATTAATCTATCTATTATGTATTTATGCTTCTTTGCAAATAGATGATTAATAAGTTTCAAATATCAATTTGTATTAATCATTAATACAAATTGCTTTTAGTTTCTATCAATGGTATTTAAAATGTTAAATAGATCGTTTAAATTTTTAAAATATAGTATATAGCTTTAATCATTAAATCTTACTTATTTATACAAAGTATTTATGATATTTGTCGTTAAATATTGTTAAATTAATGAATATTTATCGTATATTAGAATCTAATAGCTATTATAGACATCTTCCTAAATATACTTTAAGAATTTTGTTTTTGTTTTAAACTAAGATTAAATAATCAATATTATATATTTTAAATTCTAGAGTTATATATCATAATTATTTTTTTTTTAAAAGATGTTTGAACTAAATATTACAATTCAGATCGTATTAATATCGATTAAATTCTATTAATCTGTCTAGACAATGAGTTGAGCTTACAACCATTAAGGGTCTATAGTAATAAGGTTAACATTTCTATCAAACGTCAGTAATTTAGCATGGCAAACCTAATCGTATTAAAAAGCAGGTCGAACTACTATCAGTATTAACTTACTGAACCTTCACTAGCGATATTAAACTCTATTATTTGATTGAAACTATCTTAGAATTTAATACAAAAAATAAATACTATCTGATACATTATATCATATTACTAAGAGTAGACTATATTTTAACAGTCTGACGATGATATATGTAAACATGTTAATGTATACGTGAAGAAATTATTTGTTAATAAATTATATAACAAAAGAATATATGTAATATATTGTACTCTTGATTACTAATACAAACGTACAAAAGTCCTAACTCTCAGATAGAAATTTACAATCTATATTTCTTTTGTTTAAGGGAGATCGGATTTATGGCTGGCAGCCTAAAATCATCAAAACAGGTTATTCTGTTTGGTAATATAAAAGTTTTTTTGGACGATACAACGATAGTGCTAAGGTCAGGCAATATAAAAAATAATTCTAAATAATAAAAAAGTACTTGCTACATTAAACTCGCGGTGTATTAAAATACATTTACCTTAACTAAAACCGCTAATATAAACCCTTTCTTATGTTATTCTCCCAAATAATTCAAACTTAACAAATATTCAAATATTAAAACCGTCCTGCATAAAAATGTTCCTCAATACGTGAATATATCCTATAACCATTTATCAATTTGTTGAAAACTAAACAAGCATTTGCTTCTCCTAAATACTTTTCCTTGAACTACGCGAGTTAAAGTTCGGGCCTTTGGAGCTGGTTTTTTAAAAAAAACGTCGACACTTTAACAATTTTTTATTTAATAAGTTAAACAGAAATTACAAGAAATTTGGAATAGCTGGTTCATAATAACTTTAATAAAACAATAATTAATTGTACTGGTGAGTAGCTCAAACAACGAAGTATGGAGTTTGAAGACTGACTGCCGGGCATTGAGCTCCCGGGCCTTTTATAATAACCTGCCCCTCACACGGCTGTGAGAACTTGCAGATCTCATGTCTGCGTTTCTGTTTAATTGTACACTTTATTACAATGTAACAACTTAATTCTAAGTAATCGCGGTCTGTTGACCGCCTGTGACCTGCCACCTGCAGTATCACTGCCCTCACGGATGCAAAGTTGCATGTCCGCTCACATGAACTGTCGATAACCTCTCTGGGTTATCCTTGTGTTACAATGTTGCATTGAACTTATACTTTTACTTAATAATTTCTAATAATTCCTATTAGATTCAATATATCAATATATATATATATATATATATATATATATATATATATATGTAATTGGAGGATACATAGCTCGCGTTTGTTATTTCAAATAGTTATTAGTCGAAACATTTTCTAGGGTAAATCACTTCTAAAACTTCAAAACTTGTCTAGCAATTATTCGTAAAACATTCTAACCGCCGCTTTTTATTTCAGCAGTCAATTCGTTAAAACAAGCAAACATTTTGCTTCTGAAAATTTCTCTCTCATTAAATACTTTAATGGCTGGTTATTGGCGCGTTTACTGTAAAATTCTACTTTAGTATATTTGTACGTACTCGGTCGCTCAAATTTTATGCGCAATCAAAATAGTTTTCCCAATTAAGTTATTTCGTGGTATACTGGTGGCGTGGATCGATAATCATACAAAACCTTTATTCGTTTCTACAAAGTCAGGCAACTTAATTGCTTAGTCGTGTTTCTGGTGGTGCAACTCGCAGGAATGCATTAAAATGTATTTTGCTTTTCCATTATAGCAACGAAATTCAATGGAATTAATTATTGTATTTTGCTTCTTGTATGCTTGTACTCTACGAAGGGTTTTTGCCGTTGTCTAGAATATATATTTTCGCTTGCCTTTTCAGAATATTCTACACCAATATCGGTGGGAATTGTTTTATGTAGTACTTTCCAGGTTTTAAAGCTGTATAAATACAAGTTCAACTTCTGAAAAGCTTTCTTACTTATTCAACTTCGCTCTCTTACTTACTGCTTCGATATTTCTGTTATACAACGTCTTGCGAGCGTTGTAAAGTCGCGTTTCTAAAACGCTTTTGTGCTAGTACAGTATAGTTAAGTTGTTCCAGCCCTCAGCCGCATTTCCTGAGACGATACCAAAAAGAAGATAGTTTCAGGTACAATGCATTTTTCTGTTTGCTTATTTTATGTTGCTGTTTTGAAAGATAAACATTTTTTTGATTAATTCTGCAATAAACTACAAACAAACGTTTATGCATGTTCACGACACGACCCATTATGTACTTATTTGTATAACTTGTTATTTAAAATTTTACTACGTTTAGAGCGATTTTCTACAGTTTGCTTTTTACTGTATAAGTTGATGTAAACGTCAACAACTAGCTGCTTAAAGTTTTAAGGTTACGAGATGCGCTTTCTTCAGCAAATTTTTACTTATTATTTCAATATTTCTTATACATATTTAGACTTGGAACATATTGTAAGTATGCTTGCATTTAGATGGCAAGATTTTGTTCGTGATATTTTTTAATTTGTAGACTTTTATTGTGCTATAACTAAATTGACGAATTATGTACATCACGTTGTAACAAACAATTACGTTAAGTGCGTTTTCGACGTTTGGAAATATTCTTTTGGGACTGTATGTTTTCTTACATGATCGTAATATAGTTTGTTGTTATTGAGGCTTTCAATTCTTTTCTTTCTATGTCACCCATCCCCACTCTACGACGTTTTTTGAGCTAGTCCAAACTCTGATCCTTTTAGAGTTCGATTCTACCATTCTGTCCCTGTATTTTGTTGCGGTATTCGGTGTAGGTGAATTTCTACTACTTACTGTGTCGTTCTTTCTTGTCCGCACAGAATAACGTAATAAACCTTAATCGTAAAAACGCACAAATTGTGGTTAGCAACGAGAAATGAAATCTCCGAAAATAATTAGTTCGAAATATCGTACAAATAAAAACTGAAGTTTCGAGTTTAGAACAACCATTCAATAGCTATCTCTTTTTACTCCAAACACGTCTAATAAATTTCTTACGGTTTCCTTATCACGTGTTGTTAAATTCTTAAATTTTCAAAAGGCTACAACTATTAGAAGAAAATTAATTATATTAAATGTACTTATAACATGGATTTCAGAAATCCATAAAGTAACACAGGGTGCTGTGGGTTTAATTATTTTTTATGTTCTTGTAAAACAAACTATTGATGAGTATTCAGTTCTTTTATATAATAATTGGACTAATTTATAATAAAACGTAAAAGATCTTGCATCAAACAGTAACCTGTAGAAAAGATGCTCAAGGTTCCTTTACTGTCACATATAATATAGGAAGGCTTTGGCTAAAACTTCCTTAGTATTTGTTTATACACCAGAATTTAAAATCAATTTTTTTTACAGTCAACATCGATTTATGGTAGTCTTTGTTTAGCGAAATTGAGGTACAAAAATGGTATTTATGCATACTTATAAAAAGTTCTTTCTTGGTACACACTTTAGTTGTGTAAGACATACGGGAGTTATTATTTCAAAATTAAATGTGTATTATAAAGCAGAACCTGCCGTATTTTTCCTTCTACCGTTGGTACGAAAGTAATGCTGCGTTAAGATTTGGCAATAGCGGTTTGTGCCATTACGTGCTTCACAAAATCTGCGGTTGCTAATGGTGAAAAGCACCGTGATCTATAATTGTGGGCATTCAAAGGAGAACATAAAAACGCAAAACGTTTTGTAAGTATTTCAATTAATCAGTCTCGTTTGCTCTATTTTACTAATGGTCATATGCGACGCAAAAGTCGAGATGTTGAAAGTAAAGAAGCATCATCGTAACAGATTGACAGATCATAGTATAACATTTTTCCGCACGTGATTTAAATATTTGCTTATAGAGTATTTGTATAAAATACATTTTAGTTGTTGTTGGATAAAGATTGCCATATACTTCAGTACGAGATGTACCTCGTAGTATTAATTAACCATATAATCAAGATAAGATATAAATAAAATAGAATTTAAGTACAACTCATTTATGTCCAAAAGTTAATTAAGAAGACCGACATACAACTTTCAGTTGCTGTTATACTTTGCAATTTGTATAGAAGCTATACATGGTACGATTTTGATTGAACTTTTATTTAATTACCTCAGGAAATGTCAGCCCAGCTAGTTAAATTTCTACCGTGAGTTGACTACAGAGTACATACTAAATACGTTACTAACCCTTTGTATGCATATACGTCTACCAACAGAAAGGCGTTTAATTCACTTAAACATCACAGATATTAAAACGCCGTCCGAAAAATTGCTTTTGCTGATATTTAATTTTAGTGTAGCGTATGCACTTCTATAAAGCAAAAATTGGTAATAAGATTATGCTTTGATATAAATGATATTATACGACATTGCCACAGAGTTGGATTACAATTAAGGTGTCGATATTTCCCTAGGACACATGATACAAAAACGTTTGAACATATAAAGTTTATGTGCTTATTTTGATAGCCTTTGAAAAACAACTTCAACAATAAATTATATTTACTTCTCATACCATTGTACAATAATTTCTGTCACGTCTTCGTTGCATGGAAATGAATGCATTTCCGTTTACTAATAAGTAAGTGAACTGAAATATAAGTAGCATTTCATCCCTATACATTTTAAATCCTAGTTGAAATTTAACGTATATTGTGATAACTGGTATTTATAATACTGGATGCAGTAAAATGAATGTTTAGAGTGCAAATAGAGTTTCTGTTAATTTTTAAAGATATTATAATAAAGAATTGATAATCAATATAGACATATTAAATTTTTTTCATAAAACGATTACTACGCTAAGATCACTTTTAAAGAAGCTACCCATTTAGAACGTATTTATTTTATTATATGAAATATTATTTGTAATACACTTTAATATCTGAAAGCAGGTGCACTATAAAGTCGGGCTTCTAATCTAAAGCAGTACAATACTGGAAAACAACAAATAGCATTGTTTGGGATATGTTTGTATATTTGCACATCCTCTATGCGAGTCTGCTGCAGGTGTATTCGTTGTAGTGTAACTCTTAGGACCAACTTAAGAATAAAACTGAAAACTTGTTTCTTGCTAAGATAGAAATGTAAAGAATGCTTTAACGTGGAAAACATTTATTATAACTGAATATAATTGAAGATTTAACTAAACTTCATTAAAATTAATGGGTATGAGCTGTCACAAGCAGACCCCTCAGACATCTTAAATGCGAATAAATACTGGAAACGAAGCACGCAACACAACACCAGCACCTTCCGCCACAAAAGAGTTCTCGGCACAAACGCGAAGTAACTTCACATCGTAGTAATTCTATAAATCCCCAACATGCGCTCGGTGTTGAAACCTCTATTTCAATAAACTAACAATTGTTTAAATACATCAAAAAGTACAATAGAAATAGTATGATCTAGTATAGAATAATAATAAAGTATAGAATATTAAAATAAATTCACATGTCTTCAATAGGTAGCAGACAAAACCTGGAAAAAGATCGATGAACTAGACCAGTATCAGTTTTAATCGACGCATCACGATTAACACCGTCGGCACCAGTATGAACATTCACAATGCGCCCAAGACGTCACTGTAGCACTGGGAGATTGTCCTCCTTGATTAGCACCAATGTGCTTTCTCGAAGTTCAGAGTCATTGGAACGCCGTTTTTGTCGTTGTTGGAGGTCGGATAAATACTCTTTGCTGCAACGTGACCATATTCATTTCTGAAGAATTTGAACTGGTTGGAAGGTATTAAGTCTTGACTCTTTAAGGTGACTTAAGGAAGGATCGAAAGCAGAAGTCATGGATCGACCAATAAGGAAGTGCCATGGTGTTAAAGGGAGAAGATCGTTGAAATCAGAAGAAAGGAGAGACAAGGGTCTCGAATTTAGTATAGCCTCCACCTGTGCCAACATGGTGGAAAACTCCTCATAAGTAAGAAGGGCATAGCCTAAGACTCTCCGTAAGTGGTATTTGAACGATTTTACACCCGCCTCCCTTAGTCCCCCGAAATGAGAAGAAGGAGGAGGAATGAAATGCCAAGTTATGCCCATGTTAGTTATCCTATCTGAAATAATAATTCGCTGTGAAAGAAAGAAATTGCCCAATTCAAGAAGTTCTGAATTGGCGCCTATGAAATTTGAACCATTATCAGGGTAAACGGTACTAGGTTTACCCCTACGAGCAATGCATCTTCGAAAAGTAATTAGAAATGAATCACTGGAAAGATCAGTGACTAATTCTTGGTGGATAGACTTAGTGGCAAAGCAAATGAAAAAAGAAATATACGACTTGGAAGTTTTAGCACCCAAGCCTTTACGATCCTTAATATGAAATGGACCAGTGTAGTCAATGCCGACTACATGAAGCGGTGGTGATGGATTGACTCGATCAGCTGGAAGATTTCCCATAATAGGTTTAGCTGATTTAGAAGAAAATCGAAAGCAGCGGAGACACTTATGAACAGCAACATTTGCAAAACTGCGACCAGCAATTATCCAACATCGTTCTCACACGTACGAAAGAAGTAGTTGAACACCGCCGTGCAACAGACGTTCACGTATAAGAAGAAGCTGAGCAAATCTATGTTTTCAGGAAATCAAAATTGGATGTTTTTCTCAAAGGAGAACTGAGAATTTCGAAAACGACCTCCGACGCGTATTACATCATCACAGTCGAGAAAAGGAGTTAAACTTGAAACTGAGCTTGGCTTTAGAAGGGGAATGCCTTTCCGTAGACATTTTATTTCTTCCGGAAAGGACTCTGGTTGAGATGTTTTAACCATAAAAGTATGTAAAAAGGAAATCTCTTCACACGTGAGATGACCTAGGTTCCTCTCTGAAAAGAGTTTACGACAATTACGGAAAAACCGCAAACAGTATGCAATAACCCTTTCGGGACTTGTTAAAATAGAAAATTTGTCCCATGGGAAAGGTTCGACCTGACGCTCATGATGCACTGTAAAGTACCCTTTAAATCTGGTAGATTGAAAATACAGTCTACGAAAATAGGCCAAGAATTCTCAGATTCATGCAACCAGAAGGACCACACCCCGACAGACTACATTCTAATAACTGAGCAGGTGAAACTCCGCTTGAAATTATATCGGAAGGATTTGTTTTAGTAGGTACATGCCGCCAAGTAACATGAGAAGTCAAAGCTTGTATGTCTGCAACTTTATTGCAAACGAAAGTTTTAAGTTGATTAGGCGGCGTTTTAGCCACCCTAGAACGACAGTAGAATCGGACCAAAAACAGACCGCTCAAAGTCTATGCCTAGGGTATTTGTAGCTTGAGCAGCCAGCTTGGCCAGCAACGGGTCTGCACAAAGCTCTAAACGTGGAATAGTGACAGGATTCAGGGGCGTAACCTTAGCCGTTGCACACAGAAGCCGAACAAAATCCTGATCTTGCGGGTCAACCAAACGTAGGTAGGTAGATGCCCCGTAGGCATGAACTGAAGCATCTGAGAATCCATGCATCTCCACCTGCATGGGATTACAACAGACAACATGAGGTAGAATTACGAGATTGTTTAATACAACCCGATTTTGTACTAAAAGAATCCAATTATTTTGAATTGAAACAGGAATCGGATCATCCCATAAAATCCTTTCCAACCAAAACTGCATGAGAATTTTAGCGGATATGATACAAAGACCCAGAAGGCGCAAAAAGTCGAAAATCTGTGAAATATCGGACAGCATAGCCCGTTTAGTAAAAATGCCATCTGGCGGAGTGGAAATTAAATATCGTAAGTCATCAGTTTGAAATGACCAGGTAAGACCAAGTGTTTTTGTGTTTTCACGAGATCCAAACTGAAGAATGTCTGGATGAACATCCTGCGGATTTATACTGGAAAGTACCTGTGGATTATTGGAAATCCATTTTCTAAGTTTAAAACTACCTCAGGACAAAAGCATTGGAAGCCGTTGGCAGATAGCCGTGGCATCAAAAAGCTCATCAGAACCTGTAAGAAGATCATAAACGTAGAAAACTTCCTGAATTATTTTGTAAAACTGAAGATGTGTGTCCTTAACTAGAATACCTATCTCAGTCAGACATCGAATGGCCAGAAACAAAACCGCCTCGGTACCATAAGTTACAGTATTTAAATCAAAGATAGAAATTGAATCATAAGGAAAAAATCGGTATAGTATCCTTTGAAAAGGTCTTCGGCTTGAATTGATCAGAACCTGTCTGTACATTTTCTCAATGTCAGCAGACAAGATGTACCTATGTCTGCGGAAATGTAATAAAATTGAGAAGAGATCCTTTTCGATAGTAGGTTCAACCATCTGAATACTGGTTAACGTATGTCCACTGGAAGTTTTAGAAGAACCGTCAAATTCAATGCGAAGTTTGGTTGTAAGACTTTCCTTTTTAACTACACCGTGGTGAGGAATATAAAAAACTTGACCTGTATAACTGAGATCGGAAGGTGATACATGACTAAGATTATGATATTCCTGCATAAAGGAGGTATATAATTTTTTGAATTCTGGATTTGACTGAAATTTCATTTCTAGAGACTTGAATCTTTGAAGGCTGTATGCCAAGAGTCTCCCAGAATAGAACGGTTTTCCTTGAACGGAATGGAAACAATAAACAACCATCAGTGTCCCTCTTGGTAGTTGCAGAAAACTGTCTTTCACAGGAATTTTCCTCCTGCGATAGAACCCTTTTGGACGGATACTGTTCCAATTCCTAGAAACGAGCGAGTTGATCTTGAACTGGATCAATAGCCAAATGAAGACATTGTGTTTGAATCAGCATGTCAGAGCCTAACGGACCAGCAACAACATAACCAAATCGAGTTTTTTGAAGAGTAGGAAGATTTGGACCTAATTGAAATTGTCCAGAACATAAAATCTTAAAGAAGACTAGCGATCCAAGAAGGATGTGGATTTCACCAGGATCGTGAAATAAAGGATCTGAATGTTGTCAGGAATGTGAAGCTTGGTAATATTTACATGTCAGCTTGGGAGATTACGGGTGATATTGTCAATGACAAAGCAGGAAATTGTCAATTTAAACCACGAATGATAGGAAGAATAAAGCGTGATGTCACAACGTGAACGTATTTGCGAAGTGGCCTTGCTAAGACCGGAAATCGTAACATCGGCTACTTTTGTAGGAAGTCTCAACCTCTTACAAATATCCCAAGTAATTAAATTCGCTTGAAAGTCTAAATCTAACACAACCCTAACTCTGAACAATCTGCCGTTAGAATCGAGAGTTTGTGCGCACACGGTAGGAAGTATTACTTGGGAAGTATTGCTAGAAAAGGCATAAATTGTATGCAAAGGAGCGTCACCCACAGAAGGCAAGGTGTTTGTTTGCCCTGCGGAGACTGTAAAAGTTTGCAACCGTTAAACGTCTTCATGCAAAAGTGTATGATGCTTTGACGTGCACTCCCTGCAACTAAAGCGAGAAGAACATTGTGAGACAAGATGTCCCTTGTATAGGCAATTGAGACATAGTTTCAACTCTTTTATCTTTGAAATCTTTGAAATTCTGTTTTGTGCTGATAATCTTAGAAATTCAGTGCAATTACTGAGCAAATGAAAACCTTGGCAGCTATAGTAACGGCGTGAATTACCAGATGTCACAAATGTTTTGACACTGGCCTTGGATTTTTCATGCTTTTTGGGAACAACCGTAGATTTTTCTTTTAAAGTGGAAAGCAAATCTGCTTTGGACTTTAGGAAGTCTTGAAATTCCGCAAGAGTTGGTAGCTCTTGTGGTAAAAATTTTCGAACAGACTCCCACTCTCTAAGGGTAGTAGGGTCGAGTTTGTTGGCAATAACATAAATGAGAAATGTCTCAATCAGAGATTTGTTGTCTGACAAAGAGCGTAAAGCACCAACATGTTTGGATAAGAAATCGTGTATTTGACGAAGCTTGTCAGGTGACTCCTTTGAAAGAGATTCGATGTTGAATAAAGATTGAACATGATTGTAACGTATTTTTTTACTCAGTTACATTTTCCTTATTAGTCTAATATAATTTCGCAATGAAATAAAAATATAATTTACAAATATCTGATCACTTAAAATAATTTATAAAATATATAATGAGATATGCGCGCCCTCGCTTTAGAGGTCTAAGTTTCTATAATAAAAATTGTCAATCTGTCATTTCGTGGCACTTTTCTATCAGCGTTTGAACAGGTAAGCTGCAATCCGCAGCGTAGAAAGGTCAAAATGGTATCCAGGCACATGGCCTGCAGTACGGTCCGTAAGAAAGTTTAATTAATTTAACCTTCGTGTCTGAATGTGGTTCCTGGCAGCTTCTAGGAGATGGTTTTATTTTATATTCCACCTTCAGCGAGTTAGTTGATTCCTGCAGGCCGAAGAAGATGGAGGTCCCCGATCATTAAAACAGTTGGTATAATTAATTAGATAAATTTTATTAATGCTTTCCTCGTAGTGCAATATCATCAATACCAAAAATACTACTGAAATGAAAACTTAGTTTGAGATTTAAAACACAAGAAAATAATAGGACATACTTAATGGAGTTTTGGTTTGGTTAGATAATATTTTGTTCAGAAGGTTTTTTATAATTCCAGCGTTAAATTCAGTCGTAATGGTATGATTCCTGTTGCGTGCATCGCAGATGTATATGGAATAGTCCACATCTGGTGTTATATGGTTATAGTCTGAAAGTTCAAATTTTTTTGATTAAACTGTACCTCGGCACGTGAGTGATATTTAATCTTTAATTCCAGTTATATTTATTTAAATGTTTTACGAATGATCAAATGTTATATTAAAATTCATTTAAAAAAGCAAGATCCCGCACTAAACTTGTAACTTTACAAAATTTTAAAGATGGCTATGTAGTTTGCCTATCGTATTTGTTTTACAAGCAGACGGTAGTGACTACACTAAAAAAGTTGTTATTGACATATGATGTCAAAAATATCTAGCTATCCAATATATATACCACATGCTATTTTACGTTAGTTTAAAAATATGTTTAGTTATTTTGAGGTCATGTAATTTGATTTTTAAAGAGCATGATGAATTTTTTTATAAGATATTAAGTAAAGCTAACTCTTTGTTGAATGATGCAATTTTATAAGACGTTAAATAATTAAATTTTTGTAAGGTCGACCGTAGTACTAAAGACGACTATAATTAAAATATGAAATATGAATTATTAAGAAAGCATAAACTTTATAGTAAACTTATGTAGAAGTATTCCATTTAGAGATCTGTGTTTTTTTGAAGACAGAACCATACTAGTTTCTTTTTATGTAAATTTTTGTTGAAAAAGTTAATGCTGAAACAAACCATGAGAATTTAATTGAATAGAATCTATTTTTGCTTAACTGTTTTATTATTAAAAATTCAAGTGAAATTTATAGAATCTTAATAAGCAAAAGGTTAACTATGTCCCATGATAACAAATACCCTGGGTGTATATATTCTTGGAACTTAAATTCAATTATATTATTTTTGATGAATATTTCTAAGGACACAAACGGTGTCCATGTTGTGCATTTGTTTGTTCACAGGTTAAGTCTAGACATTTGTAACACATATGGCAATTCATATTTTCGTAAGTGCTTTGCAAGGTTGATATACAGGTTTTGTGGCTATATAAGCGGTGTAGATTTAAGGTTTTCGCATTCCCCTAATACAAGTAGATGTATCCTTGTATGTTGTTGTATTGAAAAATACGGTGGCGCTCTTTAACTATATTTTTGGTCAACAGACAACCCATGACCCAAGCTCATGATCTACCCAGAGCTAACACTCTACTAGCCGTTTATCTCTAAAGAGTTTTTCTTTTCCTCAAACCGTTTTCCATCCAACTTTACCTTGGGCTTCCATTATTAGTAAGAAATTCTCGACTTGTGGTATCAGGTAAGATAGTCGTTAATGTTATATGGAGGTCCAATTTGCTATCTGATATTCACGAGGGATTTTTTGCCATTACATGATTATGAACAATCACGCGTGTATTATTGTTCCTTTGGAAGAAAACGTGTTCCACGCTAGACAAAAATTAGACGAAACAAAGTCTAGAGACTGCATAATCTGAAGTGCCGAGCCACTAAAAGAAACCCTCATGTAATGGAAACGCTGGATGTTACTAATGGACGTATTTTTATTGATTAAAGAATCGAACGTGTCCCTATATTCGAGCCAGTTTTAAGATTCTCAGAATAGCGCGGTAAATTTATCGTCTGAAGTTTAATGAAATGTGAACTGTGCGATTCTGAATGATTTGATCGCGAACTTGAAGAACAAGATGGTCCACGAAATTCGGGAAGTCGGAATTATTGGGTTTTTCTAGAATCATTGATGCAACAGAAGTGATTTTAAAGAAAGATTCTTCAAAGAAAATGTATAGTTCTTCATGAACCGAGTCGTCTGAAATAGCATTTATCTGCTTATGAATATCTTCGAAGGACTGCAATAATGATTTTAAAATGACCAAGCGATCATTCAATTCAATGATTAATTCTCTTGTAACTAATTCAAGATTTGAGTCGAAAATATTTTTGAAATCATTTAAATAATTTATAAAGCGTGAAAGTTTGCCTTTAATAATTCCACGTTCTCGTACGAGTAACTCCATGTATTAATATTGTACTGAAATCTATTAATAATTACATAAAGGCGTCTGTACATATGTACAAAGGAATAAAGAAAATCAGTTGAAAGTTCACAACTGTACTAAAGATGTGATACCCGTTATTGGTATTTTAATTACTATCTTCAAAATAACTAGAATAAATTGGATAATAATATGAAATTGCTATTAGTGTAAATACAACAGCAATTAAAATGTAATAAAATGTTATACAGTAACACTAGAAATTTTTTTATTGTCATAAAATCATTAATAATTATTGATAGTTACCTAACGTTGTTGAACGAAGTAAATTTTAATTACGAAATGTAGGCAGCCTGTGTAGATATACCAGTAAAGCAAAGCTTTATCTAAAAATGTTTAGCACAGGTAGTGGCATAAAATTCGATATTGAATTTTATAAGTAAAAAGTAAAGGAAGGGAAGTTTTATAATACCTAAAATTTTGTCGTAAACGAGTTGAAGCGTCTTGTTTATTTGAAGCGCGCAGCCCTCATTAGCTGCGTTTGAACCTTGAATTTGTGCCTGCAGGCGTTGAAAATACGTACAGTTTTGGAATGCGAGTAGCTTCTTTTAAAATAGAGTTGTCCAAATAGGCTAGGATCCGGCTGGAATCAAAAGAACCATAGTTTGGAAAATGTTTGTATATTTGTACATCTTCTATGCGAGTCTGCTGCACGTGTATTTGTTGTAGTATAACTCTTAAGACCAACTTAACAATAAAACTGAAAAATACGTAAGACTTAATGGGTATGAGCCGTTACGAGCTGACTCCTCAGATATCTTAAACGCGAATAAATACTGGAAACGAAGCACGCAACAAAACATCAGCGCCTTTCGCCACAAAAGTAGCTCTCGGCACAAACGCGAAGTAACTTCACATCGTAGTAATTCTATAAATCCTCAACAAGCATAAAATCTTAAAATTACATTGCAACTTGTAAATGCAACATAAACATTAAGAATCCAATATCAATAGGACTATGTAAAATAATTTTTAATAGTGTTAAAGCTGTTGTGTTCGGGAATGGAGTAATTTTAAAATGTCACTACTAAATTTGTGTACACATCACAGATTTGCGGTAAGTACGATAAAATCCTTGATTAATTGATAATATGAGATCACGTGGGAATCCAAAGCATATTATATAAACCTAGTCAGTACTTTCACCTCTGGTACAAAATTGTGTACACGGAGTGCGTAATCATGCCTATTTTCTATTGGTTTAGCAATTTCAAAAGCATCCAAAGAAATTATAATCCAACGGAAGTGTAGTCCGTCACCAATGCTACAAAGCCAATGGGAAGGCAAATACAAAGTCGTGAAAAGGATCAGCGAATTGGTATACCAGATTTGTAAGCTCCAAAAGGGCAGAACAATAGTGATGCAAATCGTAGCATCTATTACCTGGCGAATAAGCAATTTTCCATAATAAATTGGGGTACCAGGATCTGTAGAGGAAGTTAGTGGACCTCAAGCACCCGGCGATCAAGTTTGAAGACGAAAAGTTGGTCATACCCAAGATTGGTGGTGGACTCGATGGATTGTATCGTAGGATGGAATGAAATATGCTAGAGGTACTGTTTCAGACAACCGGAATTAAGATATTTGGCGTGTGGTGTTAATTCTAATTACACGGTACCTGCAATGAACAACACCGATTGCTATTTCTATAAATATGAAAACTGCAGAAATGGTTCCGACTACCCTAACCGCCAGAGGGACTTCCGGCGTCCAGGTCATTGAGTATTCAAGGACAGAATAGCTTTAACAAGTGGGCAGTATAACCAGACGTCAAATAGTCTATACTTTCACAGGGCGCTAAGGAGTCTACCCTTCGGGACAATACATTCAGCATCACGGGCGTCTTTCTAGACAAAGATGACCGATATTTATAGATAATTAGAATAATTTGAGAAGCTATGAGAATTGTATTAGGAATTTTTCAAAACAGTTGAATTAAATAAATAAAGTTTGCGCTTCCCGACGAATAATCATTTCCACTTGGTCTTAATCTATAAAATCGTGGTATGAAATAAATTAGTGTTAACATATTGTTAAAATAAATACCTCTACTTCATATAAATTATTGAAAGCTAGTGATTAACATAAGTTTGTAGTTAGTAATAAATAAATTAATAGTGCTTCGATTGTTAATTATTAGTGCATTGAGTAGTAATTAAGAAATTAGTACTAACTGGAAATAATTGTCTTTAGAATATAAGAATTTTACAAGAGCTACGACTAAAAAGGCTTATATAATCAGTTAATAATAACCAACTGTTGTTATTGAGAAAGAACTTTCGTTATAAAAGCATGAAAAACACTGATTTTTCCAACTTGATACAAAAGCTCGCTGAAAGGAAAGCCAAGAAAGAGAGAACCTAACCTTTAACTTAGAATTAAAATTGTTTTTGTTATAAACCCGTAAGTTGAACACGTGTGAGTGTTTGAAAAATTTGTTTTCAGGTTACACGAGTTTTCATAATAAATTTTTTGCAGCAGAGTACGTTACATTAGTTTATAACAAATATTAAATCATTAATCTAGCAATTAAAATGAAATACTATTTGACGGGGTGGTGGATTTTAAGAACTTTAAGGACTTTAAGAATGGAAATATTTTTGTATTAGTTACTAGGGTTGAAAATGTACCTAGATACGAAGGTGGAGCTATCTGTAGCGGGTGACGTTGTTGAAAGAGGGGGATATATAAACGTTCTCCTACTTTACATGAACTCAGTTTCGGGCTGCAGTGTGTGTGATTAACTTGTGCCTTTACGAGTGCTACGAAATCAATTAATAAAGCGTAAGTTTTTTTTTATTTAGTTTTTACTTTATATTTTTTGCAGCAACCAATAGCTGCACCTCAATGTTTAATTCTATTATATTAATTGCTGATGCGGCATTTTTAATTTCTAAACCTCCTGTGGTTGTCTTTAGCAATTTTAACATAAATCCCGAATGATTTGAAAACCTGATTTTCATACCTACTACCTAAACATATTAGCCAGTATTGTGTCTTTACAAAGATTTGGGTAATCATCTGTATAAGAAATTAATATTAATTGCGTTTAAAGTTGTTGCATATTTTGTCATAAGTTAAAAGAAATACTTTCAGATGAACAGATAAAGGCGTTTCTCTTTATAAATATTGTACTGTATCATTATTGCGTTTTTATGTGTTTTAAATGCTTCCTTTAAGCAAATAGCACTGTATTTCAAAAGTTTTTCTCAAAATCAAGTTTGTAGCTTCAATCATTAAATACAAATATGACTTCAGGTTTCTAACGCCGGCAATGCGTTAATTAATAGATAGTGCGGTTAAATATTGTTATCCAACTTTATTCGAAGGCATTATGAGATGTATTATTACCGTTTAGCTTATTAATTACTAGCTGCATTTTATAGCAAGGCTTTCGTTCGTATAATAGAACGTCGTTCAGAATTTTTTTGAAACACAATATACTGCTACAATCCGTTATATCGATTTAGAATCTGAATAGGATTAGTAGACTCATCAAAATACCAGCTGAAAGTATACTATTAATGCATAACTTTTCGTTTTTGTTTTTAAATAGAGGATTTGAAAACTAAAATAAATACTAAAATACTTTTTTTTATTTTTAAAGAGTTTTCACTATAATCTTAAATCCTATAATATATTATTCTGTTCTATGCAAAAGTTATTGTTTGCAATATTAGTACTATTGTTACAATTGCAGAGTCGGTATTAATATCGTATGTAACATCTCTATCTTAATTTTTACAATGGCAGCTTGAGCTTTGAAAACGCTCATTAAAGGGTTCTATAGAATAAGCGGTTAACTTTCTACAAAGGCGTCAGTAACCTTTTTTGCTGGTCAAAATCAACTAAAATGCGAGTATTAAAAAGCAGTGTCGGAACTGACTAATTTTTAGCTGTGTGCAAAAACTGTACCTGCAACCCTCTACTGCCAAATATTATAACTCTTAACGTATGTGTGAATAAACTATCTATATCAGTATTTTAAAACACAAGAAAACAAATATATCTACTACACTTATGATCATATTACTAAGAGTAGGACTTATATTTTAACAGGTCTGCGACTGCATATGAATGTGAAAAACATGTTATATGTATACGTGAGAAATTAGTTTTGTTTAATAATATTATATAACCAACAAAAGAAATATATTGTAACATATTGCATTACCTCTTGAATACAAGAAAAACGTACAAAAGAGTCCTAACTCTCAGATAGAAATTTTTCACTAACTTTTTTTTTGCTTTAAGGGCACGATCGGATTTATGGCTGGCAGCCTAAAATTCATCAAAAACAGGTTATTCTGTTTGGTAAATAACGTTTGTTGGATTGAAAATAAGCAAAATGTTACTTCACCATTAGACTCACAAAACTTCGTACTTTCTAACGAAGGTTTGCTTTTTTTTCTAAAGTGAAGTAATAAGCAAGAAATAACTGTTAAAAGTAATGTTAAAATTCACTGACCTTATTTTAATTACTACATCTAACAGAATCAATTTGTATATAAAAAAAAGCATTTGTTGGATAGCAGAATACATATATGATCATTCCGTTTAAAAAACTTTCAAAAATATTGATCATGATAGTCGTAGTGTACTGAATGGATTTTATTGAATTATTACATTAATTTTACGCCATTTTAATAGTAATCGTTCACGAGTTTCGCCGAAGATGGCACTGTTAATGATGTGTAGAATAAGTTTTAAAACCAGAATAGTTCAAATTGAATTATTTTGTACTTTGTTTTTGCCGCATTGAAATGAAGTAAACTAATAATATATGGTGAATTACCTCTTGAATACAAGAAAATCGTACAAAAGAGTCCTAACTCTCAGATAGAAATTTTTCACTAACTCTTTTTTTGCTTTAATTGCTGTAATATCTTTAATTAAGTCCTAATAGTCCAAACTTTGACCTAGATTATGTTCTATTGAAATACTTGCCAGATCATTCAAAAGTGTTTGAGATTTTGATGACCATAACTAAGTTTTGATTAATTAAAAATATGAAAACTTTGTCCTCTACTTATCGTTCTAATTAGAAAGGACAATAAAACTATAAGGGCTACAAAGACATCAGGTGCAAGGTGAATGTTTACTGCATATTTTAATAAATCCATTGGCGTTGACCGTTCAACCACAATAATTGAAAGAACTTGCAGTTCATCTGCAATGTTATTAGAAGCTACTGCAGTTACCAACTTAATGGAAATAATTTGAAGTATTATTCTTACAGTGTTTAATTTGCTTCAAAATATCGTACCAGATAACAAGGTAACAGAAAACTGATTCGCATAATTCTTCCGTTAACGATCTAGCTTCGTATATGGCCATTCTATTAAACGCTATGTTATTTGCAACTTCCATAAAATAATAATAAAAACCTATAATATAATACCTTAATGGGTAAATAGCTTCAGTTCATGCTCCCCATCGAGTAGCATTTAAAGGTTAATAGTGTAACGTGCTTTTTAAAAATAGTCCAGAGTTGTACGGATTTGGAAAAGTGTACATATAGTTTTTGAACAATATAAAGAAAAACAAGAGTAGTATAGTAAAGCCGGTCTGACTTCAAAACATGTGCACGCGTATGTTCCATTGAAAGTTTCAATGTAGCATACGCGCGGACACGTTTTCAAGCCAGATCGGCCTTATATTACTTTCATATAACATACGTGTGTGAGTTTAAAACGTGTTCACAGGTATGCTACGTTGAAAAAATGTAAGTGCGTGCAGAAAAAATGTGGAGCTGTTTTGAATTCGTATTAGATGTTCTCTAGCGAGAAGTTATAAAGTAGGTCAGATGCAAAATATCGCATCTAAGTCAATTGTATTTAATTAAAGTGGATTCTGATTTATGTTTTTTACTTTTGTTTAGAGGCCGCAAATACACATAGGCCGGTTTGACTTTAAAACCTGTCCATATGTATGCTACGTTGAAAAAATGTAGGTGCATGCAAAAAATGTTGAACTGTTTTGAATTCGTATTAGATGTTCTCTAGTGAGAAGTTATAAAGTAGGTCAGATTCAAAATATCACATCTAAGTCAATTGTATAAAGAATGGTGTATTTAATTAAAGTTGATTCTGATTTATGTTTTTACTTGTGTTTAGAGGCTGCAAATACACATAGGCCGGTTTGACTTCAAAACGTGTCCATACGTATGTTACATTGAAAAAATGTAGGTGCGTGCAGAAAAAATGTGGAGCTGTTTTGAAATCGGTTCTCTAGCGAGAAGTTATACAGTAGGTCAGATGGGCCACTCTGCAAATACACACAGGCCGGTTTGACTTCAAAACGTGTCCACACGTATGCTACGTTGAAAAAATGTAGGTGCATGCAAAAAATGTGGAACTGTTTTGAATTCACATTAGATGTTCTCTAGCGAGAAGTTATAGAGTAAATCATATGCAAAATATGCTAAAGCCGGTTTGAATTTCAAGTGCGACCACTCTGCAAATACACATAGGCCGGTTTCGATTCAAAATGTGTTCACTCTTGTGATAGGTTGAAAAGTAGGTTAGCAAAGTACGCAGATGGTGGTAATCTGCTATATAAAGAAATTGCTTCTAATATTAATTTAATTAGTCGAAGTTTATTGCATATTTACATACCTACATATACAAACATGTATATAATTGATATTCAGGGATTTAAATACAAGAAAAACGAGTCTGTGTGCAAGAAAATGCTGTTTGGGACTTGTTGGAAGGCGTTGTTTGGCATCAAATTTTTAAACTGCCAATGCAGTCTAGTTGTTTGAGCCAAGATCATATAAAGCATAACGACTGGGTGACAAGGGATACTCATGGTGTTTGTTGGGATGAATCTTCAACGGCTGGAATGGTGTCATCATATATAGCGCTTTGTTTGAAGCAAATTATCAGACCCGGTGAAAAAGTATGTGTGAGGGGTCTAGAAAAAAAAATAGATGGAAACCTACTTAATGCAAAACGTTGTATCTGATATGCTTGCACTAGGTTGTCCTAAGCTATCGGAGTTAAAAATCAACAATCGTTTACTATTTAACATACATTGTTATAGACACAGCAATAATAATCTGCAATGTGCAAAACATAATATCTTGTTATTAAAAGAATGGTTTAATAATAAAAAACAATAGAAAGATTGTGTCTGTATAATTGTAGTCAGCAAGAAATTTAATGCTAATGTCTGCAGAAAAACGATTGACCTCAGTCAGCACGAATGGGGCTCTCAACCCTGAAGACAATTGTAATTGATCAACGCAATAGCTGCTTACTGGTTTCACAACATTTAACAAATTGTACAGATATCTCGAAATTTGCCAAAGACAGACAGACTCATTGCATCAAGTTCTCATTCTCGCTTTTAAAAAATAACAAGTCGTAGTTATTAAATCGCGAACATAGTTATCTGCAAGAAATATATACTGATTTGTCAAAGACAGACAGACTAATTGCATCAAATTTTTGTTCTTGCTTTAAAAAATAACAAGTCGTGGTTATTAAATCGCGAGTAATGTGAAATGAAAAACCCAATGTATTTTTCTTTATTGTAATTAATAATATATATATATATATAATTAGAAAATATAATGCTATGTACTCTAGTAATAATCTATAGGAACACTGTAGCACGATTCAAATAAAATTAAATAAAAACCCTTAACCACAAAAAAAAGGGTTAAGGGTTAAGGGTTTTTATTTAATTTTATGTACTCTAGAATAAATATACTATAATTCACCTAAGTTGTTTATATCTTTGTTTTCCAAAAAGCAAGCCTCCCAAATATAAAGAACAGTTCTAGCTCACTCCAACTCTAAACGGTAAAATATTACCTTACCGGTTCTGTGAAGGCTGTCCTCTTCATTTTTGACGCGTGGTCGTTTCTGGTTGTTCTTCTTCTTGTTCGCTAAAAAAAATTAAGATGAAGATTAGATCAAGTAAATGCATTAAGAAAATTAAAACTATATTAAGCCAACGAACACTTACTGTGTCTTGGTGTCATCAGGTCGTACGTTCCAATTGGTGGATCTGCTCACGGAGCCAACAATTTTTCTAGCACTTCATTTGGATTGACTATAAACTACTAAATAATTTTAACCCAACCACTATCATTATTCTTTCCTGACTAGGGCAATTTTAAAAAAGTTGTCATTTTTGATTTGTTTTACAGAACACAACTACAACTTGACAATAATGATTGATCGATTATCACACACATATCTTGAGTATATAAAGTTATTAAACAACAAGAACAGCAGAAAATTCAACCCATGTCCACAAGAATTTTAATGCTAAGGTATTGTCTAGATAACAATTGTAGAAATATAAAATCTGCAGAAAATTTATTAAACCCAGTCATGTAGAAATTTAATGTTGACGTACGCAGAAAAATAAAATAAATGTATTCGGCAGGAAATGTATTGCTGACATCCGCAGAATAATAAATAAACCCACTCAGTCAGCATGAACGGGATTCCCAACCCTCAAAGCACTTATAATTGATCAACGCAATCTAAGATTAGCTGGTTACTGGTTTCCCATAGATTTTACACACATTATTATACCATATTTAAAATTAAAATTGTCAATTGCAAAAGCACAATTTTTTTTTATGTATAAACAACTCGTCCGTAAGCCGTATTACCACATCTCAACAATGAAAAAATTCCGACGATGCGTAACTCATTCGGTTGTTATCAAAAAATAAAAATACAAAATGCTTTCGATGTATAAAAATCAATTTTTTCAGTTTTACTGAAAAGTGAATTGAATTTAATTAAATGTATTAAAGTCAATTTTTACTGAAAAATAAATTGAAAATATTTTAAATTAAAAAATATTTCAAATGACTTCTCGGTAAATTGTATATTTTATTCGCTTTGGGAAATACACTTCAGAAGCGTTAATAAATCCTAAAGATGTTCCACATAGTTGATCAACGCAATCTAAGACTAACTGGTTACTGGCTTCACATAGATTTTAAACACATTATTATACCACGTTTAAAATTTTTTAAAAGTGCTTTTAAGAATGCCAAATTAATGTTGAACGCAAGTTTTTTATATATAAACAACTCGTTCGTAAGCTATATTACAGCACCTTGACAATGAAAAAATTCCTGACGATGCGTGGACTCATGTCATGAACTGTGTTTTCAAAAATAAAATACAAACTGCTTTCAATGTAAACGCGATTACCTACCTATATATATATATATATATATATATATATATATATATATATATATATGTTAATTTGAATTTAATTAAATGTATAAAAGGTAATTTTTTCAGTTTTACTGAAAAGTAAATTATTTCCCCAATAATTTAAAACTTGTTCAATATTATTGTATTAGTTATTAAGGGCCACTTGCATCGCATTTACTTTAAACGACGTTTAACTAATCTAGGTTTTATTTTACTCTATGATAAGGTGTGGTTGATTTGTAAGGTACTAGATTAATCTCTGGTTAACTAAACGAAGTTTAAAACACTAGTAACATTTAACAACATTGTAAAAGTCGCCTGATTGCTAGACAATTGAATTAAATTATCAAATACGATTTTGGGGTTCGGTTAGATTTTTTATATATTACTTTATTTATATACAGAGCAATTGAAGTAAAGGAATACGTTATTAAAAATTTGATTCAGAACTTATTATAAAAAATCCGATTAGGTTACCTCAAAAGAAAAAAGTTGTAGGATGGTTAAATATAGCAAGCAATTTTAATGCACCTGTATTAAATGAAGTACGGAAAATCGCTGCTGCTGAACTAGATTACATCAATTTATCAATAGCAATCATTAAAGTAAGATAAAAAAACCCAAAATTGACAGTTTAATTTAATCTTGGATTACATAGATTTAATCTTAGTTTACAGAACAGTGTAAAACAATTTTGATTTTTAATCTGAGTTTATCATTAAACGTGCTCTGAGTTCATTTAACGTTTCCTACAGATGCTCTCATTTTTTGTGGCTGAAATTAGAAACGCAGCTGATGTAATTGCATAGCCATCTATAGAATCTACTATGTAGTTTCGATTCAATTCTGTACTTCCACACTTAGTAGTGTTGGTGTTTTATCACCTGATGGCGGTTTTATTTACTTTTGCCATAGTACAGAGATCGTTTAGAAATTATATCAGTATAATAGCTTCGATTACTTCATAGAGTTGCAAACTAATCTGCTCTGTTGAGGCTTAACAAAGCCAAAACCGTCGGTCAGGGGATGTTTCCTCCCATGTGAAGTAATAAAGTTAATGTTTTGTTAATGGCTATATAACTACTAGTTCGATTTGTATTTGTCAATAGCTCTTATTATTTTCATAAAAGTTTGTTTACAAATACATTTATTTTCTATATATATATATATATATATATATATATATATATATATATATTTCTAATCATTCCTAACTAGTACCTTTTTTATTTTTTATCTGCGATTTTTAAATTCTTCTCAGATATCGCCTTCAAAATATGCCAGTAACAAATCTTTTTGAAACGAATGACTAATGACTTCCAATTTTCACGGAATTTTCTACACATCTGTACCAAATAAGAGCTTTATTTACAAATAATTTAGAGGCGAAATCATATAGGTTTTGTTCATTTGCCTTACATGAATGAACTAATTACTTTATCGTTTCTAAAAAGTTATATAGCTGTTCAGAGCCTTCAGAAAAATTTGTTCCCCAAAAACCAATAGGAACTGTTGGTGAAAGATACGTAATCGATTGAAGAGGTATACTATCAGATGATGACGGTACAATCGACACGTCTGTTGTTTATTTAGATCTTTTCTTTACTGACTTTTTTATCAAAATCTGCCTCTAATGTAAGTACCGTCGCTAATGTGTCATTTTAAATTTTTTACCTTCATAAAGATTTTTTGATATTAATTGCATACGCTTTATACGCCATGTAACATGCATCAATCGCGACATCACCCTTTTAAGAGTCAGATGTGTTAGAGGTCTTTCAAAACCTTATGGGCTGTTGGGCAGGACACCAATTTAAGCTATTTACGTTAAAGTGCATCTTAAAAACATTGACAACTCAGTTATCGATTTTTAATTCATATGTCATTTATATTCGTATTAAGATTTGTGGTTCATTATTATTGTTTTTGATTATTATTTATGAAATTTCAGCCTTTATTCAACTTTAACCAGTTTTTTCAAAACTACTGCAATTCAGTATAATTTTTTATTTGTAGGTAGAATGAAGGTTTCGATTCAATTAGAAAAATAATGTTTGGTTTTACAGATTATTTTGTTATTTCTGATCTTTCAAAATGAGTAACCGCAAGAAAACGGTTCACAGTCACGGAAGAGAAATTATTTATAGTGTGTAAAAGATTGTGCGAGATGAAAAGAATGGAATGCCTGTCATTCCTATGAATAATTTACAAGAACGGGCAGCAACAGCAACTGCAGTTGAACTAAACACAGTCGAGCGAATTATTTCAGAAGCGAAGAGCAAACCGGAGGGTGACAAATTTGTGTCAACAAGGAAGAAAATTAATAAGAGAAGTCCTATCTCTAATGTGGGCCAATTTGAGGATTACCGTAGTAATTTTATGATTTTTTAGATTAAATTTCTATGAAATGTGCATTCTGAAAAAATAATAAGAGGACAGTATTTTGGCTACCAAAAGTTTTAAAAAATTTAGCTTGTCTATTTTTATCCACACACGCACGGAAACATGACACATAAAAAGAACAATAAACAATACACCACAAAAGTTACAGGTTACGCATACACAAACATTGTAGTTTTATAATTTATATTATGTTGATAAATTACTGGTTATGCAATCCACATAGCGGTTGAGTTAATTCAGAATACGCATCCGGAAATTCAATGTTTTTAGATTTTATATATATTGTATTGTTCCTTGCTTTTATACGATACCTCTCGCTTCCTTCATTGCGCATATCACAGCCCATGAAATTTTGAAAACCTGTACCTTCGAATTCAGATAATATATTTTCTTAAACTTAAAAAAAATAAACTCGGAAAGTTTCAAATCGAAGTCGGCAATAAGATAAAAAAATATTATTATATATAATTAACCTGCTAAATAGTTGAATATTTGGTTTCAGAATATAAGAAAAATTTTAACAAACCAGTTGTTTATACTACAATCTCAAACTAAAACAAATCAAGTTATCCTTGACTAGGCTAAAGCAAATCAGGTTACTCAAAAAATTAACAACAAAATATAGTTTGCTAAATAAGTTGACAATGCATCAAAATATTTTACTTTAGATACACATGTGATAATAGGCGAAAAATTAAACCTTAAACTGTTGGCTGTTGATGCAATTTCGAACAGTATACGTTGGATGCGAGAGGATAATCGATGAACTATAGCAAGAAATCAAACTAAGCCCAATTGTAATCGAGCATCACACGTTACGACGACAGTAAAACGAAAAGTCCAGCAAAACGATTTGGCGCCTCACGATGCGAGTCCTAGTAAAATAATATTTTTTATAAGTCTCAGATTGCGTGTGCTAATGTAACAATTTTTTTTTGTCACTGCCTCTACGTTGCAAGGGTCAGTGTAACAACTTTTGCCAGTGTCTAATTGCTAACTTTGGACTTTACTCCAGCGCTAGGACTATGAGCAGGGAGGTTCACTGCAATATTAAGATGTAAAAGAATTAAAGATAGGCGCCATTACACCTCTTTAAACACTAGTTGTTATGACATTAGGCATGGTGTAGGAACCCCAAGATGAACATCTCTAATAACAAACGATTGACTATGAGCAGAATAAGCCTAAAATAAAAACAAGTTATTATAATACAAATGGAGACAGCGGTTTCCGTCTCAACATAATAATAAAATAGATAATAATATTTAAAGGAACTTCTGAAGGTACAACATTTTGTTAATATTTTAAGCAGAAAAAGAAAAGATCTCACACTGTTGAACGTACTTATAACCTTTTATTTATTAACGTGCAAAATAACTATTTCAATTCTTATACAATAAACTCCATTTACATGTGTAACGACAAAAAAACGTTTTCGGGCCATATTATATCTAGTAATTTTTTAGTGCATTTTCTTTCTTATATCAGCAACACTGCTATTTTTAACATAGAATAACTAACTCGATCAGGTACAATATAAACTAAATAAAATATAATGGTCTTAAATACCTTAGATAGGATTCTAGTGTTATACTCAATACATTTTACTATAAACACACATGCACATCAAGATCACCTCAATAAAAAATGTTTACTTAAATAGCAACATATTAGCTGTTTAATAAATTTCATTATTGAACAAAATAAGAAAAATTATAATACACATATCTATTGCTTTAAGGAAATCTCCTAGTTTGCAGGTCTTAGAAGCTTCAGTTCAGTATAACTGAACTAAATCGTATCTAACTTCGCTCTATGCTTAAACCAATATTTGGAAGGTTAAATTCAATAAGCCTGAGGTAGTAAAAGTTTAGTTTAGTAAAACAAATTCTCTTTTACTACATGATAGACAACAAAATATTTAATAGCCTTTTTAAAATCTATAACCAAATCCTAAATCTTTAAGTTACTAACGAAATTAACAGTGATTCAAATATGAAAGTTACAAATTTACATATGAATTTTTAAAACAAAATTCTTTCTTCAAATTTTAATTACTGAAATACTTTCTAATGTAAAAAAATTGAACTAATACAAAGCTGCCTTTAACAACCATTGCAAGATATTTTAATATTTAATTTTAAGGGTCAAATTTGCATCCTATGAAAATAAAAATTATCAAGTACTCTATGGTTGTTCTATAGAAATAAACACTATAAGCTCATAACTTTTAAAAAGGTATTTATGATAGTTCGGTTCTAGAACATTTTAATTAATCGTGCATTAAGGATGTTATAAGCAGCTTGAAAGTAAATATTTAACTACAGCAAGTTTCTAGTAATTATCAGCCAATTTGCAGATACTTTCAGTTCGACAATCAAACAAAATAACAGCTTTAACTTACGCGACGGGATAAGCTTCATAAGAATAAAACACAAGATCTTAAATCTCATAATGAACTAACACCTGCCGAATATTTAATTAGATAAACCTATTATGTAGACAATACATTGAATATATAGAACTTTAACAATATAAATTCATGATAATATTACTTCTAAAGGTGTTAATCTTCTAAAGATGTTAATCGTTCAATTATGTAAAACTTTAATAATATTAAACCTTGACAACTTTATTTGTTGTTACTTAAATGCTTATTGCTTAGACCGGATACCTACATTTTCTGTAGGACTTCTTCCTATCAAGAACAGAGAAATTCTCCGTTTACGCTTCCAGATAAGGAATCTCATCTTAAGCTGTTTGACATTGAAAACCACTGACTTCCGTTACATTTTGCCTAGTTTATCCGATGATAAGAAACATACGCCAATGTAAGTTTTTAGAAATCGTTAGAATTATGGCTTATAATATTAAAGCGCTATATATTGTACAATATAAAACCCTACTTGTGTTTATTCTACAAGCAAACGTCAATAATATTATAGTACGCGAACAGGCTGTAATATTGCGCAATAGACTAGAAACTTTTAAAAATGTTACAATATTTGTATATATACTTGAAATTTGAAAATTATTTTATTTGCGGACGATACAACGATAGTGCTAAGGTCAGGCAATATACAAAAAATAATTCTAAATAATAAAAAAGTACTTGCTACATTAAACTCGCGGTGTATTAAAATACATTTACCTTAACTAAAACCGCTAATATAAACCCTTTCTTATGTTATTCTCCCAAATAATTCAAACTTAACAAATATTCAAATATTAAAACCGTCCTGCATAAAAATGTTCCTCAATACATGGAATATATCTTATAACCATTTATCAATTTGTTAAAAACTAAACAAGCATTTGCTTTTCTTAAATACTCTTCCTTGAACTACGCGTTTGTTATTTCAAATAGTTATTAGTAGAAATATTTTCTAGGGTAAATCACTTCTAAAACTTCAAAGCTTGTCTTTAGCAATTATTCGTAAAACATTCTAACCGCCGCTTGTTATTTTAGCAGTCAATTCGTTAAAACAAGCAAACATTTTGCTTCTAAAAAATTTTCCCTCATTAAATAATTTAATGGCTGGTTATTGGCGCGTTTACTGTAAAATTCTACTTTAGTATATTTGCACGTACTCGATCGCTCAAATTTTATGCGCAATCAAAGTAGTCTTCTCAATTACGTTATTTCGTTGTATACTGGTGGCGTGGATCGATAATCATACAAAACATTTATTCGTTTCTACAAAGTCAGGCAACTTAATTGCTTAGTCGCATTTCTGGTGGTGCAACTCGCAGGATTGCATTAAAATGTATTTTGCTTTTCCATTATAGCAACGAAATTCAATGGAATTAATTATGGTATTCTGCTTCTTGATTGCTTGTACTCTACGAAGGGTTTTTGCCGTTGTCTAGAATATATATTTTCGCTTGCCTTCTCATAATATTCTACACCAATATCGGTGGGAATGGTTTTATGTAGTACTTCCTAGGCTTTAAGGCTGTATAAATACAAGTTCAACTTCTGAAAAGCTCTCTTACTTATTCGACTTCGCTCTCTTACTTACTGCTTCGATATTTCTGTTATACAACGTCTTGCAAGCGTTGTAAAGTCGCGTTTCTAAAATGCGTTTGTGCTAGTACAGTATAGTTAAGTTGTTCCAGCCCCCAGCCGCATTTCCTAAGACGATACCAAAAAGAAGATAGTTCCAGGTACAATGCATTTTTCTGTTTGCTTATTTTATGTTGCTGTTTTGAAAGATAAACATTCTTTTGATTGATTCCGCAATAAACTACAAACAAACGTTTATGCATGCTCACGACACGACCCATTATGTACTTATTTGTATAACTTGTTATTTAAAATTTTACTACGTTTAGAGCGATTTCTTACTGTTTGCTTTTTACTGTATAAGTTGATGTAAACGTTAACAACCAGCTGCTTAAAATTTTAAGGTTACGAGATGCGCTTCCTACAGCAAATTTTTACTTATTATTTTAATATTTCTTATACATATTTAGACTTGGAACATATTGTAAGTATGCTTGCATTTCGATGGCAAGAATTTGTTGGTGTTATTTTTTAATTTGTAGGCTTTTACTGTACTATAACTAATTTGACGAATTATGTACATCACGTTGTAACAAACAATTACGTTAAGTGCGTTTTCGACGCTTGGAAATATTCTTTTGGGACTGTATGTTTTTTTACATGATCGTAATATAGTTTGTTGTTACTGAGGCTTACAATTCTTTTCTTTCTATGTCACTCATCCCCACTCTACGACGTTTTTTGAGCTAGTCCAAACTCTGATCCTTTTAGAGTTCGATTTTACCTTTCTGTTACTGTATTTTGTTGCGGTATTCGGTGTATGCGATTTTCTACTACTTACTGTGTTGCGTTCTTTCTTGTCCGCACAGAATAACGTAATAAACCTTAATCGTAGAAACGCACAAATTGTGGTTAGCAACGAAAAATGAAATGCCCGAAAATCATTAGTTCGACATATCGTACAAATAAAAACTGAAGTTTCGAGTTTAGAACAACCATTCAATAGCTATCTCTTTTTACTTCAACCACGTCTAATAAATTTCTCACGTTTTCCTTATCACGTGTTGTTAAATTCTTTAAATTTTCAAAAGGCTACAACTATTAGAAGAAAATTAATTATATTAAATGTACTTATAACATGGATTTCAGAAATCCATAAAGTAACACAGGATGCTGTGGGTTTAATTATTTTAAGTTCTTGTAAAACGAACTATTGATGAGTATTCAGTTCTTTTATATAATAATTGGACTAATTTATAATAAAACGTAAAAGATCTTGCTTTAAATATTAACCTGTAGAAAAGATGCTCAAGGTTCCTTTACTGTCACATATAATATAGGAAGGCTTTGGCTAAAACTTCCTTAGTATTTGTTTATACACCAGAATTTAAAATCAAATTTTTTTTACAGTCAACATCGATTTATGGTAGTCTTTGTTTAGCGAAATTGAGGTACAGAAATGGTATTTATGCATACTTATAAAAAGTTCTTTCTTGGTACACACTTTAGTTGTCTAAGACATACGGGAGTTATTATTTCAAAATTAAATGTGTATTATAAAGGTTATCAAGCAGAACCTGCTGTATTTTTCCTTCTACTGTTGGTACGAAAGTAATGCTGCGTTAAGATTTGACAATAGCAGTTTGTGCCATTACGTGCTCCACAAAATCTGCGGTTCCTAATGGTGAAAAGCACCGTGATCTATAATTGTGGGAATTCAAAGGAGAACATGAAAACGCAAAACGTTTTGTAAGTATTTTAATTAATCAGTCTCGTTTGCTCTATTTTACTAATGGTCATATGCGACGCAAAAGTCCAGATGTTGAAAGTAAAAAAGCACCATCGTAACAGATTGACAGATCATAGTATAACATTTTTCCGCACGTGATTTAATCTATTTGCTTATAGAGTATTTGTATAAAATACATTTTAGTTGTTGTTGGATAAAGATTGCCATATACTTCAGTACGAGATGTACCTCGTTAGTATTAATTAACCATTTAATCAAGATAAGATATAAATAACATAGAATTTAAGTACAACTCGTTTATGTCCAAAATTTAATTAAGAAGACCGACATCCAACTTTCAGTTGCTGTTATACTTTGCAATTTGTATAGAAGCTATACATGTTACGATTTTGATTGAAGTTTTATTTAATTACCTCAGGATATGTCAGCCCAGCTAGTTAAATTTCTACCGTGAGTTGACTACAGAGTACATACTAAATACGTTACTAACCCTTTGTATGCATATACGTCTACCAACAGAAAGGCGTTTAATTCACTTAAACATCACAGATATTAAAACGCCGTGCGGAAAATTGCTTTTGCTAATATTTAATTTTAGTGTAGCGTATGCACTTCTATAAAGCAAAAATTGGTAATAAGATTATGCTTTGATATAAATGATATTATACAATATTGCCGCTGAGTTGGATTACAATTAAGTGGTGTTCATATTTCCCCCGGACACATGATACAAAAACGTTTGAACATATAAAGTTTAGAAAATGAGGTACAAATTTATTCAGTATCGTACACGAGTATTTTGCAGAACGCTTTGCTGCATTTAACGCTTCTTGATTTCTTTCTATTTCTTTTAAAAAATCAATACACTTTATTTCTCGCATATTAAATACACAAGTTATATCCAGTTTGACAGCACTAATACTTGATTTTTGTGTCGTATGGATTATAAAACCGGGACAAATCTCGGAAAACCGGGACCTATAAACATTCTAATTACAATGCATTATTTAGAAAGCATATCATAATTGTTAACACTCTAGAATTCTATATGAGAGTTAAAAACGGTATTACGCAAAAACTAAGCAGTAATGTGCTTATTTTGATAGCCTTTGAAAAACAACTTCAACAATAAATTATATTTACTTCTCAAACCATTGTACAAAAATTTCTGACACGTCTTCGTTGCATGGAAATGAATGCGTTTACGTATACAAATAAGTAAGTGAACTGAAATATAAGTAGCATTTCATCCCTATACATTTTAAATCCTAGTTGAAATTTAACGTATATTGTGATAACTGGTATTTACAATACTGGATGCAGTAAAATGAATGTTCAGAGTGCAAATAGAGTTTCTGTTAACTGTTAAAGATACTATAATAAAGAATTGACAATCGATATCGACATATTAAAACTTTTTTCATAAAGCGATTACGATTCTATAATCACCTTTAAAGAAGCTACCCAGTTAGAATGTATTCATTTTATTATATGAAATATTCTTTGTAATACACTTTAATATCCGAAAGCAGCTGCACTATAAAGTCCGTCTTCTAATCTAAAGCAGTACAATACTGGAAAACAACAAATAGCATTGTTTGGGATATGTTTGTATATTTGTACATCCTCTATGCGAGTGTGCTGCACGTGTACTCGTTGTAGTATTAAAACTCTTAGGACCAACTTAACAATAAAACTGAAAACTTGTTTCTTGCTAAGATAGAAATCTAAAGAATGCTTTAACATGGAAAACATTTATTATAACTGAATATAATTGAAGATTTAAGTAAAATTTATTAGAATTAATGGGTATGAGCTGTCACGAGCTGACCCCTCAGACATCTTATACGCGAATGGATACTGGAAACGAAGCACGCAACAAAACTTCAGCACCATATTTGTTTCTGAAGAATTTGAACTCATTGGAAGGAATTAAGTCTGGACTCTTTAAGGTGACTTAAGGAAGAATTAAGAGCAGAAGTCATGGATCGACCAATAAGGACGTGTCTTGGAGTTAAAGGGAGAAGATCGTTGAGATCAGAAGAAAGGAGAAACAAGGGTTCTAAATTTAGTATAGCTTCCACCAGTGCCAACATGGTGGAAAACTCTTCATAAGTAAGAAGGGCATAGCCTAAGACTCTACGTAAGTGGTATTTGAGCGATTTTACACCCGCCTCCCATAGTCAAAATGAGAAAAAGGAGGAGGAATGAAATGTCAAGTTATGCCCATGTTAGTTACCTTATCTGAAATAATAGTTCGCTGTAAAGAAGGAAATTGCCTAATCCAAGAAGTTCTGAATTGGCGCCTATGAAATTTGAACCATTATCACAGTAAACGGTACTAGATTAACCCCTACGAGCAATGAATCTGCGAAAAGTCATTAGAAATAAATCTCTGGAAAGATCAGTGACTAATTCTAGGTCGATAGTCTTAGTGGCGGAACAAATGAAAAGAGAAATATATGACTTGGAAGTTTTAGCACCATGGTCTTTACGATCCTTAATATGAAATGGACCAGTGTAGTAAATGTAGACTACATAAAACGGTAGTGATAGATTGACTCGATCAACTGGAAAATTTCCCATAATAGGTTTAGTTAATTTATAAAAAAATCGAAAGCAACGGAGACACTTATAGACAATAACCTTTGCAAGACTGCGACCAGCAATTATCCAATATCGTTGTCGCATGTGCGAAAGAAGCAGTGAACACCGCCGTGCAACAGACGTTCACGTATAAGAAGAAGCTGAGCAAATCTATGATTTTAGGAAATCAAAATTGGATGTTTTTCTCAAAGAAAAACTAAGAATTTCGAAGACGACCTCCGACGCCTATAACACCATCACAGTCAAGACAAGAAGTTAAGCTCGAAACTGAGCTTGGCTTTAGAATTGGTGTGCCTTTCTGTAGACATTTTATTTCTTCCGGAAAGGACTCTAGTTGAGATGTTTTAACCAAGAAAGTATGTAAAAAGGAGATCTCTTCGCACGTGAAAAGAGTTTACGACAATTACGGAAAAACCGCAAACAGTATGCAATAACCCTTTCGAAACTTGTCAAAGTAAAAAAATTGTCCCATGAGAAAGGTTCGACCTGACGCTCATGATGACACTGTTTAGATTTGGTAGATTGGAAATACGGTCTATGAAAATAGGCCATAAATTCTCAGAATCATGCAACCAGGAAGGACCACACCACGACAGACTATATTCTAATAACTGAGCAGATGAAACTCCGCTTGAAATTATATCGGAAGGATTTGTTTTAGTAAGTACATGCCACCAAGTGGCATGAGAAGTCAAAAGCTTGTATGTCTGCAACTTTATTGCAAACGGAAGTTTTAAGTTGATTAGGCGGTGTTTTTAGCCACCCTAGAACGACAGTAGAATCGGACCAAAAGACAGACCGCTCAAAGTCTATGCCTAAGGCCTTTGTAGCTTGAGCAGCAAGCTTGGCCAACAACGCTGCTGCACAAAGCTCTAAACGTGGAATTGACAGGCTTCAGAGGCGTAACCTTAGCCTTTAAAGTACCAATTAATACAAAATGTACTTCTAAACCGATGAAGTTGCTTTTTTTCAAAGTAGTAATAAGCAAGAAATAACTGTAAAAGTAAGTTAAAATTCACTTACTTATTTAAGCTAATTACAGAATCATATTTGTATTAAATAAGCATTTTGATAGAGATAATTGACTTAAAAATATGTTAAATTTACAGAACTATATGATGATCTATTACTTGAAATTATAAAATAATTTGTACATGTATATAGTACATGTTATGAGTATTACATTATGATTTACACATTTGTAAATATGTTAGATTCGAACGAAGATGATGAATATGTTATTGTTTTGGATGAATAATGTAAACTATAATATGTTTACCGTCTTGTAAGAAATTAATAAAATATTAGATTATCCATTGAATAAAATTACTAATGCTAATGCGTAATAATTTTACTAATCGCTAATAGTCTAAACTTTAGATCCTAATTAGTTATAGTCAATTTACTAGTTAATCTTAATATATGTTTGAATTAATAGTTTTGAATTAAATTGAAATCTAATTATGTCTAATTATCTTAAATGATAAACTAGTAAGTTCAAAGACATCAGTCAAGTAATACTGCATATTTATAAATTGCCTTAGCGTTAATGAAGATTCATTGACATTAAGCTATTAAACAATGATAGTAATTTTACATATTGCAATGTTATTCAATATGAAATAACTTAAGATTAATCAAAATTAATGAATTTTGATTATTGCTTCATATGTAATAATCAGTACCAAAACTATTCAAAACTTTCGCATAATTCTATCTTAACATTAGTTCTAAGCTATTACTTAACTGTATATTACAAATATATAAGTACATAAACTATAATAGTATAAGGTAAAGTTATTCGATGCTCCCTATCGAGAGCATTCATAAAGGTTATATCGTAACGTTTAAAATAAATAGTAGAGTTGAAACTTGAAATGTTACATTAGTTCATGAACAATATGATAGAAACAAGTGTTAACTGTTACAAACTCTGTAGTTTAAAAATTCAGATGTCAGTTGAACGTCTGTAGCAATCGTTTTGAAATTGCTTAATTCGTATAGTTATACAACGTGTTGATAAAAGGTAACGATGCTCAGTTAAAAATGTTTAAGTGTAGAATGGGACTAGTTTCTTATAGGATCCTAGGTTATGAACTTCTAGCATGTAGTAGTATGTTATTAAAATTAGTTCTATTAATGAATTTGAATGTATGAGTCTGTTATTAATTAGAGCATACTTAGATGCTAAGTACTAAAGTACGTCGAATGATCCATCAAGAATTGAATGTATTGTAAAGTGTTATCTGATTTATGTTTTAGTATGTTTAGTAGATTAAATAGTCAGCTCAAGTAATTGTATAAAGTATTATGAAAATGTTATTAATTATTGAGTGTTTGATATGTTAAGCTGATGAGCTTAATAGTCTCGTAGCGTTACTTCAATAACTGTCATGGTATTACTTAAAATAGTGCAAGTGCTGTGAAATGTATGTAGAACGTTCTATAAAAGTGACGTTTCAGATTCAGTGTCAGGCTCTGCAAATACAGCCGGTTTGACTTCAATAACTATCAACGTATGCTCGTTGAAAATGTAGTGACAATTGGAATTTAACTTCAATAATGTTTCTGCGAGTTAAAAGTTGTACGATAAGCGTTTGATAATGCAAAATTAGCAAAGTATCTCATAGCGAGCAACGTTTCAAAATTGTTCAATTTGGTATAGATTGAAAGTAGGTTGCATGATTACAGATACTATGTATAGAAATGCTATATAAAATAGATTTAATATGTCTGAAGTTAATTGATTTTACATTTATAATGGCACTGTATCATAATTATAATCAGGTTAAATATACAAAACACTGTAAAAATAGCTGGTTTGAACTAATGTGGAAGCATTGTTTGGATAATTTTACTGCAATTTGCAATCATATTGTTTGAGCAATTATCATCTGATAAAGATAAGATGAGGTAGACAAGGGATACTCATGGTGTTTGTTGGGATGAATCTTCAAGCTATGCAATAGTTGTCAATATTATAGCATATGTTAATTTAACGTAAATGTATGATCGTAAGTCTGAATGAAAATCTGATTAAATGAAATAATGACAATATAAGCATACGTTATCTGATATGCTGCCAGTTGTCTACTCGGAGCTTAATCAACAATCGTTTTACATCATATGACAATGACAATTAATAACGACAATGTCAAAAATAATCTTAAAAGGTTATTAAAATAGAAATTGTTTTAAATGATGTTAAAATAAAATTTTAGAAAGATTTCAAGAATGGCTAACCAAGAGGATTTAAAATAGTGGATTACTTAAAATGCAAATTGAAAAATGTAATTGATCAAGAATTACTTTTTTTACATTTAAAAATTGTTTCCCGAAATTTTAAAAAAATAAATTTTTAAAATTTTTTAAAATAAAAGGATT